>OY744525.1:92438685-92508685 GCA_963556195.1 Sepiola atlantica | reverse complement strand
GGTAAGTCATTTTACTGACCCAGAAGGTACCTCACTCCTGACGCTATCCTCTACCTGTATAAGAGCCAGACACGTCCGAAGATAGTGTACTGCTGCCATATCTGGGGAGGTTCAGCTCGGAGTACTTCTTATTGCCTTTACAGAGTACAAAATCCTACAGCCCCTTTCTCACAGAAGAGACGGTGTTAGCCTCTCGCTTCTGTATCGTTATGTTATTGTAGATGCTCGACTAGATTCCAATCTCTGCCCCCTCTCTAAACCATTTACAGCAAGATCGCGTCTAGCTACATCACAGCAAAGAACATTATTTCATCTCTCGGTTTCATGAACAAAGTTTATTTCCTAGAACATCTCATCTGGGGAATAAAATACTACGATGTTGCTTCCAAACTGACTACATCGTCGTCTTCAAGTGCAATGTTAACAAATACTTGTTAAGCCGTCCTCTTGGATAATCAAATTCTGCCCCTTCCACCCATCATTTCAAATCCTCTCATAGTGTTGTTCATCATCCAACTGACAATCTCTTTTTACACTTTTTTTTCGAGTGGCTTGATAAGTGGCGACCTACTAGTATAACACACACATACACATATACATATTATATATATATACATATTATATAGATATACATATTATATATATACATATCATATATATATACATATATACATATATATATATATACATATATATATACATACATATTATATATATACATATATATATATACATATATATACATATTACATATTATATATATATACATATATATATATACATATTATATATATACATATCATATATATATACATATATACATATATATATATATACATATATATACATACATATTATATATATACATATATATATATATACATATATACATATTACATATTATATATATATATACATATTATATATATATACAGGGTGATTCATTAGTCACTTAGCTATTTATTTTTGAAATTCTAAAGTTAAAAAATACGGTAATACACAACAGAAAGTTTATTCAACAAATTCATTTATGGGAGTTTAAAATTACAGCAAATTTTCAAAATTTCCACCTTCGTTCTGTATGCATAGCTCCATTCTTTTTTGCAAGGAATTTACGACACTTTGTAGCATATTTGATTGATTGAGTGTTGTGCGAAGGATGCTTTCTGTTCACATCACGTTTCCATTGCCTTTCAACAAGTGTGGGAGATTCATCAAATTTGGCCATATGAATAACAATAAAAATTCGCTCTTCAATTGTAAATGACATACTGCCTGAAAAAAAGCACATATGATGATTTACACAAATGTAAATAAATAAAAATAAATATATATAGAAACAAATATATAAACAAACACATTAAAAATAACAAATAGCAGTAATTAGAGAGTAAGATAACAATTATCAAAAGTTCATAGTATGTTTGTGCTTCATATGGTAATCATTTTAAATAGCTAAGTGACTTATGAATCACCCTGTATATATATATACATATATATATACATATTATATATATATATATATATATATATATATATATATATATATATATATATATATATATATATATATATATATATTATATATATACAGATTATATATATATATATTACATATTATATATATATACATATTATATATATATATATATATATATATAATATTTATTGAAATAAATATTAAATTATTGTACTTACATACGCCGGCGTTTCAAGCTTCCGCTATCATTACAGAACCCCATTAGACTTTGCAAGCAAGGAATCTCACCAAATGGCCACGAGTAATTACCACGTAAAGAAAGGGAATTTAAGTTCTATTTATGCTTAGGCACAGACAGTAGACTACCGAGGGTGTTCAACGAATTTTGTCAGAACATGGCATATAGCTACGTAGCAGTCTATTTTTAACTCCCCGAACAGGGCTTAACTTTAATTTTCTTAAAGGGGCTTACAACAATATTTATTAAAGTAAATATTAAATTACTGTTACCAATATACGCCGGCGCTTCAAGCTTGCGCTATCATCAGTGTAGGAGATTATAATTTCAGACGGTCGCAAGATTCGAACCCAGTTACAGAATCACTCTAGACGCAAACGGCCACGAGAAATTACCACACAAGGAAAGGGAATTAAGTTCTATAAGCACAGACAGTAGACTATCGAGAGTGTTGAACGAACGTTGTCGGAACACACACACACACACATATATATATATATATATATATATATATATATATATATATATATATATATATATATATACACTTTTTGTAACATTGTCGTATTAATAAGCGACTTGTAACAGCCAGAAAACAGATCAGTCCCGTCATTGACACGTTGTAAGCAATTGGCTCCCAGTATAGTAACGCCCAGTTATAAATGTGGTCGTAGTGGTGATTCAGCAGCCGACGTTTCTTTGTTTTCTTCTTTCCTTGTAGCCGTAATGATAGTGTAACAAATAACAGAAATTAGTGTAAAAAATCAAAGGAAAACGCCCCCTAAAATCCCTTTAAAATTCTCCATTGAAACTTAAATTGGGAAAATATTTATTGATATCTAATAATCACTGTTCAAATTTCACAAAAATCGGATGTCTTAATTTTCACTAAGGATTACCACCTTTTCTTTCCTCCTTTGCATAAAACTAAATTAAACTAGACATAGGCCACGTTATCCACCCTTACGCCTATAAGCTGTGTTCTAAAATTTATAATAATCGGTTAATTAGTTTAGTAATGAATGCTGTACATCGAAATATATAAACATACACACATACCTAACTTTATATTCATGCACTCCTGATGTTAAAATTAAAACAAAATAATATGCCCATGTTACTCACCGTGTTTCTGAGAATATATATTCCAATTTCATAATGATCGGTTCATTAGTTTAAGAATTTAACCTTGTACATATAAATATATATATAAACATACTTGAATTTTTAATATATACACCCTCTAAATATTAAACCTAACTTAACAGACAGAACCCTCTAAATGTTAAAATTTACAAAAAAATAATAATGTGCCCATGTTACTCACCGTGTTTCTGAGAACATGTATTTCTAATTCCACATTTGCTCAATGGCGTCATGCTCTTTGATGTTTTATCTTATAACACATGATGTAAGTTCCTCATTGTCCGCTCCCTAGATGAGCTAACAAAAACAGAGCTCCGAATAAATAAAACGCCCGAACCCTTTCAGCTCATCAACCAAAGAGAAATACTTTTTCTCTCTTCATCATTACGTGTCACTTCGGACTTCCTACCTATGACACACATTCTTGAACACATAGTTATAATCCTACTATAACTTACCCTCAATTTGAAATTTCCTTTTACTTACTTGCTCGAATCTTAAGTTGAAATTTCCGGTTTTTTTTACACTATTTTTACACACCGACATCCCATATCACTATATTTTGAGGTTTAAATATAATAAGAAATTCTTAATAACGAATATTTTCCTTCCTGAACATATGATGCTTTTCCATGACATCATCAATGGTAGAGGAAACATTCTTTTAATTACTTAAAATCAATTACAATTTGAAAACCTCGACGAGTAAGCAGAAGTTACAAATATAACGTAACTCCCGGAAAAATGATTTTTGATTTTTCTTTCTGTTAGATTCTCGAACGAAGCAGTCACAAGAACCTGCTTGTCCCCCAAAATCCCAATAGTGTGGGGCGGGCGAACAATGTTAGTTACAATCTTATGACGAACCACTCTGATTAAGCTTTGTATCTCTGTAACCACATTAAACACTGTCTTGAAGCTAATAAATCCTCCATCGAAAAGAAACCTATTGTGTCCGGGTAAGATGAAAAACTGATGCTTTTACATGACATCAGTTATTATAGTATATTATTATATATTATTGTAAAAAAAAATTAAACCCTCAATCGCCAGAAGATTGTCAGTTAGGGCTGATTGTTAATTACGGTTGTTAATAATTAGGCCGTTGGACCATGTGAACAATTCTAGTTTGGATTTTGAAAACTTTAAACTTCATCTAGTCTAGAGATGCAGTATCTTATTACTATAGAATTATTATATGTATATTCTTTTATTAGCATCACTCATATTGCAAGTTTCTTATTGGTGTTCTAATCTACTATTTCTAATTTATTGGTTCTCATACGGTATTCATTTCTATACTAGGTAAAGACCAGATTTATTTAATTACTGAAACTGAATTACAAATTGGAAATTCTTAAAATAAATATGAATTTTTGGGTCAACAACTTCGAAGCATTTACCTCCTGATTTATTAATGCATCAAGTTTATCCAAGTGACTCGGATAGAGCCAGGCAGGGTACACTGTATGATCTTATTGAACTGCACGCATCGGTTCCCGAGTTCGACATAAATATTTGATTATTGTGTTCACAAGTTCGAAAAGATGCACCTGAAGTAAGTCAGACGTAACATCGATCAAAATGTAGTAAATATAGTTACATAATAGAAAACCCTCATTTCGGGTGGAGAGAATGATTGACGGATCAAGGGTCGAAATATAACCTCAGTGGGTTAAGAATCGGACGTGACATTCGACAAGGTGCTTTATAATCTCTATTTCTGCCAGACCCTCGAGCGAAGCAGTCATAAAAAGTCTGCTTGTCCCCACACACCCCAAATTGGGGTAGAGCGGGCGAGCAATGTGAGATAGCATAGTAAGGCGGCCAAAGCCGTTTCTCTCTCTCACCCTCCTTCTCTTTCTCTAACACAATGACCAATCTATGTATCTCTGATCTTTGTAACCTTTGAGCGCAGCAGTCTTGAAAAATCTTCTTATCCACAAAAAAAACAGCAAATAGGGGTGGGCGGACGAACAATAGGATAGCATAGTATAGCGGTCTAAGCCGTTTTTCTGTCCCTCCACTTTCTCTTTTTCTCTAACACACTGACCAATCTTTGTATCTCTGATCTCTGTAACAATATTTGTCTTAAAGCAAATAAAACCTCTATTGAAAAGAAGTCTAGTGTGTCCGTGTGAATTGATGAGACGATGATGACGACTAGAAAGGGGTGTCAACCGCGGGGATTATACACGCCTCGGGCGACGCGACATGCAACAATAACAGTAATCCGAATAATACAAATAATACAAATATTTACGTAGTTCGATAAAATGTATGGCCAACTTCAAGCACATATTCAAAAGTATTACCACCTATGAACAATACCCGCTTTCGTTCCTAAGTATTTGTGTTAAAAGTATTTGTTTAATACGTTTTTTATTTTTACATTTGTTTTCGATCGAATAAAAACAAACGTATTTTTGCTATTGAATCTTTGTAGAAAAATCTTTTCCGAACATAGAAAAAGGCCTTGGTCACTTTTTTCTTTTTGGTCCCTTATAAAGCATGAGTCAAGGCAGGTTATTAGCGTCACGATAACAAAAAAGTCAATCGTGAATAATTCTGGAAAATTTGGGACACATTTACCTCCACCAAGACGGAGGTTATGTTTTTAGTCGAAGTTGTTTGCCACAATGTTTGTTTGTTTGTGTTGAGTCTAGCGTCCACATCGCTTGACCAATCGTAACCAAACTTTGTCAAAATATAAGTCATTACAAAACTTAGAACTAATTTAAATTTGGGATATCTACGTCAAAGGTCAACGTAAGTGTTCCGTAAAAGGTGAAAGTTACACATTTTGCGATAACTTCGGTTCAGGTCATCGTAGAGACTCCCTACTTGACCCATATTGTAGCCAATGAAGTTCCGCATATTCTATGTCATTTACCTTAACATTTGACAAGTTCTGTCACGATCGAAATTTTTACAGAAATTTAAATTACCGATGTTTTCAAATTTGATGTATTGATCTGATGCTCTTTGATATCAATAAAAAAACATGACAAAATTTTAGCCTAATCAGATAAATAGACTTTGAGTTATCAACATTTCCATGCCATAACTTCAGGGATACTTCATACAGTGTGGAGAAGTAAGGCTCAGATAAACCTTTTTTCCTATCCTTACATTGTTCTTGTTGGATTATATTGTGAGCTGTTGAAAAGAAGACGCCAATTTTAGTCGATTCTAAGAGAACCACAGTCAACCAATATTGTCAATTTTCCAATACGAGAGCACAGTTAACCAGACCTCGATGACACCTAACCAGAAACAACTTCAGATAAACATTCGTGGATCTTAGTATTTAGGGGTGACAAATGGATAATTACCAAAAGTAATTTTGGCATTAAGTCTTTCCTCTCAGCTTTGGCACTCGATTTGCTTAGTCAGCATTGGCACCTGGCCTTCTCACTACGTTCCGGTGCCTTCTAATCAAACCTTGGGGCCAACAAGTCTACACAATTTCTAGAAATCCATTCTAGTCAAAACATAACCGTTTTCTTAATTTGCTTTGATTTTCTAACGTGTTCTTCTGAAGTACCTATTACTATCATAATATTAAAGCTGATTTAATTAGTTTGTTTCTCTGAGGCTTTTTACTTTTTAATCACACAAAATACATGCTAAATTATTCCTCAGTTCCAGAAGTAAGTTATATTTTATTAAACTTCCATTTTAATTATTATAATTAGTTGCAATTTGAAATTAACTCGCAAAGTGACATATCTCTTACTAAGTTTCAATCTATAACCCTCATCCGCTCTCACAGTATGTTGTTTGACCCTCGCTCTTATTTAATATGGTCTCTCTCTCCATCTCTCTCTCTCTCTGTTTAGTAACAAAGAAAGGAAAGAATAAAAAGGCAATATAACCAGAATAGTATTTTATTTAAGAAGAGAGAGAGAGAGAGAGAGAGAGAGAGAGAGAGAGAGGGAGAGAGAGAGGGAGAGGGGAAATGAAATGGAGAGGGAAAGAGGGTAAGAAAGCGGGAGAAAGGGGGATATAGCGTGCAGGAAGAAACTGTTTCGGAATTTTTTAGATGATGATTTGATAAGTTGCATTATTTCGATTATTCGAACTATTGTTCTCATCTTGGATGTTATTCTCATAATATTTCGTCTGATGTAACCTCTATCTTGTCGAATTCGGGAATCTGTACGGAATTTCGAACGGAACTCTTTATTTAGGCCATGGGAGTAAGTTGTTCTCGTTCCGGGTAGAAGTAATTCTTAATTATATTCTTAGTATCGTCCGTACTGAGAATTGAACCTTCACCCCCAGAAGACTGTCACGTAGAACTGATTATACTTATCACTGTTATCCGTTGCACCATGGGTACATGAGAATAACATCCAAGATGAAAACAAGAGTCCGAATAATCAAAATAATCCAAAAAGAAACTATTTTTTTATTTTCTCTGTTTATTTTCTTATCTAACTGGCTTTGCAATCTCGCTTTTTCTTGATTCAAACAATCTAACCCGAGCTAAATGGATGACTGGACGGGGCAGATTTTGATATACTAAAAGTCTAAGAGATTATTTTTATAAACAATCCAACGCGTTTAATTATCCAATTTTCATGAACTTTTAGCATTAATAAATAATTTATTTTATGAGGAATACAATTATTTTTAATAAATTTAACATCATAGTTGTTTTAAACGGAATGGACGTTTGACGGACTTGAAGTTTGGTCCAGATTAAGGTACGTGCGCAGTAATACCTTTGTTTGTTTTATTTGTCAATGCTACAAGCGACACTATATTCATTTTCTCGGCACCATTTAAGTAAGAGGTCAAAAATTAAAACTGAGGAATTTAACAATATAGCTATTTTCAAAAGAATGGACGCTTGACGGAAATTGAAATCTGGGTAAGATTTACGTGCATGCTTGAGAACGCTTTTTTGGTTTGTTAATGCTACAAGCGACTCTATAATTATTTTCCGGTGCCATTTTAAGTAAAGGCTAAAAAATACAACCGAGTGATTCAATGACTAATGATTTTTAAAAGAGTGGACGTCTGGCAGATAACAGATTAAAATAGCTGATAGCTGGAAGATTATTGTCACGATAGATTTCAAAAACTAGATCTATCAATGAATTTGAATTTGATTATTTTTTTTAATAAATATATACTGACCGAGGCCAAATTCCACTCGAGGATAAAGTTTAATGAGATTGTCACTTGGTTGATCCTATGAGAGGATTGAAAACGATGAATGGCATGGACAAAATGTTGATTACTTAAGAGGACGGCTCGACAAGTATTTGTTGACATTGGACCTTCAGGCAAATTGCTCTACTAAGCTGTACTCACGTATTGAGCACTGTTGAAGTAAATACTGAAAATATTTATAAATAAAATATTATACGAGTGTACAGCCTCCGTCAAAAATTACGTAAAATATATGCCTCGCCAATGTTCGCACTAATATTCACATAACATATTTTTCTTATTCTAAACTTCTTTTCTTTAAACTCGCCAATTTAAACGTTATCTTCTTGTATATAATAAAAGTGAAATGTACATTTGTCCAGCTGGCTTCAATAATCACGTATGCCAATTTAATTTTATAGACAAAGATGGGGAAGCTTAATCTTATAAAATAACTGATAATAATTAAAATGAGAGCAAGAGAATTTGTTTTACTTCTAATATAGACACATACATATTATTATTATTATTATTATTATTATTATTATTATTATTATTATTATCATTATTATTATTTGTAGTAGCAGTAGTAGTAATAGTATTAGTATTAGTATTATTATTAGTAGTGCTATCTTATATATAAAGTGAAGACGTTTTTTTCCTGTACCTTTGACGACAGTGAGAATATAACCACATGCATCATAGGCTACTAAACTCACCACTCTATTCAACTTATTCACTCCAGCGTGTTTTCAGAAATTTATGATCATCTTCATCATCTAACAATAAATATTACTTTTAGACCACTATCACAGACTCTCAGAAAAATATACCCCATACAGATGTTAACAGTTTTCTTTCTAACATTTTCCTACTCCCATCTTCCCACTTAGCGCCGGTAAATAAATTACATTGGCTAATTTATACAATTATCACCGTAATTGTTTCACTTGATTCTTCTAACCATTTCATACATAATATACCGGATTTGTAAATCAAACAACCACCCTTCCTAATATTCCTTGCTAATTCCAGAATATCGGATTACACAAAATGATTTACTGCCCTTCGCAACTTACAATGATTTACTGTCCTTCGCAACTTACAACTATTAACAATACACTTCATTCAACTCATTCCGGAATATAAAAATTAAATAAACGAACGGATTCATTTTTACTGAACATTGATTCAAAAAGACGTCACGTACTTATCAATCTCATCGAATAAATTCATTTCAGTTACGAATCTTCCATTGTTACACGTATACATTCTTCTTCACCATATACATTTTTGACTTAGGCATTTAGATACACACACCAAATTGAGTTAGAAGCCTTTTAAGGCTTCTAACTCAATTTGAAACAAAACACAGCGTAAAACGAACAGAGGTCTTCAGCTAAAAAACATCCAATTGCTCTTATAGAGGCCCATAGTATCTTTTTTAATTAATAGACTAGACACTAAAACGAAAAAATGTTGACAATGTACAGAGTAATGTACAGGAACTAGTGTCTACCAAGGCTGTATCTGCCAAGAGGAACAGGGGTATGGGTCTCTCAGAAATTGACCATCAACATCAAGCCACTATTGTGAGCATCGGCCAATATCTGATGATCTCCCAGAACCCAAACCTTATGATGGTTTGCCAACATCATGAAACCAGAGCAAGCAGAACAACCTCTATCACAAAACTGGCCAAACATTTTGGATAAGACTGTCTTACAAATGAGGCAGAAACGGACAACAATCCTGCCACAGAAACAGCCCGCAAGAGCCGCCAGAAATACATCAAGACCTTTCATTCCAGAAAACTGGAAGAATGTGCCAACCAACAACGTGCTAAGTATTTCCAAGGTGAATTATCCCAGGAATATATAGATAAGGAAGGCTCTGTAGACTGGCTGAAAAGAGGATCGCTCTACTATGATCAGGAGAGAATGATAATGGTTGCTCAAGATCAAGGCTTGATGACCAATGCCTTTAAAAAGATGAGTGGTCTCAGCAACAATAACAAGTGCACGTTCTCTCACGCAGAAGTGGAGAGTGTGAGCCACTTGACATCTAGTTGTAAAGTTATCCTGGGGGATGGCTATTATACAATTCGACACAACGGAGTGTGTAAATATCTTCACTGGACTAATTGTAAAAAGTTAAATATCTAGTGTAGCAGCAAGTCCTAGGAGTATATACCAGAAAGAACTATTGAAATAAGTTATACACATCCACTATGACTATGCAATCCCTACAGCTACATATCTAGAAAACGGAGCTGTTAAACCTGCTATTGTGATATGGGACAAAAGGGAGAAAGTAGCAACCCTAGTTGAAGTCGGTGTCCCTAATGATGCAGGATTAAACAGAGCTGAAAGGGAAAAGATTACGACATGAAAAGAAACTGGAATCTTA
The DNA here is from genome assembly GCA_963556195.1 of Sepiola atlantica. Taxonomy (NCBI): domain Eukaryota; kingdom Metazoa; phylum Mollusca; class Cephalopoda; order Sepiida; family Sepiolidae; genus Sepiola; species Sepiola atlantica. Next base: position 92,498,249 of record OY744525.1, on the reverse strand, counting down.
GGAAAATCTCTATCATCCCAGTAATATTAGGACCAACAGGACTAATTAAAAAGAATTTCAAAAACTATCTGGCGAATATAATTCGGTGAACAATAGGTGGAATGGGCAGACGATACTTAAGAGGAATTGATTATCAAAGAGGACGGCTCAACATATATTTGTTTAGATTAGACTTAAAAACAACTGTGTTCTAGTTGGTGGTGAAGCAGCCTCGTGGTATTTCATTTCACAGATAAGATGTTCTAGGATAACAAAAAAAACTTTACACGCGAGATCATGGATTGGAGGTCAGCCGAGCACCTACAATAAACATAACGATACAGTAGAGAGAGGCAACATCTTTTCTGTGTGAAAGAGGCTGCAGCGACGAGAAGAGACATGCCCCCTACTAGATTACGAAGTCGCTTTTGTACTTTGTCAACGCAAGAAAGAATGCTCCGATCGGCATCTCCCTAGATATGACAACAGTACTCCATCATGTTAATACTCCCATAGTGTTACTCATCTTTTGGCTGATAATCATCTCTGTCTCATTAACTCGTATCCTCGAGTGGCTCTTGGCCTTGATAAGTGGCGACCCAATAGCAAAAACTGGCACATTTCTGGATTAGCTTCGAATATAAACATAACTTCTCCGAAAGGATAACAAGATTGAATAACAACAAGTTTCAAGAATAGCCATTAGCAAAATGTATTTGCAGATTGTTTCTTAAATGTTATATTTTTTATTTATTCCTTACTTAACTCTTCTGTGCTGTCTTAAGGGGCTCACTCTCTTCAACCTCTATGAGTGACTGGAATATTATGGTGCGTGGGTGGAGGATGTTTGGGGGGGGGCGCAGGATGGTGAATACCAAAACGGTTCATTCTGTTCTTTGGTGACTAGTTTACAACCGTACAAGCATTCCAAGGATAACAGATTGTTTGATTTTATCCCAAAGAATTTTAGTATCTGTCAACGTCTTAGAATTGACGATAAGCCATCAGACCTGTTCTATTTCTGTCAGAAGAGTGTTTTCGCAAGGCTGTTTGTTCTGTATCATTTAGTTTATGAAAATATTAGGTACTTCCACGCACTTTGTTTCCCATCGAAAAATGAAGCTTCATTTGAAACAAGGCGACAGAACTTTTACAAAAACAACAACAAAAACGCAATAGATAAATAATAAAATATTTAATAATCATTCCACTGTGCAAATATTTGAATTAAATAAGATCAACAAAATAATGATATCAGATTAAACTCCATACAAAAATATATTTTCTATCAAAAAATATTTTTCAATTTCAGATCATTTTTTTTAAATGTGGAATAATTTTCGGGAATTAAGCGTTCTAGAAGCAAACAGATTTTTGTTTTGTTTCAGGGCACATTATTACCTCCACCATATTTTCTGTCGCGTTTTTTTGTTTGTCCACATCGCTTGACCAATCGACACCAAACTTTGTCAAAATACTGGTCATTGGTTAACTTAGAACTTATTTAATTTTCGGATATCTAGTTCAAAGGTCAAGGTTAAGGTGAAAGTCACACTTTTGGCGATAACTTCAGCACCATTCATCGTAGAGATTCGCTATTTGGCTCTTGTTGTAGCCAATGACGCCCCACATCTTATATGGCAGTGACCTTGAAAAGTTCGGTTATTGTCGAAATTTTGACGGAATTACAATTCAAATATTTCCCCCAAAACTTTCCAGCTGCCGATTATCATAATCGATAGCACAACGTTTAAACCTCTCGGTCTGGCATTATCAATCAACATGTCTTGGATTAAGTACATAGTATATGTTTCCAAGTCAGCTACAAGGAAGGTAGGCTCCCCTTACCGGGCTTGAATACTTCTTACATCTGCCAGTACCGATATCTCTATAAAGTCACCATTCGCCCCTGCATGAAGTATTATTGCCACATCTGGGTTGGTGCACCAATCACTAGCCTCTCCTTCTTAGACAAGGTGAAAAAACAAAAATCTAACCTCATAGGTCCTACACTGTTTGCCAAGCTCCAGCCTTTGTCGCATCGTCGCAGCGTTGTATCCCTATGCTTGTTTTACAAGTACTGCCACGGGGTATGATTCGAACTTACTGCAGTCGTACACCTCAATGAACAGCAACATTCCACCCCTTCACGATAAAGGTCCCTAAACACTGGACGATTTTCTACTCTGATAGATTCTTTGCTCTGACTGCTCATTGGAATTCTGCTCATTGGTAAACATTAACAAAAGTTTATTTCAAATTTTACATTTAATTTTCTAAAAATATAAAAATCGGGTCATCATCATCATCATCATCATCATCATCATCATCATCATCATCATCATCATCATCATCATCATCATCATCATTTTATGCCACTCGGCATATATATATATGTATGCTATAAGGAAATAATACCACCAAGGATATTACACATCAATATCATATTTTGTTTAATGCTGGCATATATCGGCTTTAAGAAATTGACTTCCAAACTAACCTATCTCTGGGAAAGTCTTTATTTATCCCTCTTCTCTCAAGTCTATTTTTATAATTTCCTCCCATGTTGTCCTTTACTCCCCCTATGAACTAAACCTGCTACCTTAACTGATCTACCTCTACTAATCAAAGAAATCGCACCCATTCTTTCAACGTCGACATATCATCGAAGTCTCCTGTTCTGCACACGTCTCTATATTGTCTAGATTTAATCTTTTACTGAGGTCATTAGAACGAAGCCTATCTTAAAGACTCACATTACACACCCAGCGTATCATTCTCATATCATTTCTCGCCATGCAACGCATGTCTTCAACCCTCACTAACCATCTTTCATTTCCATACAGCATCACACTATGTACGCATGCCTGATAGATTCTTTCTTTGGTTCACAGTGGTAACTCTCTGCTGGTTAGTAATGGTGGAAGTCCAATGGACTTACTCCACCTACTCCTAATTCCTGAAATCACACTAGCACCTGTCCCACCCTGTGCTCCAATGGTATCACAAGGTATGAACATCTAAATAATATTTAGTTATTCAAAACCACCAATATATTTATGCTTCTATAATTTTGTGCCCTTTTGTTTCGTTTATTTAAACGCTAATTTTACAGTCACTTTTCATTGCGTACACGTGTGTGTGTGTGTGTGAGAGAGAGAGAGAGAGAGAGAGAGAGAGTGAGAGAGTCTACGCATATTTGCATACGAGGCGTGTGCGTATATCTTTGATGCTACTCACACACCCACTTCTCTTTTATTGTTTGACCTATCCTCCACAAAGAAACCATTCTTTGTTCGGCTTATTCAAACGACCAATTACGTCACCGTAAACGCTCCCAAATCTTCGCATTATGGCCGGATAACTTTGGACAATTCGCTCTTTATTCATTATTTAAATAGAATTGTTTGAACCTTTTACAAGAAGAATAAAAAGCGGACCGGAAACTCACACGCCACACGCATGCGCCCTAATCGCTTGTCGTCAGTCGTCCATTGTTTTAGTATTTTTTGTCTTCTTCTTTTACTCTTTGTTGGACAAATAGCAAACAAAACTACACATTTTGTGACAGGATGTGACACCGAATAAAAACATGACTGTCATTTAAAAAAAAAACAGGTCTTATTTCATGGCGATTTGTCCGTGAATTCGTTAGATTTCTGCTCCGTTTTTCTTTTGGCCTCTTTCTTTCTTCAAAAACAAAGGATACCCCTGAGATGAGAGGGTTTATAGTGAAGCAATTGTTGCGCAATCTACATCCGCATTTCGTTGTGCTTAGCATTTGTATTAATATTTTGATGCGGGTCTGTAAAGATAATTTAGTACGGTACATTTCCACGTAAGGTTAAAAAGTAGGTAAAGTATAGTTTTCTAGTTAGAATTCGAGTATGGCTACGTGTCCCGATAGTGACATCATATAGAGAAAACGCGGCTAGTCTTGTGTGCCGAATTACCAGGGATAGATCTTTCTCTTTCGGTTGATGGTGGATGTGTTGGAGGTTTTATGCATATATATATGTATGCTATAAGGAAATAATACCACCAAGGATATTTAAAATTCGGTTGCATTTGTCGATGCTTCTTTATTAATAACATTGGATCAAATGAACTTGAGGCACCCCAGAATGAGCAAGACCAAAAGGACACCTTCTGTCCGAACACCGATTTTTTTTTTACCTTTGCGCAACGGTTCGTTTCCGAGTTATAGTCCACTGAAACAAATACTGATGAACATTTTTTATTCTAAACATCTTACACGTACAGTGTTTTTTTATTTTTACATATGAGATAGATAAACAGAATCACAGGTAACATCAACCTGGACTAGTGATGCAACATGCACAAAAAAAAAACATGGAAAAATAACACCAAACAAATATAAAGGTCGTGGGGGTCAGAAGAAAGATGTGTGTCATAATTGTTAGCATGGGGTACTCGGTCAGAACCCTGCGAATGTTGGCTCATTTTATTTCAAGTAACAGAATATATCAAAGCAAATACATGTAAATAAATACGATAAGCACAAACCAAAGAGCACACAGAGTGTCTTGTAATGAAGTGATATTACAAAAGCAACACACACACGGAAAGAGGTTCCTTTTTACATATAGAACATAATTTCGAAGTTATGCCATCAATTTTACAAAAGAAAAAAAAACTGTAAGTATTAATATTACTTATCTAAACAAGACCAACCCATTTGACATAATGGTTAATGTGCTCGTTAATGGGCCAGGAGGGTTCAATCCATGGTCGAGTCATACCGAATACTCAAAAATGTGATAACCAATGAAAAGGGAGTTTTCTGGTCGCCATCGACTACGGTCACTTACTTTACTTTTATTTTAGACAAGATTAGGTTTCAAACTCAAACTTTATGCGATGTTTCATTTTCACATCGCACTTTTATCGCTTAATAGTTAGCCCCCGTCCACTCCCGAGAGACAATGAATAACCCCTGTAAGGGTGCATCCGTAGGGAGTCTACCGCGAAGCAAGGGTTGCGCAATTTCCATTCACACCTACACTGAACCAGCATTGCTTTAGTATATACAAATAGCGAAAGGAATTTTGAAGCTTTGGCGGATAGAAAGTAATTCAGACTAGAATCTGAGTCAAGCTTTACGGTTTATTTTGAACTGTTAAATCACAGATAAACAACATTTCTCGAGGTGGGGGCGTCTAGAAAATAATTTTTTTTTTTTGTCAGGGTGTGAATCGGTGTTCGGATATGCCGTAAAAGGGCAAAGGAAAGCAAATAAGCGCTCAACTTGTTGGCATTTCTTTCTTTCTTTACTTTAACGTTATTCTTATGGTAGGTTCTCGACTGAGCTCCAATTTCTGGTCCCCACTCCTGTAAAACATTTACAGAAAGAACTCGTCTCGACATCCACTGTAAAGAATACCCCCCCCCCCCGTGTACCTAAAACTAAACGGAACTTCCATGAATAAAGTCTTTTCCCAAGAATTCTCGTCTGTGGAACACAACACCAAATGACTGCTTGCCAGTCATTTTCAAGTCATATGTTAACAAATTCTTGTCAAAATGTCCTCTTAAATGGCAAACTCGTTAACTCTTATCTTCGAGTGGAGTTTTGGCTTTGGAAAGAGGTGACTCGTTAGTATTAAGAGAAAAACAAACAACTTTGTGCCAAGTAAATAAATATCAAGCGGATGTAAACACCTTTTTCCGGAAGCAGACGCGTTTGGCAGCTGTATATATATATATATATATATATATATATATATATATATATATATATATATATATATATATATAGCAATAGCAAACACTCCGCCTCTGTACTCCGCCTCCCTCCGCCCCCGGAAAAAAGAAAGAGAAAACAAATCAATCATCAGAGTAAAATAAACGAACGTGTCCTTTACTTAATAACAGGCCATCGAAGGCTATCCGGCCGTCTTATTTGCACGGCATTGTTTTCGGGTGACACCGGTCCGTCTAAGTGGTCTTTAAATGAGGTTCCTTGCACCCGGCAATGGCCAATAACAGGTAATTAGAGGCCGAAGGTCCTGGGTGTAATATTCCAGTGCACCCAAGTCAGGATGTGGGCGGGCATTTAAATACCCAGGCGGCGGATCATCTACTATTACCAGTACCACCACCCTCACCTCCTACTACTCCTACACTTCCTCCCCCGCTGACTACAACAACAATTACTACTACTACTACTACTACTGATACTAATAATAATAATACTAATAATACAAATACTACTAACGCTTTTGTTTCCCGCGCTCACACCTCTTTCCTGTAAATCCAACAAATAGTCACACATGCCTCCCCTGTCTGCAGACCACGATCTCACTTCCGGTACTCATTGTCTTGCGTACTTTGTTTGTTTTTCTTTATATTCGTTTGACTTACTTTCAATTTCTTTCTTTCTTTTTTTTCTTTACACACATTCATTCATTCATTAATTGTTTCACTGCAATTACAAACTAGTCATTTATGGTATTCGGATTATTCGAACTACTTGATTGTTATTCTCACAACGTTTCGGTCGATGTAGCCTCCGATCCTTTTCCGGTGCGTCTTGTCGAACTTCGAAATTTATATGGAATTTCAGACGGAATCCTTTGTTTATTCAAGTGTTCCGTTCGAAATTCTGTCCGAAATTACGTGCAGATTCCCGAGTTCGACAAGACGCACCTGAAGAAGGTCTGAGGTTACATAGGCCGAAACGTTGTGAAAATAACATCCAAAATAAGAACAGTAGTCCAAATTATTCAAATAAGACAAATTATCGATCCTCTCCTAAAACTAAAATCCAAAACCAACCAGCCGTTTATTTATTTTGACTATAGGTACTGCAGTAATCCGTTGCCGTGTCAACAAAATGACAAAGAAGAATGCTATATTTGTGTAAAAACCTAATACACCAGAATTTTAAAGTAATCATGTAGTTTCCAGACCCATGTAATTTTATCGGAAAGACGATATTGTACTCTGTATAGATTATTACATGCTGAACGTATTAAATTAGTAATTAGTAAGTAAGTCGACATACTGGCATATATTCAACATGGCCGTTCTGTAAAATTGTGTATCTACAGAGTTGGAACGGAGACTGTTTAACACGAAGCGAAAAGAAGTACTCTTTTAGTGAGTTATATAACATTAATTTATTTAAAACAACTTAAATATTTATAAGAATATTTGTTTCACAACATAATGCTTTTTTTTCGCAACATATCAAAAACAATTTTATAAAAATATCTTTTCGCTTTGTCTTAACCAGTCTCCGTTTCAAGTTTTTAGATCAACTGGCTTAATTTACTAATTGAAAAAAGTGTTTTTCCTATTTAATACGTAATACCAAATTGATTTTAACATCAATACGTTTAGCATGTCATAATCTTACAAAAATACAATTTTTGAGCTACTGCATGACGTCTTTTCAATTAAATTACATGGTCCAGAAAAGACATGATTACCCCTGCCGGCTAATCGTTTTAGGAATCGAATGGAAGCTGGGAAAAGCAAGGTTAGGAAAATGTTGCCAGTAGTATCTCTATCTTTCGATGTCCCTCTCTCTTTTTGGCTGTCTCCCCATCTCTATCTATACATCAACCTATCTACCAAATTCTTAGTCATTAAGTAATTATACGTTTAAATCTTGCACGCTCTTAGAACGTAATCATGCTCTCATGTAACATCTCAATATTATAGACGTTCTTTTTTAAGTTGTAAATTACTAGCCCTTATAGTAAAATAAATCAACAATAAAGACATATTTTTAAAGACACCAAGACTAACACCGCCTGAAAATGATTTGACGAATCAAAATCGAAAGTATTCCGGAAAAAGGAAAGAAAATGGCACAAGTAACTCACGGAACTTACATATACCAATTTGATCGAAACACTAAATGGACCATTCGGAAAATTGAAAATATTTTTAAAAGTCTTATCAAGCAAAAACACTACATGTTATTCAATACTGTTTGCCTAAATGAAAATATGTTGCCTAAATACACACACAATATATATATGTCGGGTATTTTGTATATTTTCAAACATTCAATTATCCATGCTTGAGGGATTCTGTCATAAGCTTTTTTGTAGTCAACCCATGCCATGGATATGTTCTTTTTTCTGTTTTTTTACCTCCTTCATGATCTTTTGATCGATGTATAGCAGATCATGCGTCGCTCTTTTCTCTTTCTTGCATCTTTTTTGTTCTTCGGGGAGCAGTCCACGATTGTTCAGTTCACGATTGTTCTTCCGTTAGGATTTTCTACGTTGTTGGTAACCAGGTTATTGGTCTATAGTTGCTTGGGATCGTTCGCTTTTTAGCATCATTTTGTATTAGCGCTCTCATTGCTTTGGTCATCCATTGCTTTGGTACGTCTGTTTTGTGGATACATCCTCTCAGTTTCTGCGCTAGTTTTTTTGATGTACTGTTTCATTTCATTGTCCACACAGTCTGCATTTACTGTTTTCCTTTGTTTTTATCTATTTTAGCTTTAATGTAGTTTGTCCTAATCGCGTTGTTCTGTGTAGCCATCAGTAAAGATTCCTTTTCTCTGTTCAAGTTTCCTTTTCTTAACCATGCCCAGCTATTTTCGTTGGTTTCTTCTCTTGACTAATCGTCTATCTTATTTTTTTAGTTTGAGGTTTATTTCAGTATACTTAACGGATATTTGCAGCTGCGTAAGTTGAAAAAAAAATTGAAAAAATATCCGTAAAATTAATATGAATCCCAAACTAGAAAAAATAGGATAGAAGATTGAAATATCGTTACAACCTGACGCAGCGCGTGATTTGCCATTTTCCTAAACAACAGACCACAACGTAGGTTTCAACATAGTTTATTTTAACATAGTTTACCCCAAACAAGGCAGGCCGCCACTTAGACGTAAGGGGCTACTGAGAAAAAGAGTGAAAGTTGGGGGGGGGGGGGAATAAAGCTAAATTGGGAGCTGTGCAACGAGGTGTCTGTTTACATTAGTTTTAAAATAATACGAGAGTCCACAAAGAACGATCACGTGCTGTTCCCCTTTGTCGGATTTGAAATCGACGAAACAAATGTTGTTCTTATCTTCTGTAACACACACATATATATATATATATACATATATATATATACATATATATACATGTATATATATATATATATATATACATATATATATATATATTATATATATACATATATATATATACATATATATACATATATATATATATATATATATATATATTATATATATACATATATATACATATATATACATATATATATATATATATATATATATATACATATATATATATACATATATATATATATATATATATATATGTATATATATATATATATATTTATATATATGTATATATATATATATACATATATATATATATACATATATATACATATATATATATATACATATATATATATATACATATATATATATATATATATATATATATATATATATATATATATATATATATATATATATATATATATCCCCGAAATATTGTGATATCCCAGCATTTCACAGACAATGAATTCCTTTAGAAAAATGTTTCTTATGCTTCGTTCAGAATCGTGTATTTAAACCAATAATCGCATTTAAATTGTTAATACAAATTAACAAAAAATTACACATGCACGCACAATCCGTTTAAAGAATTGAAAAAAAAAGGAATAAAACTTGAAATACTATTCGAAGCTAAGATTAGTAATTATCTAACCATGCCATTTAATTAAACTTGAATATTTACCAACAATGCATGACAGTGAGCAACAACCAAATATATGTCAGTTGAAAATCTCCGGCCATAATTAAGTACTTACTCAATTCAGTGCAATGCCGAATTAGCAACATCTCATTTAATGAACAGGTTTTCCTATAATTAGACATACATCACGTAATGCCATACATAAGAGTGAGTTGGCATTAGATTTAAAAAAAAGCTGCATGAAATTATAAAAAGATTTTGGTTAAAATCAGAAAAAAATATGTTAGTATGCTGACCTCATTTTAACCAACAAAAAAAACTACAATTATAAGGATTTCCCTGAATGTTATCACCATCTATATAACTTTAGGTATGTGTATATCTTTATATATTTGCATGTACAGGATTTACTCCTAAACTAAGGAATCGATTATTATGCATTTTGTAATACAGCTGCTAGACGTAATGTTTTGTAATATGGGATATACTTAGTTTAATTTAGTTTTATACAAACGTGCATGGAAACCCTTCGTGAAAATTCAGATAGCTCCGATTTTTAAGAATGTTTAACAAAAGGTATCAGACAACAATTAATAAATATTTCCAAAACTTCAGCTTCTTTGGAGTATGATAAAGGTTATTTTTAGGGGGCATACTATAAGAACGACCTCCCATTTCAAAATTCAAATATATCAGAATAACATTAAATTTGATCAATAGTCATTAAACGCCAATTAAGCTAGATTATCTGAATTTCAGTTTCTTATTAAGACCCCATTAATATTAAGCCTTAAATTTTAGACATTTTCTAAAATCCAAATCATGTGATTGATTTTGATGAAAATTTGAATAACAATTGTAGGTTTAGTATCATTATATCTTGATTTTGATCTTCGCAAGGGAACATAAAAGTGGTGTAAAACTGTTCTGTTTAGGGAATTAATTTTACCCTTCTTGGAACGGGTATTCTTCTAGTATATATATATATATATATATATATATATATATATATATATATATATATAATTTATTTATTTAAAAACAAATCATCAGATATTCCAGAGACGTACCATAGTTTCATTAACTCGGGTAGACCTTATCTGTTTAAAAAGGTTATCTGGAATATTTAATGTTTAGTTTTTAAATAAATAATTTGTATTTTAGCTCTCGCATACTTACGATCGATTACTTTATTAATTTCTTTTCAATATACCCATCAGCACAGATTTGAAAATATAAAAATATTAAAAAAAAAATCTTTTGAGAAAAGAGAATCATCTTCTATGAAAATATGTAACATGTCCAAATAAGTGTGAATAGCAAAATGTCTTCACAAAGTCTGAATAGTGAAAAGTTCCGTTGTAGAAAAGAAAGGGATTCACGTCCGAAGTTAAAGTTCATTGGCGAAAAAGTGACTCACCAGAAGGTAAAAAGTGTATAAATCTCAAGAAAATGAGTAAAAACTAAACAATTAAGAAGGCCCATTGCCGAATACTTTCTTCCTTGGCAGAATAAAAAAAAGTTTCTGCCTCAACGGAACATTTTATTATTCGGACTTTTTGAAAACATTTTGCTATTCACCCTACATTTGCTTAACATTTATGATTTCCTGGATGTGATTATTTGGACATGTTAACTTTTTCATCGAAAATAATTCTCTTTGCTTAAAAATATTTTTTTAAAATAATTTTATATTTTTTTACATTTTTATATTTTCAAATCTGCGTTAAACAGTAATATGATTTTACTGATTTATCCTTATGATCACCTCTGATGAAATAGCATACATTTTTGAAAATCCATGGATTAAGGCAAGAAAAACTTTATTTATATATTCCTTGTTTGAACTATTTGATGATTTAATAAATAATGTATTTTATCCAATTTTAATTCTCATCTCTCATTTTTCTTATATTACTGCTCTATCTTGTATACTGAGCATTGCTGTTTCAAGATAGGATACAATTTAAAGATAAAGTTTTATCTTAATATCTCTCTCTATATATATTATATATATATATATATATATATATATATATATATATATGTGTGTGTGTGTGTATCTTAGTATATATATATATATATATATATATATATATATATATGATATATATATATGATATTAAATATATATAGATATTATATGATATTAAATATATATATATATATATATATATATATATATATATATATATATATATATATACATGGGAAGAGAAGGATGAAGGTAATCCGACGTGATGGGAAAATGAAAAAAGAAAACCAAAAAAATGGATGTTTTTTATGTGTACATCAACGTTTCGTCTTTATTTATAAGACTTCATCAGGATAATAATATAGAGAAAAAAATGTCATGCAAGTACAGATACATGTAGGGTAGACATATTGGGAGGAAAAATAAAGTAATGGCCACTACTGGGCGGACGTCCGTATTTGTTGGAGAATAAAAATGAATGTTGAAAAAAAAAAATGAGTGGGGAAAAAATGGAAGGATGGGGCGAGCAAGGACTACTGTGGCTGGTGGTAAGAGAAAGAGGTGGGGGATGAGCAGGGGTAAAGTAGATAGCATACACCCCCCATACACAAACATTCCAACTTACTTTTCCCCTTCAATCTTGACCGCAGCAATCTGGTCAAACACCTCCCTCCTCCCTCTCCTCCACCCCCTCTCTGCCATCCACTTTACCCCTGCTCATCCCCCACCCTTTTCTCTTACCACCAGCCACAGTAGTCCTTGCTCACCCCATCCTTACATTTTTTCCCCACTCATTTTTTTTTTCAACATTCATTTTTATTCTCCAACAAATACGGACGTCCACCCAGTAGTGGCCATTACTTTATTTTTCCTCCCAATATGTCTACCCTACATGTATCTGTACTTGCATGACATTTTTTTCTCTATATTATCATCCTGATGAAGTCTTATAAATAAAGACGAAACGTTGATGTACACATAAAAAACATCCATTTTTTTGGTTTTCCTTTTTCATTTTCCAATATATATATATATATATATATATATATATATATATATATATATATATATATATATATATATATATATATATACATAGAGAGAAAATGAAATAAGGAAAACCAAAGTCGTAATCACTATTTTGGTTTGCCTTATTTCATTTTCCTTTACGTCGGAACATTTTTGCCATTCTTTATCACAAATATATATATATATATATATATATATATATATATATATATATATATATATATATATCGTCTGTTTTTATACATTAAACGTGCATCTGTATTACACGTTTATCTGTAATACGAAAATATGTCCATCGCACATCTGTTTTATTGTGTATTTTTCAACATTGTGTACCATGTAAGTGTATGCTTATCAAGTTATTATCTATTGTTATGTCACTGTCTGTTTTCATCTCTGTTATTATCTGTTTTATACATTTAACGTATATATATATATATATTATCTGTATGTACGTATTACCTGTAGGTTATATTTAGATTACACTTGAGATTATCGTGAGTGAAAAGTACTCTTTACATTATATATATATATATATATATATATATATATATATATATATATATATATATATATATATATATATATATATATATATATAATCTATGTAAAACATCCACAGGGTAGTAATCCAAAGAATTTCACCCGGGTTTATAAAAGGTGCTCAATATCAAATAGAGCTTTTATATATGATTAATTTTATTTACACAGACATGTACAAAATCTGCGACACTGACATGTCGATGTTATCGATCAACAGTTACTATAAACTGAGATCTCATGAGGAAGAGTTAGAATCCGATCTTAACCTTAGATCATATTTGGTTCTTTCGATAACATCGACATGCCAGTGTCCCAGATTTTGTACATGTCTGTGTAAATAAAAATAATCATATATATATATATATATATATATATATATATATATATATATATATATATATATATATATATATATATATATATATATATATTGAAATAATGACACAAATCTTATTATTATGGCTTATTATATACTTGCAATTTTCGGAAAATATTTATATAAATATCATAATAAATACTTTTGACATTTTACAGCTCATGAATTTCTTTAGAAACATATTTACTTCTAGGCTTTTTTCCGAATTGCGTATTTTAATAAAAAAAATTTTCATTGTATTCTTTAATAAGAATTAAAAAGAAAATTACACATGCAAGCACAATCTGTTCAAAGAAATGAAGGAAAAAAACTTAGGAATAAAACTTGAAATCGTATTCGACGCTAGGATTATCAATTATCTAGACATGCCATTTCATTTAAACTTGAATACTTACTAACAAAGCATGACAGTGAGCAAAAACGAAATATATGTCAGTTGAAAATCTCCCACCATAATTAAGTACTTACTCAATTCAGTGCAATGCCGAATTAGCAACAACTTGTTTAATGAGAAAGTTTTTCTAGAATTAGCCACACGTTATGTAATGCTGTACACAATCTCGGTTACACTAGAGCTGACATAAGGTTTGCATAAAATGGCAAAAGGACTTAGAGTAGAAACAGAAAATTAAGTGAGTCCACCAACATCATTTTAACCAGCAGATCTATATAATAATATGCTAAAGCATTTTATATTCGTACGTACGCTATCACCTTTCACATACATTTTAAACATAGGATCGTCCAATCAGCAAAGATGATGAGTGCTGATTAATCTGGTGTCGCTTCCGACTTCAGTCATTTTTGAAAGAATTGCTTCAAAATCGAATTATGTTGTTCAGTCGACTAAAAAAGTACAATTTAAAAAAGTGACATTCGTTTTATTGATTTGAAGAATAGTTAGCTGGGAATTATTTTACGGGAAGAAGAGAGAGAATGTATATATATTTTAAAAAATAATTAAATTGCTACAATTTAAACAAAATGAAATAAATAAGAGGCATATTCATTTTATTTAAAGAATATTTGGCTGACAATGACAACTATTTTACAAAAGAAGAAAGGGTAATTTATTCCTAATAGTATTGATCCTAACTAACATTATTTAAAGTGAAATATTATCTTTAACAGTATATTAATAAAACGAAAGCAATAACGAAAAGTCTAGATGCGTTTTCAATCTTTTTTAACACTTTCCCGTAAGGCACTTCTATAGGCATTTTCAACAGGCACCTTTAATACACATTTCCTTAGGGCGATTTTAAGCCTTCAAACTGTCAACCTATTATACATTAATTTTTAACCACTTCTCGTTATTAAAACCTTTTTCTTTTTAAACATTTCAAATTACGTATTTTAAACATAGTTCTCTTTTAAATTCTTACTCATTAAACACAGTTCAATAACCATTTTACATTAAACCTTGTATCTCATTTAAACACATTAAACGTTTTAAACATTGTTCGTTAAGCATATCAAATAAAGCATGGTGCAGTTTTCCTTCCTACTTTTTTTAGTTCTTTCGAGTTTTACAGATTAAGACCCAAAATGTTACGCACAAAAAAGTTACCTTACATATTCTTTCGTCGTCTGGTCGTGATCGCCGTTGGTGCCGTCGGGTTCGTTGTGTTTCTTTGGCCGTGATCGGTATCTGTGGATACAAACTTTATGACAGGCAGAAGAAACGCGGAGACAATTTTTCCTTTGAGAGAGTCTATCATTTATTCCGCTTCGTTGTGGAAGGGTTCTGTCCACTTATTCCTCGATTCACTCATTCATTCTTCCTCGCTAGGGGATGCGACGATGCACGGGAAATTACTGCTGGATCTCCAAGAGATCCAGCCATTACGACGACCGATTATATTTTCGATTCCCCGCTCCCACTTCCTGAGCACTTCTGTTTCATTTCGGGACCCACCAGATAGGTCGATTGTTAAGCTCACTGCCAAACTCTTAACTCTTTTCAAACCTTAGTTTCTCACCAAAGAAGGAGTGACGTCACAGATGTACAAGTGGGACAGTCATGCAAAACATTTTCGTTCACTCGTGTTTTCTGACCTTTTCTGACTCGATGTTGTCTGTGCCGGCGTCAACTTTTGAAACTTTGTTATAGTCTTTCAAAACATGAGTGACTCACAACGGTTCCCAATCACAACTAGTGGACGGACCTATACACTTTTAGGCATACGGAGACCCTCATAATATAACAATATGAGGCTATTATACCCCTGTCTGAAAGACGTAACATTATTAAATTATACATCGGTTGCATTTACGATACCATTAAAAATAGATTTTCCAATCACAAGTTTATATAATAATAATAATAATAATAATAATAATAATAATAATAATAATAATAATAATAATAATAATAATAATAATAATAATAATAATATTTCCTCACCTTCTTACTTTTGGAAACTGAAAAATCAAATCATTGAACCCGCAAAAAATGCAAACTAATCAAGTGCAACAAACCGACATCACCATTTCTGCTTTACTCTTACCTCTACACTTAACCCTAACTACCTTTTACGACACTCCTACGAACATCCTGCGTTTCACATACCGCTGTCATGATACTCGCTCTTTTTCTTGCTATCTCGTTTCTCGTTCTCTTTTCTCCTACCTCTACCCCATCCACTTTACTACTCATTCTCTGCTCCACATTCATACATATCGCTACAACACAATGTAATATATCAACCTACCATAGCCTCCCCCGAAAGACCGAACATTATTAAAGAAGAGCATGCCGGTCGTGGGACTGCATACGTCCGCCTGACAATGTGAGGATGAGCCAAATCTTATCTGGGTCTTACTTCTCCACATTGTATGGATTATTCCCGAAGTTATGCCAGCGAGACGTTGATAACTAAAAAAAAAAAACTATTTATCTGAAGAGGCTGATATTTTGCATTGTGGTTACTATTATCAAAGCGCATCGGATCTATGCATCACATTTTGAAAAATCGGAAGTTGAAATTCCGTCAAAATCAATGCGAAATTTCAAGATTATATAAGATGCTAGACTTCATTGGCTACAATGTGGGCCAACTAGCGAGTCTCTACAATGAACAGGACCAAAAGTGCGAATTTGACCCTTTCCTTCGTCTTTAACCTAGATATCTCAAAATTAAATCAGTTCTAAGTTAGATCATGCCCGATATGTTGACCAAGTTTGGTGACGATTAGTCAAGCGATGTGGACTCTGTCTGTACACAGCCAAACAAACTCGACTGAAAACATAACCTCCTTGGCGGAAGTAATTAAGCCCGATACTTCCTGCTTTTATTTACTTATTTTGTTTTACGGCTAATCACCCCTTTTTTATGCTTCAAATTCTGAATATCCTCACATTTATACATTAATTTCTTTTGTATTCATATATTTTGTAAATAAACAGTCTGCAATCGACAGGTTCTACTTAACCTATAGATGGGACCCTGAAATGTACTCACATCGAATCCGAGTAAACCTGGGAGCAATGGCAACTTAGAGCTGACTCCACATTCTCCAATTAACAGAACCGAAATTATCGCCAAAAGTGTGACATTCACCTTTTCCTGATCTTGACCGTTGACCGATATTTTAAGCAAGTTGGGTGACGATTGGTCAAGCGATGTGGACGCTAGGCCGTACACAAACGAACAAACAAACAAACAAACAAACAAAAGTATTCGGCCATTGCCTTGGATATGTGTGTTCGTTTTGCCCACATGTCGAGAATAGAGGATGATGCCATCAACAAATATAACTAGCTGAGACACAATTGCATAATGGGGATCGTTTATGACAATCACGAACAACAATTGTCCAAGGACCGACCCATGGGGTACACTCTAATTAATGTAATTTTGTTGTTTTAAGACATTTGTGTTTATTGTGCTTTTTCTTTTGCGATTGACTAATTTCGTCACAATTTGATAAAAACGGATTTATTTGTGGGGCCCCGATTTGGGAGCTTTGAAGAGTGTTGCGTCACCACTTAGTTGAAATTGTTATTAGATCAGACTGTGAGTGGGAGTACCCATGTGGCAAGGTTAGAGGCGTGTGTGTAAAAACGGTAGATTTTCATATAAGGCTAGATTTAGCATAAGTTTAGAGTAGTGGAAAACTCCATTAGATGTTATGACTACGCTCCAGGATGTGACGTCATGAGAGGAAGTGCATGGGCAGAGAAGCACGATTGATTCAACCTTTTAGGTGTACAATGTCAAAGTGACCAGACTATTTTATTTCGATTGATTCAACCTTTTAGGTGTACAATGTCAAAGTGACCAGACTATTTTATTTCGATTGATTCAACCTTTTAGGTGTACAATGTCAAAGTGACCAGACTATTTTATTTCGATTGATTCAACCTTCTAGGTGTACAATGTCAAAGTGACCAGACTATTTTATTTCGATTGATTCAACCTTCTAGGTGTACAATGTCAAAGTGACCAGACTATTTTATTTCGATTGATTCAACCTTCTAGGTGTACAATGTCAAAGTGACCAGACTATTTTATTTCGATTGATTCAACCTTCTAGGTGTACAATGTCAAAGTGACCAGACTATTTTATTTCGATTGATTCAACCTTCTAGGTGTACAATGTCAAAGTGACCAGACTATTTTATTTCGATTGATTCAACCTTCTAGGTGTACAATGTCAAAGTGACCAGACTATTTTATTTCGAGCTTTACCATCTCTACGGTGGTAGGTCGGGAAATTACAGCTAATTTCGATGTACATTGCTGTAAATTGATGAAAAAGTAAACTAAACCTAAGAATAAAATAATGGCGTTATTTGTTGTTCTCTTTAAAATTTTCTTCCCATTATTAAAGCTACCAAAAAGAAAGAAGAAAAAAGCTGATTGACCTAAATATCCACAAAGCAACTTTCGATGTGTCGACAGAACATGATTTCAGACAGGACGCCGGCCTGATATGTTTCTGTTGTGGTCTGGGATCGAATAACATCCACCACTATGTTTCACCTGTCTGCGCATTAAATAGGTATCTATCGTTTATATTTACTTGCAAAATATGCGTCTACATAATAAATGAATCTACAAATAAATCATAGGATGACATACCGTAAACAGCAAACAACAAGCTCACGGATTCATATCGGCCTATAATCTGCACATTTTTCATGAAGCAAGCAGGTGTTGCTAATCGTTGCCCGAATGCAAAGATGGGGAAAATTAAGATGAAAATGTTCAAACATTAGGAAAAACAACATAAGCTAAACAGACTCATAACAATTTTGATTGACCTTATAAACACGTGTCTTTCCTTCTCTATCTCTTTCTCACTCTCCCCCTCTTTCTCTCTGTTTATTAAGCCGAAGGTAATAAAGAAAGGAAACGAGAAAAAAGATCAGAATAGTCTATTCTGAACAAAAGTGAATAACACCGAAAGTTGTAATGTGATTTAACATCGTCGCTGAAAACGGGGGAGATGTTTCAGATATAGCGAGTAGAAAGCGACTAATGTGAGATTTTCTCTTGTTTTATTTTCATAGTTAACTAGCAGAGATACCCGGTGTTGCTCGGGATAAAAGTGTAACGTATTTCTATTAAAACTTCTATCTCCCTGTCCATCCCTATATCTGTCTCTCTTTCCCTCACCCCCGTTTTCCCACCACCCTTTCACCACCCCTCTTTTTTTCTTCCGCCCAGCTGATTCTTCTCTCTGGAAACACACACACACAACTCCTTTTTATAGATTCCTCGAGGAATGAGTCGGCATAAGAAAACTAACTTCTTGATTACTCCCCTTTTCGTTAGTCGATAAACTGGCTAAAAACCGACCCCCCCTCCACGAGGAAATCTGCGCCAGTTTAGGGTCAAAGTATGAATATTTTTTTCCAAATGTTAGATATTATTCACCCGGTGCAACACCAATCAAGAAAATACATACTTTGTGGGTATTTGTTTTGTTAATGTTGACTTTTAGCCATACATACATACATACATACATACATACATACATACATACATACATACATACATACATACATATCTACATACATACAATTTCCCTTTTATATAATAAATTGGCTTTGCAAATTCTTTTTCTTGATTCAAACAGTTGTAGCCGATTTGAATGCTTGACACAACGGGTCACATTTTTCTAGTATTCATTAGACACCAGGAATGTATTTTTAATTCTTAATTTTTGATATACAATAATTGATTTTACAAAGAAAAAAGGAGCGTAACTCTACACACCAGTGTTACTTTTGTGCCAAGAAATTTGAAATAATGTATTTTTCAAAACTCAAGTTTGTTTTCGAAATAGTACGCAACAACATTATGGTTAATTAGAGAGTTTGAATTACCTACTAGACACCATTCTCGGGTGTCTTCGGTCTCTCTATATAAGAGTTTGTCAGGACAACCTGACATGGGGATACTTGGCCCTACAACTAAACCTTTAAAATACTCAGAATAACATAGTATTTGAAGACCAAATAAGATCCGCTCGACACAGCAATACACTGACTCATACGAGGACTGCTGCGCCTTCTAGTGATGCAACCTCAAGTAAGAACACTTAGCTGGATACTCCACCAGACTAGATGAATTCTTGTCTTGGAATCCGGTAAGACCAAGAGACCACAATAAAGATATACTATAACATAGTTAAGTGGTCAATTGGGGAGAGGAAAATTAATGTTCTTCCATTCTTTTCTAACAAAACGTTGAGAGATAAAGGAGGATATTAGTTGAACACTCGGATATTTCTGTATCTCATATAGAGATCAAGTGTTAGCGCCAGGAAGAAGCCCTTTAATTTCTGAGACTTTACACTGAAGTAAAAGGAAAATAAAGTTAATTAACGATTATTTGCTTCAGCTCCAGAAGAACATGTGATCGCACCTGTTTTTACATTTCAAAGTAAAGACTGATTCATTCACTTTTTCAGTTTTCTTTTAATTTGTTTTATTTTTAGTGTAATCTCATCATCCGTGTCCAACTTATTCTGACTTTTAAAATAAGTATTTATTATCTTAATTATTTTCTCATTAATTTTATAATTTTTAGTATTTATGCCAACAGGGTTGGTCGTCGTGTTTTTAGCCATCTGCTGGCAGGGATCGTCATCTCTTTTGCACAATAATCTACAGACTCAAACCGGACACTCATGATTTTAAAGGAGTTACAAATAGAACAACATTTTATTACATTTTATTAGGGGGTAAAATTATAATACCACGTCGATAATAGCGAATTGCATTTTCTCAGGTTGGGTTATTTGAATGATTCAGACTACTGTTTACATGCAAAAAAATTAAAAACCCTCACTTCTTTACATTAACCTACATAAAACACACACACTAAAAAAATGCTCCTTTCTGTGCGTTAAATCAATTGTTAAACAAGCAAACAAAACAAACAAAGAATAATTTTTTTCTAAATCCCAAAACCAAAAACAACCCAAATTGACTGGAGAAAGAATGTTTAGAAAAATAATTGAAAAGCTTCTGCATTGTCGCTAACATTATGCATAATAAAAATATCGGGTACAAAATTGACTTAACATCGGTAAAAGGAGATAATACAAAACGGAGAATAACCGAAACGAAATTTGTCCAGTCAAGTAATTTCAAAAGTATCGGAAGGACTGAGATTTTAGCCATCTGCTCGCAGGAATCTTCATCTCTTTTACACAAACACAAACCGGACAATTATTATTTTTAAGAAGTTACGAATAATACTGCATTTTATTACATTCTATTAGGGAGTAAACTAATGATGCCACGGCTATAATAGCGAATTGCAGTTTCTCAGGTTGTCCTATTTGGATTATTCGGACTATTGTTCTTATCTTGAATCTAATCAAGGTTTCGGCCGATGTAACCTCCGATCTTCTTCAGGTGCGTATTGTCGAAATAAAAATATATAGACAGAAAAGACCGATGGAGAGTAGGACATCTCAAAGAAGCAGCATACATGTTGGACGGCAATGGCTTTCTAAGTAAACCAGTATAGAATTTAATACAACATTTGAACTATTAATTGTAAAGAATAGCTTAGAACAGCATTAATATATATATATATATATATATATATATATATATATATATATATATATATATATATATATATATATATGTGTGTGTGTGTGTGTGTATATATAGTTATTTTATATTACATCCTATCGTGATAGGAAAATGCTCGATATTAGGGATAGAGCATTGTTATATGAAATACTGAAATAATAAAACAAAAGTAAAGTTACATACTTTACAAGTTTATTATAATCATCAAACGTTTAAACAAGGAATAAAATATGGGAGTGTCCTTTAATCCATGGATTTTCAACGAAATTACTGTCAGCATCAGATTGAAAAAAATAATTTACTAATTATTGGTAAGTATTAATTTGAAAACTCTACAAAATTTTGTGTTATGTTTGAAGCAAAAATAATCATTTAAAAAAAAATAATAAACAGAAAGTCATTGTAGTAATGAATGTATCAGTAAAGTTGTTGAAACAACCCGGATAGATCATTGTATTATATAGTAAAGGATAATTTTTTTTAACATAGTTCACCCCAAACAAGGCAGGCCGCCACTGTAGACGTAAGGGAATACTGAGAAAAAAGAAAAGGGGAGAAGGTTGAGGGGCAACCTAAATTTGGATCTGCGCAGCGAAATGTCTGTTTACATTTATTTTAAATTTCTGCATGTCAGTACTGTCGGGGAAACAGGGGGCAGGGAGGAAGTTCCAGAGGCCAGCAGCACGAGGAAAGAAGCTATTGGAGTAGAAGGCTCTCCGGCATCTGGGGACCTCCACAGTGAATGAATGGGATTTAGTTGATTGTCGAGTTGGTCTAGTGAATTTACGTCGAGGGGGCACCAGAGTAGCCAATTCATCGGAGCATAATCCATTAAAGTATTTGTAAAACAAGCACAAGGATGCTACATTGCGGCGATGGGACAGGGACTGGAGCTTGGTTGACAGTGAGGGACCTATTAGGTTGGCGACTCTTTTTTGGACCTTGTCAAGGAGGGAGAGACTAGTAGATGATGCACCCGCCCAGATGTGGGAACAATACTCCATGCATGGGCAGATGGTGGCTTTGTAGAGATACAGGATAATGTCAGGTGTGAAGAGTTTACTTGCACGGTAGAGGGAGCCAACCTTCTTTGCGGCAGCCTTGGCAATGTCTTCAATGTATTTGTTCCAATTCATGTGAAGGTTAGGCCGAGGAGTTTGAATGATGAACTCTCAGGTAGGGTGTTATTTGCCATGATAATCAGTGGTTGGAGAGGTTTCTTGTAGTTATTGAAGGAAAGGAGCTTTGTTTTAACGGCATTAAAAGTTACCAACCGTTTATGACCCCAATCCACTACAGCCTGGAGGTCATTTTCTAAGGATTCAGCCATTGCCTCGGATATGATCGCGTCTGTTTTGCCAACATGGCGAGAGTAAAGCGTGGTGTCGTCAGCAAATAAACCAATCTCAGACTCTATGTCACCAGGGAGATCGTTTATATAGATCAGGAACAATAAAGGTCCAAGGATAGGTCCCTGGGGTACACCAACATTTATGTCATGTTGCTTAGATGAACGGCCATCGAGGACAACCTGGATTTTTCTTTTGGTTAGGTAGGATCTAATTATATTAAGTAATTGCCCAGTAATACCATATGAGCGTATTTTCAGGAGAAGCCCTTTATGCCATACATTGTCAAAGGCCTTGGATATATCAAGCGCTACTGCCCTAGCTTCTCCTGCCTTGTAGAGTGTATGATACATGCGTTCAGAGATGCCCGTTAAGATGTCTGCAATAGATCGTGCTTGTCTAAATCCATACTGGCGGTCAGAAAGAAGTTTAGCATTAACTAAGTGCCGTACTATCGCTATATTGATTAAGGATTCAAAGATTTTAGCAAAGATCGGCAGTAGACTGATTGGGCGGTAGTTCTGAGGATCGGTTCTATTCCCAGAACTCTTGTAGACTGGTACCACAGAGGCAATTTTCCAGCTATCGGGGAAGCAAGATTCAGCTAGACATTTATTGTAGAGTTTGGAGAGGACAGAGGCCAGTTCAGCAGAGCATTTCTTTATTACTATTACAGGTATAAGATCAAGCCCACAAGCTTTTGAGGTGTCATTTCCAATAGAATATATGAACTAATTTTTCATATACTTTTTACTTTTGAATCTTTTACTTAATTGCATTGGAATCCAATATCATTCACTATATAATATAACAATTCAATCTGATTTTTCAATAACTTTTCTGATAATTCATTACTATGATGACTTTTTGCTCATTATAGACATTTTTTGATTATTTTTGCTTCAAACATGACACAAAATTGTGTCATGACACAAAATTGTTTTGTAAAGTTTTCAAACTTACCAATAATTAGTAAATTATTGGCTTTTTTCCCCTGAGGATTGGAGTATTTGCTTTGAAAATCCATGGATTAAAAGGTGTTCCCATATTTTATTCCTTGTTTTAACATTTGATGATTATAATAAATTTGTAAAGTATGTAACTTTACTTTTGTTTTATTAGTTCAGTATTCCACGCACACACACACACACACACGCACACACACACACACACACACATATATATATATATATATATATATATATATATATATATATATATATATATATATATATATATATATATATTATGATAAATAGTAAGACTACAAATCAACAGAACATTTATTTTCTTTTTATAGATGTCCGACTCAAATGCAAACCTCACAATATTGTACGCCATTTGATAGATGGTTTAAGGCTCTTAAACTTCGTACTAAAATTGTTTGCATGGACTCGTGGTGCAATGGATAACACTGTTAAGTTTAATCAGTTCTAAGTGTCAGTCTTTATGAAGTTTAAGGTCCAATCTTCAGGCGATACTAGGAATACAATGAAGAATTACGTACGACTTCTCCCCGACTAACGGAACGAGAGAAGCTACTCTCATAGATTAAATAAATGGTTACATTCGAAATTCTGTACAGATTCCCAGGATAGACCAGACACACCTGAAGAAGGTCAGAGGTTACATCGGCCGAAACGTTGTGGGAATAACATCCAAGATAGGAATAATCCCCCAAATCCAAATTATTAATTCTCATCTAAATAAATTCCGAAATACAGTTTGTAAATCTCAGAATAACATGAAGCAAAATAAAAAAGAAAGAGTTATTGATGCGATTTAAAACATTTTTTGAGAATAAATATTAGAAATGTAAAGTCGGTCAATTTTCAGGAAAAAACGAGAAAAAGACAAAAGAAAATACAAATGTCGACAAAAAGTTGTTTTCGTTTGTCATAATGGAAGGCGCCAATAAATCCGTTTTTTCCCGAACATAAAAACGACTCGTCACACAATTTAGAAGAAGTTCTCAGACAAGTTGGCGCTCCTCGTTTAGAAGCCCACAACGATTGTTAGTCACTATCGCTTCAAGAGTAAACTCGCGTCCGCTCACATACACACATACGCACATAGACGCATAGACGCATGTACATAAAGTGGATGTATTTATATTTATTTATATATTTATTATGTAGGTAAATAGTTACAAAATATATATTAAGTGAGACAAGGCATCTAATCTGTATCTTTATAAAAATAGGTATGTGTATATGTTTATATATCTGTATGTACAAGATTCACTCCTAAACTAATTAACAAATCATCATGAATTCTGGAACACAATAGGCATACTGTGTGCTATATTTAGTTTTAAAGCTCTTCGTGAAAATTTAGATACCTTCAATTAAAAAAGAAAAAAAATAGTTATTAGATATCAATTAATAAATATTCCCCAAATTTCAGTTTATTTGGACTATCTTAAAAGGTTCTTAGAAGCCTAATATGGACACAACATACTATTTGAAAATTGAAATATTTCAGATTTGCATTGAATTTTATCCATAGTCATTAGACACCAATTAAGAAAGATTCTCTGAATTTCAGTTTCTTTTTATGGCCCCTTAAGCTTAAGCTGGTGAATCTCTGCCCCATTGGAGGGTTCTTGATAAAAATGCAAGGAATATATATATATATGTATATATATATATATATATATATATATATATATATATATATATATATATATATATATATATATACTAGCAAAAACTACCCGCCATCCGGGCGAAAATTACTGACACTGTAGTCTTCTTTACAGAAACCAAAGAAGTAATTTTCATCTGACAGTTTGGTAATTTAGAGGAAAATTTAAAAAATTATGATTGTTGTACTGTTATTTGATATATTCCAATATGGGGGAAATATACTGTGCATGAACCTCGTCAATTTTTTTTCTCAGGAAGAAACTACAAAAAGGTCAATTGATATGGTCTTTAAGATATTTAACGTCGATAAATTTTATTTTGTTTCAGCATAAAAATGAAAATGAATTCCCCATTAAAACTGGTTATATAATGAAATGAATAAACATAAGGATGGAACATCGATTGGTCAAATACTCCACTTTTATATTACTGAGTAATTCGAAATGGGTACGTTGTACTTTTCACCTTTATTATAAAAGAAAGAAAAATACGTAAAGAATATTAAAGAAAATACTTTTTTTGTAATTTAGAAAGATTAGAGGAGGTTTATTTCTTTTCTATGACAAATCATTGGCTATGAGCAAAATGTAGTATCTGTAACGAATCTGCACTTAGTTTAGTCTAGACCGAGACAATTGAAATTTTTGTTCCAATTTCATGCCCATTTTGGGGGGAGCTCGATTCTCCCCACGTTAAATATTGTGCCTTACTCTGCTCTCGTGGGAGTAAGTAAATAGGAATACGAACAGCAACAACAACAACAACAACAACAACAACAACAACCACAAGTTTATTAAAAAATAATAAACGCATGTATTTAATTATTAACAGATTAGAAAATATTAATTCATTAGAAACTTAAAAATAAATATGCAAATGAGAGGCTGGGAGGATGATATCATGATGAACGAACTACATACACTGACCCTCTCCCCAAAGGAGGGGTTAATGCCTGGGAGGATAATATAATGACAACAGAATAGACAGTACACTAACTCCCCCCACCACCACCACACACACATAAAACTGGTAATCCTGAGGAAATGGTATCGTGTGGAACGAATATATAATGTACGGCCTTCCCCTGAAGAGGAGGTAATGCTTTGAAGGAATGTATCATGACGAATGAAAATATACTACAGAGAATTAAATAATCATAAATCGTTTTAATGTCAATGTAGTTAGAATAGGTGGAAAAAACCTTTGCATTTATTTATTTAGATAACATTAAACACCATGGCAAGTTTCATCGTCAACGTGAAACGCTTAAATGAAAATTTTCTGGAAAAATATAGTCGTCATCTTTATAAACAAAGATGAATATGCTGGCTAAGGAAGAACGATAACTTTCATAATTTCTAGTTAAAAAAGGCATGTTTATTATAAACTTGAGTTTTCGATCTTCCTTAGCTAGTATTATGGTGAACGTACATATACTACACTTACCCCACCCCACCCCTGACAGACGATACTATCATGATGAACGAACACGACTTCCCTCCACCCAAAAAGGAGGAAGTCATTCTTGCGTGGACGATCGTATGAGAACATAACCGATACTACACCCCCCTAGCCCTTAAAAGATATTCTGACTAAATCGAGTATTGGGGATTTTTCATTCTGGGAGAATCCCCCCCACACACACACCCTTAAAAACGTAGGAAGTAATTCCTGGGAGGACAGTCTTATGACAACAGAACTGATACTACACAAATATTCCAATTTAATCCATTTTTTTTTAATTTAAAAAGGTCTAGTTACAAAAATATTTTTGTTGTTGCTAAGATCCAACGATTTTTGACACTTTACTAAAGCCGGAAGTAAATTATCTCCCTTGAAAATGAAATCCTAAATAAGTTTTTAAACGCTATCATTTTTTAAAAATAAAATTATAATTATAATAATAGTGCTATCGATAAAACGATTGCATATGTAGAAGTAAATTTGACAATTGAAAGTAGAAAGGTATATTACAGAATATTAATTAAAAACTTAAAAATAAATCAATATGCAAATAAGCAAAATCGAGATTTGTTTGAGTGAGTAGGAGATGCCTATATATAGGGTACTTCAATATATTCTTATATCATTAGAATTAAATAATCCTAACGTGTTTTAATGTTAATATAGTTAGGAAACTTTCGCATTTATTTCGCATATATATATATATATATATATATATATATATATATATATATATATATATAATTTATAAGAAGAAATCGAAAATCGGAGAATCTTGTTTCACATACATATAGCTAACTTTATATAGTGAAAGATACATACACATAACTAACTTTTTAGAAAGTGGATAGACGGATTAAAACACTAATATAATATCGAGTTTAAAGAAGAGTTTGATGAATATATGTAATAAGTATGAGACGGGTAGCGATTTGGAAGAAGAGCTTACATTCCAAAGTGGCTTTCGTATCAATTACGCTAACTGTATAGGTCTGACCCTTTTCTGTATTGGCAGTCATCTTTATACGAAAAGATATATGAAACCAAAGCTAAAAGAAATCGCAGATGAAGTGGAGTATCCTGATATAAAGCGGATTTGTTTATGTAATAAAATATCCGCCATTATTCTCATTAGTGAGTTATTCGCGGACTGACGGAGATAGCTGTGCGATATTTGCCTTTTCTTTTTTCTTGTTGTTGATACAAGTCAAAACGATTCGAATCAGCAACAATGGCGGGGGGGGGGGGGGTGAGGAAACTAATTGGAAGACACTTTACGTAAACAAACCAATAGTAACATAAAAATAAAAAAGCATTGTTTAAGATAAAAGATTCTTCATTTCGGAATGTGTCATTTGGAATTCCGAAAGTCTATAAAGCAAATCTGACAAGTCGTCGGTTGCCGTTTTCCCGTGACTGCCACTGTTCCATCATCATTATCAGCAGCAGGATTATCAGCGTCATAATCATCAGCAGCAGCATCGCCGTTTCCCCGTAAGGTAACCTTTTTCGGGAGAGGCTGGCCTATCATGTGACAGGAAAAAAATAAACAATCTCTCAGATTTGTGACATGTACAGCCTCATTTCCCACTAAATAAGTGTTGTTGTTTTTTACATTTAAGCGAATGCAACGCCCCAAACCGAACACGTTTTTCGCCGCCATTGCTTGTTACTTATTGCAGTACCATTACATCTGCGCCGTTTCTAAGATAATCAAGGGCTTAAATAAATGAGAAGTAAATCTATAACATACCAATGCATTGTATAATTTCTCATTTGATGGGGCGATCCTCCCACGTATTACCTGCCTCTTTTTAGAGGCAGCATAGTATATGTTCGTTCCTCATGATACCTTCCTTCCATGATTATCTCTTCCATTTGGGGTGGTAGTTAGTGTACTATCTGTTCTATCGGCACGATATCATCCTCCAAGGCATTAACTCCTCCTTTGAGAAGGGAGCGTTCGTCACGATATCATTCTCCTCGTTTGGGGGTCAGTGTAGTATATGTTCGTTCACCAGGATATCTTATCAGGCTAGCAAAAATATCCTCCCTCCGGGCGCATATATTTGCTAGTATGATAATTTACAGAAGGCCATCCCTACAAAATTGCATTGTCCGGTTGTGATCACGAATATTGTTAAGCATGCCCGACTTATTTTTAAAGGTCTTTATCGCCGTGGGTCTTGTAGGAATATCTATACATGTAGATGACTATGCTGTGCGCTGCCATGACACGCAGAGCATGCTCTCCTTCTACCAAGCCTGATTTAAGTGACAAGCCGAAGCAAGATAACTGAGAGATGACGTAGAGCGCAGGTTTTATAGCAGAGTTTCCGTCTCTTAGATGGATGATCTAACAAAATCCACATGTCAATCTCACCGAGTAGGGTAGCATTACGCCTGGTATAGTACATACCAGGTATTTCTACGTTCTAGCTAATAATATATTTAAAATTTAATGTTTAAAATTTATTAATTCTCTGCTTAAATGTACATTTCTCTCTCTTTTAAATATTTATTATATATATATACATAAATATAAAATATATATATATATATATATATATATATGAATATAAATAAATATATATATATATATATATATATATATGAATATAAATATATATAAATAAATATACATATGAATATAAACATATATATATATATATATATATACATATATATGAATATAAACATATATATATGAATATATATTTATTCATGCTCTGTTTAAATGTAAATGTCTCCCTCTTTAAATTTTTTATTATATATATATATACATATATATATATATATATATATACGTAATATAAATATATATATACATGTATATATATATACATACATATATATATATTTATATATATACGTAATATAAATATATATATATACATGTATATATATATACATATATATATACATACATATATATATATATATATATATATATACTTAATATAAATATATATACATACATATATATATATGAATATAAATATATATATATATGTATATATATATATACATACATAAATATAAATATATATATATACCTGTATATATATACATACATATATATATGAATATAAATATATATATACATACATATATATATGAATATAAATATACATATATATATATATATACATATATGTATGTATATACATAAATATAAATATATATATACCTGTATATATATACATACACACATATATACGAATATAAATATATATATTTATATATGTATATATATATATATATGAATATAAACATATATATATGAATATAAATATATATATATGTGTGTGTATATGTATGAATATATATATATGTATATATGCATATATATATGTATATATATATTAAAATATATATATATGTGTGTATATATATGAATATATATATATATGTATATATTCATATATATATATATGTATGTATATATATTAAAATATATATATATGTGTGTATATATATGAATATATATATATATGTATATATATATTAAAATATATATGTGTGTATATATATGAATATAGATATATGTATATATATTAAAATATATATATGTGTGTATATATATGAATATATATATATGTATATATACATATATATGTATATATATTAAATATATATATATATATGTGTATATATATGAATATATATATGTATATATATTAATATATATATATGTGTGTATATATATGAATATAGATATATGTATATATATTAAAATATATATGTGTGTTTATATATGAATATATATATATGTATATATATTAAAATATATATATGTGTGTATATATATGAATATATATATGTCTATATATACATATATATATGTATATATATTAAAATATATATATGTGTATATATATGAATATTTTTATATGTATATATATGAATATTTATATATGTATGTACATGTATATGTATATGTATATATATATATTTAAGAAATTTTTAAAATTCACGAAATTAACGACACTCGTCGTTGTTTTTGTTTTTCTTGAATTTAAAAAAAATCCTCTGATTTAATCTAGTTAGAAAGACACGAGGGAAAGAAACGCCTACCAATATCGGTGATAATTTATATATATATATATATATATATATATATATATATATATATATATATATATATATATATATATATATATATATATATAAGATCATGTATATATATATATATATATATATATATATATATATAAGATCATGTATATATATATATATATATATATATAAGATCATGTATATATATATATATATATATAAGATCATGTATATATATATATATATATATATATATATATATATAAGATCATGTATATATATATATATATATATATATATATATATATAAGATCATGTATATATATATATATAAGATCATATATATATATATATATATATATATATAAGATCATGTATATATATATATATATATATATATATAAGATCATGTATATATATATATATATATATATATATATAAGATCATGTATATATATATATATATATATAAGATCATATATATATATATATATATATATATATATATATATATATATATGTACGTGTGAATAAAGACAAACGGAAAACAGGTATAAATGCAGGAATAAAAACAAAAACAAGACATTTTAATACGAACGAAACCGGTAAAATCTCTTGTTTCTGTTTTTTTCTTGAACTTTAACCTGTTTTCCGTTTGCCTCTTTTCACAAATTTTGTCCATCACGGCATTTAATTTTCATGACTAATCGTGTACCTCACCCCATATATATATATATATATATATATATCAAATATACATAATTGATTAAAATGTTAAATATTATAATCAAGCTTCGATAATAAAAACCTAACAATGTTTATTCAGAAGTACACGCGTTTCAGAAAACCATTCATTAACACTATTAGATCAGAGTAAATCTTGAAAATTGATATGATTTTTTCGTCAGCATTTGAATATTTATTCTATTTGTGTTGCTCTATTTGGAATCATTCACGAGAAATTCTTGTTTCGGTCAAATTGCTGTATGTAAGTTGCATTGTCTTTCCTTTTTTGCGAGTACTTTCGATTTTATTCGTCAAACCATCTTCAGGCGGTGTTAGTTTTGGTTTCTTAAAATATGTCTTTATTTATTATTATAACGGCCAGTAATTTACAACTTAAAAGGAGCATCTATAATATTGAGATGTTATATGAGAGCTTGTTTACGTTCTAAGAGCCTGCGTGATTCAAAAGTTTGATTGCTTAACCGTTAAGAATTTGATTACGTTCTGAGCCTGTTCACGATTCAAACGGATATATATATATATATATATATATATATATATATATATATATATATATATATATATATATATATATATATATATATATATATATTCCAGAGGAAGCATTATTTTAATCAATGAAACAGACGGGTGGAAAAAAAAGGAAAATTGCTAAAATTACCCTAAGGCCTTATCATATATATATATATATATATATATATATATATATATATATATATATATATATATATATATATATATATATATATATATATATATATATATATACATATATATATATATATATACATATATATATACATATATATATATATATATATATATACATATATATATATATATATATATATATACATATATATATACATATATATATATATATATATATACATATATATATATATATATATATACATATATATATATATATATATACATATATATATATATATATATATATATATATATATATTGACATTTATTGATATTCATTTTGCATAACTAAAACTAATTATGCTCTTGGCTTCTGTATTCTTTTTTTCTTCTTTTTTTTCTTCTCATTAATATATACAAATATTATTATTCTTAAATATAAGAAAATACTTAGTATGTTTCTATCTAATTTACATAAGTGTTTGTGATGTGTACAGACACGTGTACATAAATTAGATGATGACGCTGAAAAAGAGATTCACTCTTTCTCTAAACATTTCCCAGACTCTTTAAAAAATGAAAGTGATAGTGGGGGCGAGAGAAATGCATAGATAGCTAAAAGAGATGGGTGACTTCTTCAGTTAATTGTAAATTACGGCTAATTAGAATAATTAAAACGATTTTTTGAAACAAAGGTCAACCCTGAATTAAGTGATATTTTAGCCTGTATTCTTGGTATTGAATTTTTTAGGAAAAAATAACTTTAGGAAACAAACATTTATAAACTCATATTTAGTATAACTAGAATAATACCACACGCAGGACGTGTAAAGTTAATTCCTCGAACAGAACAGGTTTGCACCACATTTACGCCCCCCTTAAAAAGATTAAAATCAAGCTATAATGATACTAAACCTTATGTTAATAATAGTTATGCCAATTTTGATCAAAATCCATTACATGTTTTTGATTCTAAGAAAATGTCTAAATGTAAAGCATAAGTATAAGGGATCTTAAAAAAAAAAAGTTTCAAGGAATATTTCTTAATTTTTATCCAATGACTATGAATCAAATTTAATGCACATCTGAAATATTTGCATTTTTAAATGGGAGTTTGCGCCAACATTAATCACTCCAAATCCCTTTAAATACCCCCCCCCCCCAAAAAAAAAAGAAATTGAAATTTTAGGGAATATTTATTAATTGATGTCTAATACCTATAAAAATTTCACAAAAATGAGATGTATCTGAATTTCCATAAAAGGCTTCCACACCCTCTTTTCGTTCTTAGCACTAATGTAAACTAAATATATTAATCATATTATCCAGCTATGCTCCAAATTTCATGATGATCAGTTAATTAATTTATGAGTGAATCCTGTAACACAACTATTTAAACATATACACGTACCTAACTTTAGTCTAGCCGTAATAAAGAGCTTTGATACAACAAAACAGTCTATTTGTAGATAACTATGTAAGCCACTTTCTCAAGTTGAGCACTGTCGTTATTGATATCGCCTGCTTCTATTTGGTGTAATGCAAAGCTATTTGTAAATAAACAATTTGAACACTGTCAAGTAGCGGTCAATGTTCATATATAACATTGAGATATGATTTACCAACGACAACCGTCCCGTGGGCTAGTGGTTACAGCTGCCGACTATCAACTAGATGGTTGTAGGTTCGATCCCTGACTGGGTGCTAGTCTAGCCGCACTGAAGAGCTGCGAAACAGTCTGTCTATGGATGACTTTATATATATATAGATATATAGATAGATGGTTTTATTTTTAAAAAAATATTCTAGATCTGTATGCTCATGTTTCAATATCCGTAAAATATATTTTGCGCTTCAAATAACAAAATAAATGACATTAAAAGTGAAGGCAGTTACTTGTTTGTCTTCTATCTATATAAAAAGCCGAGGCTTGTCTGACTGTCTGTCTTTCCGAACTTCACGCATTCCACTTTTAATGCATGTCTAAATCCTACATCAGTTATGAATCACTATAAACCAGGCATCGTTTATGGCAACTAGTAAATTCCGAAATTTTTCCCGATCCCAGATCAATTACCGATTTCGATTCTTGTTAAATTTCTAAATATTTAATTAGAGATTTGTTGCTTTTTTTAAATTTTCGAATTACTGTTAAACAATCGTGTAATGTCGTGTAGGGGAGAGGCGGGCGTATATTACACGAGTAGATCTTTCTAAATATTTGTCTCAAATGATTTCATGATTTTTGTTTTAAATAGTGAAACAACTGAATATTTATTTCTCTTTTAAAGTGAAGCCGATTTGCATTATTTCGTCGTTAGTTGACAAAATGCAATTTTAATTTTTTCATAAACAATTGAAAATAGTCAACGATTGGTATGAAAAATAAGAAGACGGTGTAGGAACAGAATAGTTAACAAATCGCCCTTCCCCATGTAAAGAATCAGTTTCTAAATAATAATGTTACTATTTAGAAAACCATTTTTAACATGAAAAGGGTCGGTTGTTAACTATTATGTACCTTCCCTCTATCAAAGAATATTCATATTTTAATCCTAATTTTAACGATTTGGTCGGTTATTGCTACTGTCAATATAACAGATATGTAGTTAATTGATTTGTTTTACTGTAAAAAGAAAAACAAAATACAGATAATAACAGTAATAGTGATGATGATGATGATGATGATGATGATGATGATGGCAAATTTGTAGATTGACACCCTCAGCTAAACCCTCCCAAATAAGATTCTGCTTTAGATGATTACCTTGACAAACTTGGCGCAAATAAATAAATAGAATTTAGAGTGGAAGATCAGTTTCATAAATAAATTAAACTTAAAATAATCATCATTTCCGAGCCATCCTAACTTTTTAGGAGTGTTCACTAAAAACTTTTACCACTCACCTTAAGTCAGACTGACAAGGTCGTAAAACCATGCGTAATCGCTTAAAAAGTAGCCCCCGCAAAAATAAACGCGCATAATTTATATCCTGAAGCAAAATAGTAATTTTGGGTTAACTGTTCTAAAACGCTATGATGTGTCAGAAATGTGAACTCATTTTACGTTAAATTTATATGTGAAACTGATCTCCTACTTTAAATTCTAAAATAGTTTTTCAGGGTGTTCACAAAAAATGGTAGAATTTCATTTATTTAGGGCGGGGTGTAGCTGAGGGTGTTAATCTACAATAATACAACAGCATTATTATTATTATTATGATTAATAATAATAATAATAATAATAATAATAATAATAATAATAATAATAATAATAATAATAATAATAATTAGAAGTTCTTATGTAGTAAATGAATCTACAAAGAAAACAATTCAAACTTTCACATTACATTGGAATATAATTTAAAATATGAAACAGAAATTAATAAGAAAACATGTTAGTAATTAATTTTTATTCATAAAACACATTTAAAATTTCTTTAAAATAGTTAACAAAAATATGTACGTAGACGCTTGCATGGCAAATTTTCACTATTTTTCACAGTAGTCAGTGTACTTGTCTCTTTTCAATGGAAGGAAAATGCAACTACTGAACTGTGAAACGGTTTCAATAATAACGAAGACTAATTTTTATTATTAGTCTTTGATTTTATTGCATTCTATCTCCATACCCATCTACCTTTTATATCTTTTGATATTTCTGTGTACAACCAGTTTACAGATATGTACACTCTAAATAAAAGAACTGATGCCAAAGTGTGTTCATACAAAGTCGTGAAAATCTTTAAATTCACTAATTTATTTATACCTAATTCAACTCGACACCATGTTCAAAATTTTAAAAGTTCTTGTGAAGTTTGCCAATGCTGGGGGGACCGTACAAAATCCCACCGGGCAAAAGCCCATCGGACAAAATCCCATCATATAATTAAAACAAGACAAAAGCCCAGTAACATAAAATAAATGAAATTTTTATAATGTAATATTTGTTTTTAGACGATTACGTGTGTTTTTACGACCTTGCCACTCGGACTTAGGTTTAGTGATTAAGAATATATGGTTAATGCCCTAAAAAGTTATAATGGCTCCGAAAAGAGGGATTATTTTACGTTAAATTTCCATGGGAAATTTTAACGTAAAATGAGCTCCTATTTCCGAGACATTCTAGCGTTTTAGAGCAGTTAAGCAAAAAAAAAAAAATTCAAGGGGATAAATTTCGGCAAGGTCGTAAAACCATGCTGACTGTCGTCGTGGTAATGGAAATGCCATTCCAGCCAGCAGGGATTCTAGGGCGAAAGGATGATGCTGCTGACTGTCGTTGTCATGGTAGTAAACATGCAGTTCCGTCCAACAGAGATTCGAGAGGAAAATTTAACAGAATTTGATCTGCGTATTAAATTTTCTGCGCACAGATCTTTTGTTCTTTTTTAACCCATTTGCGCACACATTTATTTTCTTTAATACATTAAAAAAAAATTTGTGAATACAATATTATATTTGAGAAAATCTGATTTCAAAGATTCACTTGACTTTATCGGATAGTTAGAACATTCATTTATACTATATATATATATATATATATATATATATATATATATATATATATATATATATATATATATATATATATAAATGTGGGTTGGTTATAAGGACGACTTAAGAAAATTAATTTGATTGAATAATAGATGAAACTGATTGTATCCTTCCACTCTAGATTTTCACAGTATACTGAAAACTGAGACATCAGTGTTGCCAATATACATCAGACAATAGGTGTAATATTTGAAAGACACTCTTTCCAATCTTTATGACTAACTATAGATATCTCTGAAAAAATACAGATGTTGGTGAAATATTGTTAATTATTATTCTGGTCCTTAAAAGAACCATGGCCGCTAATGGGTTACGGGTTTAATTGAGAAGATAGTTAAAGGAGGGAAATTCGCCTAAAGAGACATATGAAGCCCCAAAGGCCACTCGAGGATAAAGGTTAATGAGTTTGAGCAGAATTTGATTATTTAAGAGGACGCCTCAACAAGAATTTATTAAGATTGAACTTAAAAGCGAACATGTTGTAGTCAGCTGGGAAAGCAGGCCCGCGGTATTGTGTGTAACAGACGGGTAGTACCTGAACATAAACTTTGCTCATGGAAGTTACGTTTAGTTTTAAGTACACAGAG
The DNA here is from genome assembly GCA_963556195.1 of Sepiola atlantica. Lineage (NCBI taxonomy): Eukaryota > Metazoa > Mollusca > Cephalopoda > Sepiida > Sepiolidae > Sepiola > Sepiola atlantica. Next base: position 92,460,510 of record OY744525.1, on the reverse strand, counting down.
GAAGAAAGGAAAATTATTTACAGAGGTTGTAACTAGACGAGTTTTTGTTGTCAATGTTTTACAGGGGGTATAGACTGGAGTTCAGTCGAGGACATACCATGAAAATAACGAGTAGAGAAAGACTAGCAACGTCTCTTATATGAGAAAGTGACTGTAGGGAAGAGAAGAGAACATCCTCCACGAGATTTTGAAGTCGATCTTGTACTCTGTCAAGGCAGAAAAGGGTGCTCTGAACGGCACCTCCCCAGATGTGGCAGCAGTACTCTATCTTAGGGCATATTTAACTCTTATACAGCTTGATGATTGCGTCAAGGGTGAGGTACTTTCTGGAGCGGTATAATGATCCAACAATTTTTTCCACCGACCTTAGCAACAGGTCAGATGTCAGTCTTCAATTTCAGGTCTGAAGTGAAGAAGGTTATTTTAACTTGTTTTTTGAGCAGACTCAACATATTTGACACCATTCTTGCGGGGTTGGGGGGGGGGGCGCAGATAATATTTTTGTTCTGACAAGAATGGGTTTTGACAAGTCAACTTAAATCACCCGAAAACTGGACTCGGTCACATGAGGAATGTAGTTCACTTACTCAACTCGGCCCTGAAAAACTATCTTGCAAAGTAGACTCATCAATTCTTCCACTGTTTAAATTGGTTTCTTCAATTCTTTTGAACAAAACAAAAATCGAACGGTGTGGCATTCGCATAAACAAGAGTCGATGGAAGTAAAAACTGCCAAAACATGGCGTCGTATTTTATATTTGATCCTGCATTTAAGCCATAGCGTCGGAGTTATTCATTTTAACATCTGCTGAAATGCGTGATTTGTCTAAGGGATGCCGTTTATAAATCTGCAATTTCGTTTTCGCAATGGGCAAAACAGCCGCTTGTGTTTAGCTTATAATATATAACAAATTATTAAAACTATCTAATATGTATCGGCATTAAATAACATCAAAAGTGTTGATTTGCCGTTAAATAAACAAACCAAATGAGATTTAACGTTCGAATAATGAAGGAATTAAAAAACAACAACATCATATCCAGTGTAAGTAAACATGTGAAATGTTGCATGTTTAGTGGGGTACATAATTGCATGCTGCAGGCGACAGACCCGTGATGGGTAAATATCTGGCTCAGGGGTTAGACCATCCAAGAAATCAGCTGAGTTTTGAAAAAAAGCAATTACCTCTTTAAAACTGGAGTTCATGCTGGGATATTATACCACTTGGAATATTACAGAAGTAATGTTCTTTCTAGATAAGATACGCCCAAGTCAGTAAGTTTTTATGTACAGTGATAAAACAGCCCATGATTTTCAAGTGTTTATTTTAGGTGGTCTACCTCAAATGACAGCAATGCCTATGCCTATGCCTATATATATATATATATATATATATATATATATATATATATATATATATATATATATATATATATTCAAGCAGAACGGACAGAAAGAGTGATTTGGGCCCCTGTTGATCTGGGAGACCGAGGTGGATCTCTGGGCCTTAAGCTGAAGGAATATTTGTGTTCAGTTGGTCGATCTATGGGTACAGTCAGGAATTTAAGCGGAATGGTCTGTAGTTTTGTATTCAGTTTAAAGTGACTGTCGTTCGGTAGAGAAACCAAGTATCATTGTAGCTTCACAAGATAAAATATTGTTACTTGTTTTGAAATTCAGAACTGTAATTTTATTTGGAAAACAGATCCTTTTGTTAAAACACTGAACGAGACCACACGATTGACACGAAGGCAAACGTTGAAATCAAGCATCGAATTTTGGACGAAGACAACAAGTAGACGATCACGACCTGTAAGATAAAGGCGCAAAGATGCAGGTTCCCACCAGAACTAACTGTTGAATAGAATCTTGGTGAATGCTATGGTTGTTGGTAGGTTATCCCGTCCCCTTTCGCGGTCCGGGACAGACGATGCAGTCTCGGCACGTCCCAACAAAGCTCACACGTGACAAAAGTGAAAACGACGACGATAGAACTTTACAATCACTTTATTATCCTTAACTTCTTGGATACATCTACCTAAGCATTGTCTCTAGTTAGATGAGCAGAGGAGACAAGAAGGAGTAAAATGTTTCGAATTATCTACCTAAGCATTGTCTCTAGTTAGATGAGCAGAGGAGACAAGAAGGAGTAAAATGTTTCGAATTATCTACCTAAGCATTGTCTCTAGTTAGATGAGCAGAGGAGACAAGAAGGAGTAAAATGTTTCGAATTATCTACCTAAGCATTGTCTCTAGTTAGATGAGCAGAGGAGACAAGAAGGAGTAAAATGTTTCGAATTATCTACCTAAGCATTGTCTCTCGTTAGATGAGCAGAGGAGACAAGAAGGATTAAAATGTTTCGAATTATCTACCTAAGCATTGTCTCTCGTTAGATGAGCAGAGGAGACAAGAAGGAGTAAAATGTTTCGAATTATCTACCTAAGCATTGTCTCTAGTTAGATGAGCAGAGGAGATAAGAAGGAGTAAAATGTTTCGAATTATCTACCTAAGCATTGTCTCTAGTTAGATGAGCAGAGGAGACAAGAAGGAGTAAAATGTTTCGAATTATCTACCTAAGCATTGTCTCTAGTTAGATGAGCATATAAGACAAGAAGGAGTAAAATGTTTCGAATTATCTACCTAAGCATTGTCTCTAGTTAGATGAGCAGAGGAGACAAGAAGGAGTAAAATGTTTCGAATTATCTACCTAAGCATTGTCTCTCGTTAGATGAGCAGAGGAGACAAGAAGGAGTAAAATGTTTCGAATTATCTACCTAAGCATTGTCTCTAGTTAGATGAGCAGAGGAGACAAGAAGGAGTAAAATGTTTCGAATTATCTACCTAAGCATTGTCTCTAGTTAGATGAGCAGAGGAGACAAGAAGGAGTAAAATGTTTCGAATTATCTACCTAAGCATTGTCTCTAGTTAGATGAGCAGAGGAGACAAGAAGGAGTAAAATGTTTCGAATTATCTACCTAAGCATTGTCTCTCGTTAGATGACCAGAGGAGACAAGAAGGAGTAAAATGTTTCGAATTATCTACCTAAGCATTGTCTCTAGTTAGATGAGCAGAGGAGACAAGAAGGAGTAAAATGTTTCGAATTATCTACCTAAGCATTGTCTCTAGTTAGATGAGCAGAGGAGACAAGAAGGAGTAAAATGTTTCGAATTATCTACCTAAGCATTGTCTCTAGTTAGATGAGCAGAGGAGACAAGAAGGAGTAAAATGTTTCGAATTATCTACCTAAGCATTGTCTCTCGTTAGATGACCAGAGGAGACAAGAAGGAGTAAAATGTTTCGAATTATCTACCTAAGCATTGTCTCTAGTTAGATGAGCAGAGGAGACAAGAAGGAGTAAAATGTTTCGAATTATCTACCTAAGCATTGTCTCTAGTTAGATGAGCAGAGGAGACAAGAAGGAGTAAAATGTTTCGAATTATCTACCTAAGCATTGTCTCTAGTTAGATGAGCAGAGGAGACAAGAAGGAGTAAAATGTTTCGAATTATCTACCTAAGCATAGTCTCTTGTTAGATGACCAGAGGAGACAAGAAGGAGTAAAGTGTTTCGAATTATCTACCTAAGCATTGTCTCTAGTTAGATGAGCAGAGGAGACAAGAAGGAGTAAAATGTTTCGAATTAATACCTAAGCATTGTCTCTCGTTAGATGACCAGAGGGGACAAGAAGGAGTAAAATGTTTCGAATTATCTACCTAAGCATTGTCTCTAGTTAGATGAGCAGAGGAGACAAGAAGGAGTAAAATGTTTCGAATTATCTACCTAAGCATAGTCTCTAGTTAGATGAGCAGAGGAGACAAGAAGGAGTAAAATGTTTCGAATTATCTACCTAAGCATAGTCTCTAGTTAGATGAGCAGAGGAGACAAGAAGGATTAAAATGTTTCGAATTATCTACCTAAGCATAGTCTCTTGTTAGATGACCAGAGGAGACAAGAAGGAGTAAAGTGTTTCGAATTATCTACCTAAGCATTGTCTCTAGTTAGATGAGCAGAGGAGACAAGAAGGAGTAAAATGTTTCGAATTATCTACCTAAGCATTGTCTCTAGTTAGATGAGCAGAGGAGACAAGAAGGAGTAAAATGTTTCGAATTAATACCTAAGCATTGTCTCTCGTTAGATGAGCAGAGGAGACAAGAAAGAGTAAAATGTTTCGAATTATCTACCTAAGCATTGTCTCTAGTTAGATGAGCAGAGGAGACAAGAAGGAGTAAAATGTTTCGAATTATCTACCTCAGCATTGTCTCTAGTTAGATGACCAGAGGAGACAAGAAGGAGTAAAATGTTTCGAATTATCTACCTAAGCATTGTCTCTAGTTATATGACCAGAGGAGACAAGAAGGAGTAAAATGTTTCGAATTATCTACCTAAGCATTGTCTCTAGTTATATGACCAGAGGAGACAAGAAGGAGTAAAATGTTTCGAATTATCTACCTAAGCATTGTCTCTAGTTATATGACCAGAGGAGACAAGAAGGATTAAAATGTTTCGAATTATCTACCTAAGCATTGTCTCTAGTTAGATGACCAGAGGAGACAAGAAGGAGTAAAATGTTTCGAATTATCTACCTAAGCATTGTCTCTAGTTAGATGAGCAGAGGAGACAAGAAGGATTAAAATGTTTCGAATTATCTACCTAAGCATTGTCTCTAGTTAGATGAGCAGAGGAGACAAGAAGGATTAAAATGTTTCGAATTATCTACCTAAGCATTGTCTCTAGTTAGATGAGCAGAGGAGACAAGAAGGATTAAAATGTTTCGAATTATCTACCTAAGCATTGTCTCTAGTTAGATGAGCAGAGGAGACAAGAAGGATTAAAATGTTTCGAATTATCTACCTAAGCATTGTCTCTAGTTAGATGACCAGAGGAGACAAGAAGGAGTAAAATGTTTCGAATTATCTACCTAAGCATTGTCTCTAGTTAGATGACCAGAGGAGACAAGAAGGAGTAAAATGTTTCGAATTATCTACCTAAGCATTGTCTCTAGTTAGATGACCAGAGGAGACAAGAGGGAGTAAAATGTTTCGAATTATCTACCTAAGCATTGTCTCTAGTTAGATGAGCAGAGGAGACAAGAAGGATTAAAATGTTTCGAATTATCTACCTAAGCATTGTCTCTAGTTAGATGACCAGAGGAGACAAGAAGGATTAAAATGTTTCGAATTATCTACCTTAGCATTGTGTCTAGTTAGATGACCAGAGGAGACAAGAAGGATTAAAATGTTTCGAATTATCTACCTAAGCATTGTCTCTAGTTAGATGACCAGAGGAGACAAGAAGGAGTAAAATGTTTCGAATTATCTACCTAAGCATTGTCTCTAGTTAGATGAGCAGAGGAGACAAGAAGGAGTAAAATGTTTCGAATTATCTACCTAAGCATAGTCTCTTGTTAGATGACCAGAGGAGACAAGAAGGAGTAAAGTGTTTCGAATTATCTACCTAAGCATTGTCTCTAGTTAGATGACCAGAGGAGACAAGAAGGAGTAAAATGTTTCGAATTATCTACCTAAGCATTGTCTCTAGTTAGATGAGCAGAGGAGACAAGAAGGAGTAAAATGTTTCGAATTATCTACCTAAGCATTGTCTCTAGTTAGATGACCAGAGGAGACAAGAAGGAGTAAAATGTTTCGAATTATCTACCTAAGCATAGTCTCTTGTTAGATGACCAGAGGAGACAAGAAGGAGTAAAATGTTTCGAATTATCTACCTAAGCATTGTCTCTAGTTATATGACCAGAGGAGACAAGAAGGATTAAAATGTTTCGAATTATCTACCTAAGCATTGTCTCTAGTTATATGAGCAGAGGAGACAAGAAAGAGTAAAATGTTTCGAATTATCTACCTAAGCATTGTCTCTAGTTAGATGAGCAGAGGAGACAAGAAGGAGTAAAATGTTTCGAATTATCTACCTAAGCATTGTCTCTAGTTAGTTGACCAGAGGAGACAAGAAGGAGTAAAATGTTTCGAATTATCTACCTAAGCATTGTCTCTAGTTATATGACCAGAGGAGACAAGAAGGAGTAAAATGTTTCGAATTATCTACCTAAGCATTGTCTCTAGTTAGATGAGCAGAGGAGACAAGAAGGAGTAAAATGTTTCGAATTATCTACCTAAGCATTGTCTCTAGTTAGATGAGCAGAGGAGACAAGAAGGATTAAAATGTTTCGAATTATCTACCTAAGCATTGTCTCTAGTTAGATGACCAGAGGAGACAAGAAGGAGTAAAATGTTTCGAATTATCTACCTAAGCATTGTCTCTAGTTAGATGAGCAGAGGAGACAAGAAGGATTAAAATGTTTCGAATTATCTACCTAAGCATAGTCTCTAGTTAGATGAGCAGAGGAGACAAGAAGGAGTAAAATGTTTCGAATTATCTACCTAAGCATAGTCTCTAGTTAGATGAGCAGAGGAGACAAGAAGGATTAAAATGTTTCGAATTATCTACCTAAGCATAGTCTCTTGTTAGATGACAAGAGGAGACAAGAAGGAGTAAAGTGTTTCGAATTATCTACCTAAGCATTGTCTCTAGTTAGATGAGCAGAGGAGACAAGAAGGAGTAAAATGTTTCGAATTATCTACCTAAGCATTGTCTCTAGTTAGATGAGCAGAGGAGACAAGAAGGAGTAAAATGTTTCGAATTAATACCTAAGCATTGTCTCTCGTTAGATGAGCAGAGGAGACAAGAAAGAGTAAAATGTTTCGAATTATCTACCTAAGCATTGTCTCTAGTTAGATGAGCAGAGGAGACAAGAAGGAGTAAAATGTTTCGAATTATCTACCTCAGCATTGTCTCTAGTTAGATGACCAGAGGAGACAAGAAGGAGTAAAATGTTTCGAATTATCTACCTAAGCATTGTCTCTAGTTATATGACCAGAGGAGACAAGAAGGAGTAAAATGTTTCGAATTATCTACCTAAGCATTGTCTCTAGTTATATGACCAGAGGAGACAAGAAGGAGTAAAATGTTTCGAATTATCTACCTAAGCATTGTCTCTAGTTATATGACCAGAGGAGACAAGAAGGATTAAAATGTTTCGAATTATCTACCTAAGCATTGTCTCTAGTTAGATGACCAGAGGAGACAAGAAGGAGTAAAATGTTTCGAATTATCTACCTAAGCATTGTCTCTAGTTAGATGAGCAGAGGAGACAAGAAGGATTAAAATGTTTTGAATTATCTACCTAAGCATTGTCTCTAGTTAGATGAGCAGAGGAGACAAGAAGGATTAAAATGTTTCGAATTATCTACCTAAGCATTGTCTCTAGTTAGATGAGCAGAGGAGACAAGAAGGATTAAAATGTTTCGAATTATCTACCTAAGCATTGTCTCTAGTTAGATGAGCAGAGGAGACAAGAAGGATTAAAATGTTTCGAATTATCTACCTAAGCATTGTCTCTAGTTAGATGAGCAGAGGAGACAAGAAGGATTAAAATGTTTCGAATTATCTACCTAAGCATTGTCTCTAGTTAGATGACCAGAGGAGACAAGAAGGAGTAAAATGTTTCGAATTATCTACCTAAGCATTGTCTCTAGTTAGATGAGCAGAGGAGACAAGAAGGAGTAAAATGTTTCGAATTATCTACCTAAGCATTGTCTCTAGTTAGATGAGCAGAGGAGACAAGAGGGAGTAAAATGTTTCGAATTATCTACCTAAGCATTGTCTCTAGTTAGATGAGCAGAGGAGACAAGAAGGATTAAAATGTTTCGAATTATCTACCTAAGCATTGTCTCTAGTTAGATGACCAGAGGAGACAAGAAGGATTAAAATGTTTCGAATTATCTACCTTAGCATTGTCTCTAGTTAGATGACCAGAGGAGACAAGAAGGATTAAAATGTTTCGAATTATCTACCTAAGCATTGTCTCTAGTTAGATGAGCAGAGGAGACAAGAAGGAGTAAAATGTTTCGAATTATCTACCTAAGCATAGTCTCTTGTTAGATGACCAGAGGAGACAAGAAGGAGTAAAGTGTTTCGAATTATCTACCTAAGCATTGTCTCTAGTTAGATGACCAGAGGAGACAAGAAGGAGTAAAATGTTTCGAATTATCTACCTAAGCATTGTCTCTAGTTAGATGAGCAGAGGAGACAAGAAGGAGTAAAATGTTTCGAATTATCTACCTAAGCATTGTCTCTAGTTAGATGAGCAGAGGAGACAAGAAGGAGTAAAATGTTTCGAATTATCTACCTAAGCATTGTCTCTAGTTATATGAGCAGAGGAGACAAGAAGGATTAAAATGTTTCGAATTATCTACCTAAGCATTGTCTCTAGTTAGATGACCAGAGGAGACAAGAAGGAGTAAAATGTTTCGAATTATCTACCTAAGCATAGTCTCTTGTTAGATGACCAGAGGAGACAAGAAGGAGTAAAGTGTTTCGAATTATCTACCTAAGCATTGTCTCTAGTTAGATGACCAGAGGAGACAAGAAGGAGTAAAATGTTTCGAATTATCTACCTAAGCATTGTCTCTAGTTAGATGAGCAGAGGAGACAAGAAGGAGTAAAATGTTTCGAATTATCTACCTAAGCATTGTCTCTAGTTAGATGAGCAGAGGAGACAAGAAGGAGTAAAATGTTTCGAATTATCTACCTAAGCATTGTCTCTAGTTATATGAGCAGAGGAGACAAGAAGGAGTAAAATGTTTCGAATTATCTACCTAAGCATTGTCTCTTGTTAGATGACCAGAGGAGACAAGAAGGAGTAAAATGTTTCGAATTATCTACCTAAGCATTGTCTCTAGTTATATGACCAGAGGAGACAAGAAGGATTAAAATGTTTCGAATTATCTACCTAAGCATTGTCTCTAGTTATATGAGCAGAGGAGACAAGAAAGAGTAAAATGTTTCGAATTATCTACCTAAGCATTGTCTCTAGTTAGATGAGCAGAGGAGACAAGAAGGAGTAAAATGTTTCGAATTATCTACCTAAGCATTGTCTCTAGTTAGATGAGCAGAGGAGACAAGAAGGAGTAAAATGTTTCGAATTATCTACCTAAGCATAGTCTCTTGTTAGATGACCAGAGGAGACAAGAAGGAGTAAAGTGTTTCGAATTATCTACCTAAGCATTGTCTCTAGTTAGATGACCAGAGGAGACAAGAAGGAGTAAAATGTTTCGAATTATCTACCTAAGCATTGTCTCTAGTTAGATGAGCAGAGGAGACAAGAAGGAGTAAAATGTTTCGAATTATCTACCTAAGCATTGTCTCTAGTTAGATGAGCAGAGGAGACAAGAAGGAGTAAAATGTTTCGAATTATCTACCTAAGCATTGTCTCTAGTTATATGAGCAGAGGAGACAAGAAGGATTAAAATGTTTCGAATTATCTACCTAAGCATTGTCTCTAGTTAGATGACCAGAGGAGACAAGAAGGAGTAAAATGTTTCGAATTATCTACCTAAGCATAGTCTCTTGTTAGATGACCAGAGGAGACAAGAAGGAGTAAAGTGTTTCGAATTATCTACCTAAGCATTGTCTCTAGTTAGATGACCAGAGGAGACAAGAAGGAGTAAAATGTTTCGAATTATCTACCTAAGCATTGTCTCTAGTTAGATGAGCAGAGGAGACAAGAAGGAGTAAAATGTTTCGAATTATCTACCTAAGCATTGTCTCTAGTTAGATGAGCAGAGGAGACAAGAAGGAGTAAAATGTTTCGAATTATCTACCTAAGCATTGTCTCTAGTTATATGAGCAGAGGAGACAAGAAGGAGTAAAATGTTTCGAATTATCTACCTAAGCATTGTCTCTTGTTAGATGACCAGAGGAGACAAGAAGGAGTAAAATGTTTCGAATTATCTACCTAAGCATTGTCTCTAGTTATATGACCAGAGGAGACAAGAAGGATTAAAATGTTTCGAATTATCTACCTAAGCATTGTCTCTAGTTATATGAGCAGAGGAGACAAGAAAGAGTAAAATGTTTCGAATTATCTACCTAAGCATTGTCTCTAGTTAGATGAGCAGAGGAGACAAGAAGGAGTAAAATGTTTCGAATTATCTACCTAAGCATTGTCTCTAGTTATATGACCAGAGGAGACAAGAAGGAGTAAAATGTTTCGAATTATCTACCTAAGCCTTGTCTCTAGTTATATGACCAGAGGAGACAAGAAGGAGTAAAATGTTTCGAATTATCTACCTAAGCATTGTCTCTAGTTATATGACCAGAGGAGACAAGAAGGATTAAAATGTTTCGAATTATCTACCTAAGCATTGTCTCTAGTTAGATGACCAGAGGAGACAAGAAGGAGTAAAATGTTTCGAATTATCTACCTAAGCATTGTCTCTAGTTAGATGAGCAGAGGAGACAAGAAGGAGTAAAATGTTTCGAATTATCTACCTAAGCATTGTCTCTAGTTAGATGAGCAGAGGAGACAAGAAGGATTAAAATGTTTCGAATTATCTACCTAAGCATTGTCTCTAGTTAGATGAGCAGAGGAGACAAGAAGGATTAAAATGTTTCGAATTATCTACCTAAGCATTGTCTCTCGTTAGATTACCAGAGGAGACAAGAAGGATTAAAATGTTTCGAATTATCTACCTAAGCATTGTCTCTAGTTAGATGAGCAGAGGAGACAAGAAGGATTAAAATGTTTCGAATTATCTACCTAAGCATTGTCTCTAGTTAGATAAGCAGAGGAGACAAGAAGGATTAAAATGTTTCGAATTATCTACCTAAGCATTGTCTCTAGTTAGATGAGCAGAGGAGACAAGAAGGATTAAAATGTTTCGAATTATCTACCTAAGCATTGTCTCTAGTTAGATGACCAGAGGAGACAAGAAGGAGTAAAATGTTTCGAATTATCTACCTAAGCATTGTCTCTAGTTAGATGACCAGAGGAGACAAGAAGGAGTAAAATGTTTCGAATTATCTACCTAAGCATTGTCTCTAGTTAGATGAGCAGAGGAGACAAGAGGGAGTAAAATGTTTCGAATTATCTACCTAAGCATTGTCTCTAGTTAGATGAGCAGAGGAGACAAGAAGGATTAAAATGTTTCGAATTATCTACCTAAGCATTGTCTCTAGTTAGATTACCAGAGGAGACAAGAAGGATTAAAATGTTTCGAATTATCTACCTAAGCATTGTCTCTAGTTAGATGACCAGAGGAGACAAGAAGGAGTAAAATGTTTCGAATTATCTACCTAAGCATTGTCTTTAGTTAGATGAGCAGAGGAGACAAGAAGGAGTAAAATGTTTCGAATTATCCGAACTCTATCTTACATTCGTAAGCAAAAGTCGAGTTAAATGATATGAACAATTTAAAAAGTAAAAAGTCAATTTAAACTGTAATTTTAAATTAATTAAAAAAATATTAGGATTATTTTTTTTCAATTTCAATTGAATAACAACGCTATTTGTGATTTTTATTTTTGTTACACTCCTCTTAAAGCAACCTTTTTAAAAAGAAAAAAACACAAAACACAAAATGCAGCGATCATTTTAGTTAAATTGAATAATTATTTGATTTTTTGGTAAATTTCTTTGAATTTCAGTCCAGTTGTTATTCGAAAACACAACCACTCAGCCATGGAAGGACATTTTATAATTTTACTTAAACTAAGTGTAATTAATGCTAAACTAATCAAATATGCTTTTGTACAGTCTGTTTTGTAGGGAAGCGTTTTTTGTTTGTATTTGTGTCGTATATTAACGTCTTAATGTGACACTATGGACTGTCCCCCCCTCCAGAGCCGAGGAAGATTCACCAAGTCGCACAACGTACTTCCCCCACCACCATGAGCAGAGACCTCAGACAATGATAGCAAATGACTCATCAACCCCACAAAGTAATCGAAGATAGAATGAATAGTCAACTGGGAAGTGACCGAGGAGACAAAAGACCGAACATAGGATTTCCAGGTATGATAACAGATATTTAGGAGTGAGAGTTGTTTGCGACAGCTTTTGCGACAGTCTGAGTTTTATGACAAGTTTCCGTTAGGTTTGAGTTTAAGACAGTAGATGACAGTTGGCGTCTCTGAGAGAAGACGATAAGTTGAGATTATATCGGGCAGAGCTTAGAAGACACGAGATAAGCTGACGACTTCGAGTATCGACAATGGGGGTCTCGAGGGTCCACGACGATGTCACACGCACTCAGATTACAACTGATTGATACACAATGTATCGGCGTTTTTTGTGAGGTTCGTTGTTTGTTTTATGAACTTGTAAACCAGTGCTTGTTCCCTCGGCGATCGTCAATGAAATAGACGGTATGGTCAGAAGGAAAGAAGAAAGGTGAAGACGAGAAGAAAACCACGGCACACGCACCGTTGGGTTCGCGGCGATTGTCGAGAAGGACGCATATGGTCTTACATTAAATCATCGTTCTAGAATGTTGTATAATGGATTTGAAATAGACGTAAATATATTAATTTAGAATAGACAACTATTTAGCAGACAAGGAAAATAAAGTTAAGTAAGAATTGGAGTTCAAAGTGTTTAAGGAAGGAATTTGTAGAATACGAATGTTCAGAGGGTTCCAAGGAACCTTTCTGAGTGAAAGAGTAAAAAGAAATAAGTACACATGTTTGTTTCGGCCATCGCCGTGTGCGTTTACGTGTGCGTAAATGAACTCTGTGATACTAAAACTCGCAGATAAAGCAGCTTACTGTCCATCTTTCTATAGCTTCTCGCTTGCTATACGGCTGCTGAAATTTGTATATGTGTTGTGTTAAACCCCTCGATGTACAGATGTCTCTTGACGGTTATCTCGTTTGTCATCGAGTTTATGATTCCATCTACTGAAAGTCCTATGGCGATGGACGAGTGATGACGCATACTAGGGCGGCAATCATCTTCATCTGCCACCTATTTTCCCAGTATTGCAGGTCAGAGGATGATCTTCAAAGTCATCTATGCAGTCATACAAGGAAAGACAGAAATCGTACTGACAACAGTGATGGCAAAGAGACGGCGATCATCTGTTAAGATGGCCAATCACCATGCAAATGAATAAGCATAAAGATATGTGCGTGTATTAGCGTGCCTGTTTTGTTAGTGAGAGAGTGTATTTATGGACTTCTGTGTAAATGCGTTCGTTTAGCAGGTGTACTTAGTTAGAGAGTGTATGTATCTATGAAGTTGTGTACATGTGCGTTCGTTTAGCGGTGCGTGTGTGCTTCGTCGGGCGTTGTGTTTAGTAATTCATGAAAGTCTCCCGTTACGTGGTGCTGCACGCCGATAGCTGTTTCGTGTGTCTCTCGCTGCATTTGTCGAGGCTTTTTTCGCCCCTTAAAGTGGCTATGGAAAATTATGTCGTACGCACGTCTGTCGTCTCCGAAACAAAAGAGGAAAAGAGAAAGAAAGCTGCACATTAGGTTTTTATAGTGCGCACTAGAATTTTCTGATTGACTGAAAAAAACTGTCGATACGTAAATAACAACATTCTTCATTGTCGCTGCCTCTTCTAACAATGCACAATTCAATTTTAAGTAACCGCGCATTTAATAATCTTCCCGGATTAAACATTTTACGAAACTATGAATTTATTATATCGATATACACAACCAGCTTTACCTATTCGGCGTTGTCCGGTTATGTTTTTAATTTTAGTTTTAGTTTTCCTTTGAACTATGCCGTTTTTATTTCTCAATACATTATTATTTTTGTTCCAAACAGAAGGGGGTTAATTCTGTATTGCCAAATACAGAGTTACGTCCCCTTCTTAAGATGTCGTTCGTATAAAAATAATTCCGATCCGGTTAAAGTATTTTCTGAAAAACGATCCAGAATCAAGTATTTATTTTGTAGTAAAAGAAAGCTATCGAAAACAAAAATCGATAAAGAGACTGATTTTACTTTATATATTAGATATCGATATCGATGTAACTCACATCTTATCCACAGAAAATTATTTGAAATATACGTCCTGTTGATCTTTCGATATCAATCGATAGACTAACTAACAGAAATGCATGGCTAACTTTATATATTAGACTAGTTGACGTACTCTTCAACGACGGGTTAACACCTTTCTTTTCTGCATGTCAGTTCAAATCAAAATAGTTATTTTTTTTACTTTAAATCGCAATAAAATAATTAATAAAAAAAATAGCAACTGCTTTATTCGGGTTTATGGGGATGATCGATATCAGCTAGGAAATAACTAGAATGCTATAGCAAAAAAAAATAACAAAAGAAAAACAAAAACAAAAACAATTGTCTAGTTTGACATTCGAGCCCTGAAAGATGGCACAAAATATTGGAACTGAAGGCGATCAAACGAAAATATTTTGTTTATGTAACCTACTTCATGGTGATGATCGATATCAGCTAGAAAATAACTGGAATGCTACAGAAAAAAAACAAAAATAAAAACAAACAATTGTCGAACCCTGATAGGTGGCACAAAATATTAAAACCGAAGGCGAATGCCTATCCACACAGCCATCAATCAAACGAAAATATTTTGTCTGTGTAACCTAATTAAACTGTTCGGCGTATGAATAGTATCGGGAAACACCACATAGATCTAAAATAGTTCGATTGTTTAAAATAAATTTTAAAAAACATAAAGAAAAATTCTATTTTAATAATAAAAAAAGATGTCAAATACTACGATGCTGCGACTAAAACAAACATTCTGTACTTATGTTTTATTTGTTTATTATTTATCTTACTGATAGTGAAAAGGTTAAGAAGTATGTTGTTCGGTCGGCTAATGAAAAGGGAACGTTAAACATATCGGACCATTTGTTTTTAATGTTATTTTATACGTACTTTTAATTTTGAATAATGAGGTTTAAAAAAGGCTAAAGAACTTCTGACATCGATAAGGACATCGCATCGATGGTGCTGATTCCAAATTTACAGTTAGTTTGACTCTTAGACTAACTGTGACTAGACTGTGATGACACGACTCGAGCCGTACGACCGTCTGAAATTATCATTCCCTACACTGATGAAAGCGAAAGCTTGAAACGCTAGCGTATCTAGGTAAAAATAATTTAATATTATTTACTTTAAATTAATATTGTTATAAGCCTCTTTAATAAGATTGAAGTTTAGCCCTGTTCGGGGAAGTTAAAAATAGACTGATACGTAGCTATAGGGCATATTCCGACATCATTCGTTGAATCTCTAGTCAATCTTTCTAGATATGCCTCATTTTGCATAAATAGAACTTAAATTCCCTTTTTGACGTGGTAATTTCTCGTGGCCTAATGTTTATGATGCTTACTTGAGGAGTCTAGGTTGATTCTGTGGCAGGGGTTCGAGCCGTGCGACCGTCTGAAAATATAATTCCCTACACTGATAAGAGTGAAAGCTTGAAACGCTAGCGTATGTAGGTAAACATAATTTAATATAATTTGACTATGGTATTAAACAAATCTAGATTAGGGAAACGGTATAAAATAATATAAGATATTTCTTGATCATTAACAGGGGTAAAAAATATAAGAGAAGTTGTGACGTGGATAATGGCGTACTTTCGGTTGCAGACATGTAATGTCCATTATAATAAAGTACTAAACGTACCCGTGACCCGTTGGGTCACAACCACTACCACGCTTTATTCTACTTCGATTTCATTTGAAAATTCATAAACTCTGATATATTTCTTCTTCTTCTCATTATTATTATTATTATTGTATTCAAGTATTATTATTATTTATAATTCTTATGTAGAAGAAAATACTTATTATTTCGTTATCTAATTTACTTACGTGTCTGTGGTGTGTACACACACGCATATAATACAGACAACGTTGCTTTATATATAGGGATATCTCTAAGGTGACGTACGTATATCTATTCTGGTCTATCGTCTTCAAAATGTGGCATTTGATCCGTATCTGACAAGTCGGAAAATTCTATTAAAATCGAAATCCACAGAAACTAATTAAGATGTTTCTGATTTCTACATTTGCTTTTATCGTCCATGATCATTGTCATAGTTGGTCGTAGTCGTGGTCGACGTCTTACCAGTGACCGGGTCGGTTACCGTACGAGCGATCGTGAACAACGGCAGCCACTACGCTGGTGGTGGTAATGATTAGCAGTAATTGTGGCGATGTTATCAGTTATTGGGACGACACTGCGCCTCCTGGCAGAGTTGACCGGCAACAATGCCAATTGACGAACGGAATGTCTAATGTCAAAATGTCGGTCAGACATTCAATCATCAAGTTGGGCAGCCATGACAGATTGAGTTGGATCAGCCCAAAAGGGGATAATAACTTGATTAACGCACAGAATGCAGACAATACAAGGAAGAACAAAAAAAAAAAAAAATGCTGACACTAAACAAATTAAACAAGGAAGGAAATAAAGAAAGAGAAAGAATATATAAAATTTGAAGGAAGTAAAAAACACCGCTTCCCGTTTTTTAAACCTTTTTTTTCTGTATTATTTGGATTATTCAGACTATTCTTCTCATCTTGGATGTTATTCTTAGAACTTTTCGACCCATGTAACCTTCGAAATTCTGCAAGTGCATCTTGTCGAACTCGGGAATCTGTACGTAATTTCGCAAAGACCCGTGCCACAACGGATGAAAAGTGCTAAATAAATAATCAATTCTAAGTGACAGTCTTCTGGGGTTTGCTGGTTCAATCCCCAGTACGGGCGATACTAAGAATACGATTACGAAACGTTTTAGGATCCTTAAACCTCTTCTTGTTTTTAGGTGTGTTGTCTTACTACATATTAATTTAATATATATATATATATATATATATATATATATATATATATATATATATAATTTTAAAAATTGTGTTCTAATCTATTATTTATAATTAATGGTTCCCATATAATGTTGGATTCTATACTGGGTCTACTGAAGATGTCATTGACCCTTAACATATGTTCTTCTTTTTTAGACGTCTTACTCTCCACCATTATTTCTCTCATAGATTAAATAAAGGGTTCCGCCCCGAGTTCGACATAAAGATTCCTAAGTTCGACAAGACACACTTGAAAAAGGTCGGAAGTTACATCGACTGAAAGGTTGTGAGAATAACATTCAAAATGTCCGAATTATTCACATGATAAAAATGATCAATCCTCATCTAAAAAATTCTGAAATATAACGTTTTTCTGTTTGTCTATTTTTTTCAAAAAACGTTTTTTTAATGATTCCTATGAGTTTATTGATATAAGTCTGAAGAATATTTTTCTTCTCAGTTTCTCCCATTGATTTAAGGAATTGCTGGTTAAAATTCAGAATAGTTAACAATCAAGAAATCGGAAACAAAAAGTTTAAAAAAAATAATTCATAGTAAATGTAGTAAAATGAAATTCTCTACCGACTCGTATACTTTTAACGTGAGGAAACTAAGATTTTTGCTGTTTCAGAAGTTGATTTTCGTGAAAGCTGACATCGACACACGAAAAAATGGCGTTCGAGATTTTATCGGTGATCGCTAAACTTCGGTTAACTATATGTTAAAAGAATAGCAAAAAAAAAATGACTCACCCTACCACTAAGTTCGAGTGGCAAGCCTTCTCCAAACCAAAAACAAAAACATTCGTAAAAAAAAACTTAATCGTCTACGTTTAGCGAAGTTAAGCAATAATCCCGGCTGCTATGTTGGTTTTCGTGTGTCGATCAGGCACACGAACATCGAAATATAATTCTGAAATACAAATTTTACAGTTCTCACATGTAAAAGTATACAGGCCGATAAAGAATTCAATTCTACTGCGTTAAAAAAAATTGTTTTTTAACATAATTCACCCCAAACAAGGCATGCCGTTACTGTAGTCGTAAAGGATGCCTGAGAATTTGGGGGTGGGTTTTGGCTCTCACCCCAAGTTGGGAGCAGTGTAGCGAGATGTTTACATTAGTTTTAAACCTCTGCATGTCGGTACTGTCGGGAAAACAGGGAGCAGGAAGAGTTCCATCATAGTGAATGGATGGGATTTAGCTGATTGTCGAGTTGGTCTAGTGAATTTATGTCGAGGGGGCACCAGAGTAGCCAGTTCATCGGAGCACAATCCATTGAAGCATTTCTAAAACAAGCACAACGATGCAACATTGCGGCGATGGGACAGGGGCTGGAGCTTGGTTGACAGTGAGGGACCTATTAGGTTGGCGACTCTTTTTTCGACCTTATCTAGGAGGGAGAGACTAGTGGATGATGAACCAGCCCAGATGTGGTAACAATACTCCATGCATGGGCGGATGATGGTTTTGTAGAGATACAGGATAATGTCAGGTGTGAGGAGTTTACTAGTACGGTATGGGGAGCCCACCTTCTTTGCTGCAGCTATCAACAAGCAACGTTTGGGGATCCCTTTCGGTATCACACACACAAATGACTTATGTAAAATGGCTTTGAGTTTGTGTTATCTTGTGAGTTTGCGTTGTTTTGTTTTTGTATTCTTGTAAACCAGTGCGCGTTGCCTTGGCGACCGCCAGGACGACACGGCCAGAACGAGGAGAAGAAGAAGATAAAGGAGAAGAAAACCACGACACACAAGCGTTGGGGTCGGGCACATGGTCTTACAGCAGCACCTTCTGTGTACTTATTCCAAATTATATTGCCTGAGAATGTCAGGCCGACGAGTTTGAACGTTGGTCTCTCAGGAATATCGCTATCGGCTATAACAATCGGTGGTTGGAAAGTTTTTTTTATAGTTATTAAAGGAAAGGAGTTTTGTCTTGGAACCATTAAATATGACCATTAATTTTTGGTCTGATTCTACTACAGACTGGAAATCATTTTCTAAGGATTCAACCATTGCGTGCGTAACCGATTTGCTCTAAAGCCGGGAATAGAGTGTGGTGTCGTCAACAAATAAACCCATCTCAGACGTGATTGCATTTATCTTCGTAAAACAAAAATGAAATCAAAACATCTACCGGGCAACACCAGACAGAGACAGCTAGTTTAAAATACAGTAAAGGCTGTCAGTTTATTAGTAATAATTCCAGACGGCGACAAACCCACGGACAAAAATACCTAAAAGTTTACAAAATTGTTAAGAATTTTACGAAGTTATGATACAACGGTTAGCCGGTTAAATAACCGTCGTAAATAAATATGTAAAGGTTGTCCGTCTATGATAGTAATTTTACCCGACATAAATTATAGCTACTGATACAAAATACACAACATGACAATATCAGGAGGTGTCCAGAAATTTTGCCGGTTATCTAGTAATCCAATTCGGTCCTTGTGTAAATGTCTGTTTAGGTATGATTATTTGTGTGTGTTTCTAGCGATAAAGGGGCTAGCGGGAGTCAATGAAAACAAAGCAACATTTATTTGTACTTGAAGAAGGCTTTTTTATACGTAGAGGTACGTGGGAGAATGAACCAGTAAAATATGTCATGTACAAAGGCGTTGATTCACAGGGACTTTTATATTCAACTTTAAAACATTTCCGAAAAAATAGACAACATTCAAATATGTGTTCACATGCTTATGTGTGTTTGAGGGCAGGCATTCCATATAAATACATAAGCAATAACAAATAAAATAAAAGATCAGAGTACATGTATTCATATATATCTATTAGTAGATCAATCAATCAATCAATCAATATATATATATATTTATTTATTTTTATTCTTTAATATATATATATATATTAATATATATATATATTAAAAAATAAAAATAAATTAGAATATGAATTCTAGACATAAGGTTTAGTATCATTAGATCCTTATTTTAACCTTCAAAAGAGGACATAAAAGGGGTGCAAAACTGTTGTATTTTGGAGAATTAATTTTGCCTGTCCTTGGGCTAGTATTTTTCTAGTTCCGAATAAAGTTAAAAGGCATTAACAAAAGAAAGAAAAATGATCGGTGTACACGTCAGGCTAACATACATGGCGTTTGTATTGCTTGCCCGGAGATATGTACGATTTTTATCACCTTTATATTTTAGGCATTTTTATGTAATAGTTTGTATAGGTTATAATAAAATATAGTTAATATATATATATATATATTTCTTTGTAGTACAAAACTTTATAATGGCATGAAAGAGACAATATTTATTAATCCTGAAGAATTAAGAATTAAAAAGATGCAAGGGCAGCTGACCGGTTTCGTACCTCGCTTAACAGAGCCAAATATCGAGGTATCGTATAAAAAATATAATAAAGATGCTATAAGAATTATAGCGAAGGAAAGGGGTGGAAAAAAACGAAAAAAAAAGTTCAATCAAATAGAAACAACAGTAGATTTTCTCTTTGCTTGCAAAGAGAAGGTCTCAAGGACTTAATATAGATTGTTTCTAGGATCCTAGAAACAATCTATATTAAGTCCTTGAGACCTTCTCTTTGCAAGCAAAGAGAAGATCAACTATATTATCTTTTATTTACTTTCTATATGTTGACATCTAGGAATATCAATTGTCCCTTATGTATAATTTAAAAAAAAAAATTCTGAAAAGGAGAACAAAGGATCCTTCGGCTTTCGTCAGTGTAATGGGATATTGTGTGTGTAAAGTGGAAAGTGGGTGGTGGTAGAATGGGGAAAAAAGGGTGGGAAAGGTCAGTGAAATGGTGAAAAAAACACAGGAGTCCGTCCCTAATAGCTGAGAGGCAAGAGTCAAGTAGTCATAAACATGATTCAAATGTACCCGGATATGGATGAATGTAAGTAAATGAATATATAGATAAATACACAAGTGAACCTGTGTTTATATATACCCACACGCAGACACATAAGCACGTTCACCTACGTATGTCAGCTTACCTATACACCCGCGCACACACAGACATGCATCGATATACACATGAAGCAGGGAGAAAGAGAAGGGGGATAGGGGGACAGGCCAATTGGCTGGAGTCATAGAAAGTTCAGAGTAGGGTTAGGGTTTTTTAAGTACACTGGGATTTTGCGAACTTAGAAAAATGAAAAATAAAAATAATGTGTACATGCATATATCCGCATACTACTTACACACACATGCATACACATATACACATGCACACAAACATACACCCTCATGTATATACATACATATACATACATATATACATACATACACATGCATACATGCATAAACATACACACACAACCCGTACCCACACATTCACGCACATCCATGGAGAGAGCGAGGAAAAGGCATAGGAAGATACATGTGTATAGGTATATACATGCACATACATACACCCACAAGGTCATACGTACACACACACACACACACACACACACATATATATATATATATATATATATATATATATATACCTGGCAAGAATGAACATTTTTAAAAAAAAACAACAAACAAAAAAGTGGATATTGGGATTCTTAAAGTGGGAATATGTTAGCATCCCACCGTAACACACACTTGTTCTTCACCCGTAGGAAAATGTTTTCGGTCAGTTCGTATGTTTGTAGAAAGAATAACTGTTGAGAAGTCCCAAGTCTATATTTAGTCCTGAGGTGTGCGTGTTTAGTTTCAGAATGATTTTTGTCGCACATTTTCGTCTGTGTTGTAGTGATCTGAATTTGGAGGCTACGAGGATGCATTTAACGCCGCCTTTCACGTCGCCTGTTTGTGAGATTGAAATGCTCGTCTACTGGGTATCGTGTGGAATTGTCCCTAATCGTTTGTTTGCGGTCGTTGAGGCGTTTGCGGAACTCCAGGCTTGTTTCCCCAACATAGTTGCCTTTTGTGCATCTGGTGCAGTATATCAGGTAAACCACATTGGTGCTATCACAGGTGAGAGGGGGGGAGAGTAAGTTGGATGTGTTAATGTGTCGTTGGTGGTGATGCATTGGCATATTTGGCATCTGGGTTTGTTGCATTTTTTATTTCCTTTGGGTGCCAAAATATGGTGTATTTTGGACGATGTTAGTAGAGTTAAGAGGCTGTCGTTTTGCACAGATGGGTGGTGTGTTGTATATC
>OY744525.1:92403685-92436185 GCA_963556195.1 Sepiola atlantica | reverse complement strand
AATTTTTATACTAGTAACCCTTACTCCAACTGGCAAGCTCGTAAAACCATGCGTAAAACAGTAGCGCCCCCCACCCAATAAACACCCATAATTTATTACTCAGAGCAAAATAAAACATTTTGGTAAGGCTAGAATGTTTCGGAAATGATGATCACTTTACGTAAAATTTATGTGTGAAACTGATCCCCCACTCTAAATTCTTAAATAATTGGAGTTTTTATCAGCGTGTTCACAAAAACAAGTAGAATTTCATTTTTTAGGAGAAGGGGATGATTTAGCGGTGACCGGACAAAATACCATCAGACAAAAGCCTACCAAAATAATTCTAGAAACTAACTCCCCACTCTAAATTCTAAAAAAAATTGTTTGTGTTTTGTCAGTGTGTTTGCACGTAATCGCCTAAAAAGGTAGAATATCATTTATTGAGAGGAGGAGGCGTACTTTTAAATGTAAATATTTCTTTTTTTATTTGATAAGCTTCTAAATGTTTCCCTTAATGTATTGAATCCAAGATTTTGATAAACTCATTGTGAGATTTTCATTTATATTTTCCCTTGTGCCATTTTTCCTGTTAATCCACTTGTGCCTTTATTATCGATGCCATTTTTACATAAATTCATTGAAAATAGCTATTTCAGAGATAGTTTGGCAGTCATACGTTTTCAAATGCTCCATAAATTGAACATTGATTTAATTAATTTCAAAAGGAAATAAGCATTAGGTTTAAAGAATTTCAAACCGTAAAACTAAAATTCAATAAAACATTAATTATTTCAGAGGATATATACGCGGTGACAAGACAACGTCCAGTGTCAGGGCGGCACTAGGAAAATAAAAATAAAAACTTGTTCCGAGCGTTTTAATACTCAACTGTGAACTCCCCAAGATACCTCATATATATAGGTGCGAAAATATTTTTGAATATTTCAAAAGGGTTTATAAGGGAATAAGCGTAAGTGAACTCTAGAATATTTATTTTGTTTACTATAATTTACCAATAAAAAAGATTAAATTAGACTCGGAGAGTCAATGCTTAATCTGGAAATGGGATTCCTAACTCGCGTTCCTGTGGCCCTTACGTTGTAAATAAACAATTTTATAACAAATATTGTGTTTGTTTCATTTTTTATTGAAAAGAAAACAATTAAAATAATCGTTTTTGGAATCGGAAATAGGGCTAAAGTTTTTTCGATACCGACTCCGATGCCACAAAGAGTTCCTATTTTCCCGATTCCCGATTCCCGATGCTGATTAATCGTCTCAACACTAATCTATCTATCTATCTATCTAGCTATATATATATATATATATATATATATATATATATATATATATATATATATATATATATATATATATATATATATATATAAATGGATACTTTGGTAGAGAGAACTTTGGAGGTTCGCGGATGACCATTCTTAAACACGGAAAGAATTGTAAAAGTTTCAATGGTACAGATTTAGGGAGCCGTATAATTGTCCAGCCCTTAAGATACTTTTAACGAGCACTTCAGCATAATCTGCTAAAACACACATGCGATGACACAACAAAACAATCGATTCCCTGGACTGAATGTTTTTCGCAAACATCTGGTGAATATCTCCGGACAAACCGCTGTTCCCTGGAGGCATGGGGATGGACAATCCTGTTGTATATTATTATTATTTTCTCGATGCGACGAACCAAATTTTCTGTTTATGTTTTGAGCTAAAGATTTTGAAGAAAATAATCTGGATATTGTGTTATATTTTGTTAGTACAGTTATTATAATATGATATCATAATTATAACACTCTTCAAATAGATGCATTTATAAGCTCTCTTTAATTGCTAAATATCGAGCTTTTGATTTGCAATTGAAATTAGATTCCCTTGTGAATACAATCTGAAATATTAAAATATATTTATATTATCATAATCTCTCTATACACACCCACATATATATGTGGAGTTTGAATTACCTACGAGATGCTATCCTTGAGTGTTTTCGGTCTCTCTGTACAAGGAGTTGTCAGGGCAACCTGACATGCGGATACTACACCCAACAAGTAAACCCCGACCAAAAATTCAAAATAAAATAGTATTCGAAGCCTAAATAAGATCCCCTTGATATTGGCCCATACGAGGAATAGGGAACATCCAAGTAATGTTACCTCAAGTAACAACACTTAGCTTGATACTCCACCAGACCAGATTAATTCTTGTCCTGGAATCCGGTAAGAACAAGAGACCACAAGAAAGGTATACTATAACATAGTTAACTGGTCAATTGGGGAGAAGAAAATTAATGTTCTTCACTTCTTTACTGACTCAACGTTTGAAAAATAACGGAGAACTTAAATATAATATTCGAATACCTATGTATCTCATAGAGGGATCAAATGTTAGCCCCAGCAAGTGGCCCTCTGATTTCTGAGAACTTCGACTGAAGTAAAATGAAACAAAAAAGAGAATATATATATATATATATATATATATATATATATATATATATATATATATATATACTGTGTGTGCCATAAGTTTCAAGACAGTTTTTATTTTGTGACTGTCCATCTACACGTTGCGATTTGTTTGTGTCTTGGGACGTACCTTTTATTTCAATGTCAGCTGTTGTAGGTCATTTGAATTACAATTGAAATTGTCTACTCCTTAGACGATATATATATATATATATATATATATATATATATATATATATATATATATATATATATATATATATATATATAATGTTATTTATTTATTTATATTTTTTGTTTACGATACTCATAATTGAAGGTTTTGCTCCAATGCTAAATGAAAATCATTTGTTCATTCACCAGAGTGCTCCACCTATAGTGGAGCCTATAAATGAATATAGTTATCCACAGAAACGTGTTTCGTCGTCTATACGACTAATCCCAGTATCAAATTACGCTACCCACACTGATGCGTCGTAGAGACGACGAAACATGTGTCTGTTGATAACTATATATATATACATATATATATATATATATATATATATATATATATAATGTGTGTGTGTGTGCGGGGGTATGTGTGTCTGTGTATGTGTGATGTATTTACCTGACGTTTATCTATACATGTTCGCTAATTTTCGTTCAATTTATGTGTCTGTTAATATTTTATCTAACTTGATCTATATCTAAAAATGGGCGCAAGTCGGATTACTCATTCCGATGAAGAAACAAAGTCTGGTTCCAAATCTTCCGAGAGATGAATGCCGATTTTTAAGCGTGAGATGTAAATGTTGCGTTCGGAAAACAGTGAGAAAAGAACACATATATGAATGAATCTGAAATTGATTAGCACACACACGCACACGCACACGCATATATATATATATATATATATATATATATATATATATATATATATATATATATATATATATATATATATATATATATATATATGAGAGGAAGAGAAAGCGAGATACCGAGGGGAAGGGCAAACGGAAATTAATAAACCCACAAATAAATTAATAAAAATAGATTTTTTATAATACATAAAAAGGGGGC
Organism: Sepiola atlantica; assembly: GCA_963556195.1. Classification (NCBI taxonomy): domain Eukaryota; kingdom Metazoa; phylum Mollusca; class Cephalopoda; order Sepiida; family Sepiolidae; genus Sepiola; species Sepiola atlantica. Next base: position 92,432,656 of record OY744525.1, on the reverse strand, counting down.
TAGAGAGTAGTTACATATTGTGGAAAGACAGGGGTGCGAGAGAGAGAGAGAGAGAGAGAGAGAGAGAGAGAGAGAGAGGGAGGGATAGAAAAGGAAGAAAGAGGGCGTGTGGATGGGGCGAAGGGCAAATGAGAGAGGGGGTGCTCGTGTGAACAACTGGCCTAATAACGAATTCTCTGCGCCGCGAATGACAGAGATGGATGACGAGCGTTCAGACGGAGGGCGCCTGTTGGACACGTCATTAAATAGGGGGCGCCCAAGGCAAAAGGCAGACCCTCGGTCACGTGATGACTTCCACCGACTAAAAAACACCCCCAAAAGACAATCACCATCGCTTACATCGGCTTTTTGAATGATTAGTATACATGTTATACACACACGAACACACATATATATACACACACATGCATATACATATATAAATGTTGACGAAATATTAACTAAAACACACACACACACATATATATATATATATATATATATATATATATATATATATATATATATATATATATATATAAAGTTTTTTTTCATTTATTTATCCTTACTATATATCATCAAAAACCGATTACTCTTACAACAGAATATATTGAAATACGGTATATATAGTATTGATGAAATACATCCAGAGATTCATAGATATATCTAATTTGCATAATTGTTTTTTTAAAAGGGCTATAATAATTAATGTTTACTGCTATTTATTTTAAATTTTATTGTTATGTTTATGTATGTGGTGTCGTCCTCACTGTCTTTCTTCTTCCCTCTCTTCTTTTTTCTCTAGCAACGCCAATGTTGTTTTAATTGTTAACGAGATAAAAATATACGTAGTCTTAAATACTAAAGTCTTTTACTTAAAATCAAGGCGATATAGATCGCCTTGCTTAAAATACATTGAATTTGCTCGCCCCCCACTAATAAATAAATAAAAACAACCATGCTGACCTTTCTTGATTAACACTTATTTTTTTTTGTTCAATTTACCTAACAGAAAAGAGGGTTTTTTTTTCAGACAATTCTATCTACAATAGTCTGCAATACTTCCTTTATTTAAGGTTAATTACTATTTCAGTCACGTAAATTATTTAGAGTGAAATAGGTCTCTGCATTACTTATAATCAACTTATATATATATATATATATATATATATATATATATATATATATATATATATATATTGATTAAACCATGTTTTAGTAATAAAAAAAACAAAAAAAACATTAACAACCATAAATTATTTTGGGTAAATGGAGTAGTGTAGTATATTTTCTGTTACCATGATATCATACTCGCAGACATTACCGTCTTCTTTTATGGGGGTGCCGCCCAGGTATTACCTCCTCTGTTTTTGCGAGGGTATCTGTTTTGTTGTCATGATACCATCCGAACATTCATTACCACCTCCTATTATTTAGAGGGCAATCCTCTAAGGCTCTACCCCCCCCCTCTGCAGAGTAGTATACTATATTTTCAGTTGTCATCTTTTGAGGGGCAGTGTATGTAGTTCGTTCATCATGATATCATTCTGACAGCCTATGAAATATATGCGACCGAAGGGGGCATACATTTGCTAGTATATATATATATATATATATATATATATATATATATATATATATATATATATATATATTATATTAATCCCAGTTGTTTGTATGTAGGTATGGATGCATTTTTTTACATTGAAATTTAACAAATTCTAGGCGCTTGATTGTGATAGTGCTCTCTAGGCCTCCTTAATTTTAAAAGTGCTTATTATCCTACATAGAGCAGGTGTTTAATCAAATAGTGTTCAATATCCTAGATAGAGCAGGTGTGTTTATACGCACCATTGCACAGGATAAAAAACTGATATTCGGGGAGCAGTTATAGTCAAACGTTTGGGAAACAGTCAAAGCTGGAGGTTCGGTAAACAAACAGAGCCTGAGATTTTGGAAGGAGTCATCCCGAGGTTCTGAGAAGGAGTCAGAGCAGACAGTTCAGGTAGGAGTCAGGTCTTGAGGTTAAGGTAGGAAGCAGAATCTCAGGCTCAATATCCTAGAGAGAGCAGGTGTGTTTACTGCAGCACTGCCCGGGATAAAAAAAAAACGATGTTGGGGAAGGAGTCAAAGTTTTGGGAAAAATCAGTCAAAGCTGGATATTCGGGAAAGAGTTAGTCTGAGGTTCAAAAAGTGCTAATCGTTCGGGTAGGAGTCAGAGCCGGAGGTTCTGGGAAGGATTCAGAGTCTGATTTTCAGGAAGGAGTCAGGGCCTGAAGTTCAACGCTAATGGTATATTACGGAGTCTGAGTAGAATGGTATGGGAAGAGTCCCCATTGTTAGCACTAATATTTATATTCATATAAAATAACGTCTCAATCGGTGAATTTAAAGAAAAAATATTCTTCCCCATTGATAGTATTAACATTTATTATATTCATATAAAATATTTAATCGGTGATTGGCCTAGGTTATTTCATCTAACATACACAAACATGAAAGAAGTAAATAGACACCATTATTATCATTAACAATGAAGACTGCTGTCAGAGGGTCCTGATCGACCTAGGTTATTTTATCTAACATACACAGACATGAAGAAGTAAATCAACACCCTTATTAACATTAATAATGAAGACAAATATGGCACTTTTAATAGAAATGTTACATTTTTGCTCTAGGGAATGGAGAGGTGGTGCAGAGTTTAGGGGAGGCCGGAGATAGTGTAGCCAGGGTGAATTGGAAACCAGGAACCTGATGGGGGCAACGCAGACGATACAGCTTTGGCTGAGGGCAACGGGTGTAGTATCAAATGGGGTGAAGGAGGGCGACTGAAGAAGAGTGACCCCGTGCAACGCCGATAGGTACATATATAGTATGCGCACCGGGGCGGTATAGGTACGTATATAGTATGTGCACCGGGGCGGCGATAAGTACGTATATAGTATGTGCACCAGGGCGGCGATAGGTACGTATATAGTATGCGCACCGGGACGGCGATAGGTACCTATATATTATGCGAACCGGGGAAGCGATAGGTACGAATATAACATGCGCACCGAGGTGGTGATAGGTACGTATTAAACATTAACACCGGGGCGAAGATCGGTATGTATTTAGCATTCGCACCAGAGTAGCCATAGGTACATATATAGCATGCGCACCGGGGCGCAGATAGATACATATATAGTATGCGCACTGGGGCGGTGATAGGTACATATATAGCATGTGCACCGGGGCAGCGATAGCTACGTATTTAGCATGAGCTCCGGGGCGACGATAAGTACATATATAGCACGCGCACCGGGGCGGCGTTAGGTACGTATTTAGCATGTGAATCGGAGCGGCGATATGTACGTATATACTATGCGCACCGGGGCGGCAATAGGTACGTATATTCTATACACATCAGGCCTGCGATAGGTACTATAAAGTATGTGCACCGGGGCGGCAATAGGTACATATATAGTATCTACACCGGGGCGGCGATAGGTACGTATCTGGTATGCGCACTGAGGCTGCAATACATACGTATATGGTATGCGCACCGGGGCGGCGATAGGTATATATATATATAGTATGTGCACAGGGGTGGTGATAGGTATGTATATAGTATGCGCAATGGGGCGGCGATAGGTACATATATAGTATGCGCACCAGAGCGGCGATATATACGTATATAGTATGCGCACCGGGACGGCAATAGGTACTTATATAGTGTCTGCATCGGGGCGGCAATAGGTACGTATATAGTATGCGCACCGGGGCGGCGATATGTACGTATTTAGTATGAACACCGGGGCGGAGATATGTACCTATATAGTATGCACACCGGGGCGGAGATATGTACCTATATAGTATGCACACCGGGGCGGAGATATGTACCTATATAGAAGGCGCAGACAGCGGTGTTAATTTTATAGAAATATGTCATACTTTTGCCCTGGGCAACGGAAGAGGAATGGTGGGGAAGTGACAGCTTTCACAAAAGGCAAAGGGAGAAAGTAGCGGTGAAATGGGGTGATCAGGGAAGAGAAAGGTAGAAAGATAAAGAGAGAGGGAGAGAAATAGAAGTTTGAATATAAAGATGTTACACACGTGATCTCTCTTCTATTATGTGTTTTTATGACCCCGAGCAACGTCGGGTAGCCCTGCTAGTATATATATATATAAGCCTCATGGTTTGTGAAGATTGCATGGTCGATAGATCGGACTGTCGAAATATTTCAATATCAGCCTGAAGAACTTGCCTGTTTAGTTATAGTTGTTATACAGCGAAACTCTCTGTGGATGATGACTATATATATATATATATATATATATATATATATATATATATATATATATATATATATATATATATATACTAGCAAGACCTGTTGTCTAGCGCTGCCCGGGGCGAATATAAAAGAATGAATCAAACAGCTTACAGAACGCAAATATTTTCTGATATTTTCATTTCTAATAACCTTATTTATTGAGCTTGATTTTCCGCACATTACTAACCGCCATTGTGTCTAACTCTACCCTCGTGCGGAAGAAAGTAAATAGGGACAATAAGAAAGAAATGTCTAAAAAGAACTGCACAACACAAATCTCATTTGTTTTGTTTTACACTTTGTTGCCCTCCTCGCTCGCACAAAGTGTAAAGGAAAGATTATTATATGTTTCAGGAAAGAGCAATTGAAATACCTATATCCTATCTTGCTTGGCGGCAGTTAAGACATATTAGTGTGATTTTTTTATTCTTTAAATAATCCCGTTTTATCAGGGGGGTTTTCTCGACAACCTATTATACAAACAAAAATAATATCCAAAATAGGAAGATGTCTACAGGATTTTCCTTTTAAAACAGGTACAAATTTATTTTTTTTACGATACGTGAAAAATATTTTATTATTGACCAGGGTTGTAAAAAGAAAAAATACTGCCCGGGGGGATATAAAAGAATTAATTAAACAGCCGACAGAATGCAAATAGGTCACATCAAGGTTATAAAAAGAAAAAAATACTTATCTGTTAAATGTGCAGTAAATCGTTCGTTTATCGAAGTATTATTTTGGTGTAAATCATTTATGTACGGTTACAGCGTCCTAAATGTAAAATGAAATTACCTGTTTTGGCGATGGACTTGATTCGAAAGGGCGTAACATATATTATGTTGTGAGTGTGTATTAAATATTATTAATATACCGATCAATTTATTGGATAACGGTTTTAAGGAATGTCAGTAAATGATTAACTTCAGACAATACGTTATATTGTGCATGATGCCTATGTAAACTGATCGCTGATTGACTGTTTGACAAAACTGAAGCGGTGAAAGTAGATCACATTTCCTCGTGAAATAATCGCTAAGCGATGTTTGAGGTGTGTAAGAGTTAATAATTCATTAAGAGAAATTAGCGTGCTACCCTCTCTTTGGAGTATGCAGTTATGAGAGTGAGTCGTATGGGATAAATAATAGGAATTCATGTTAGATGTTAAAAAGATGTGACAGTTGCTAAAAACACGGTCGAGGTAAGGGTGTATAGGTAGTGTTGATTTTCGATGTGTTTGAGGCATTAGTTTTCTTGCCTACTCTAAATGATTTGGAAGGGGACAAATCAAGTCCACTTTATATAGTATATAAATATATAGATATATAATTAATCAAGTTAAAATATGTTAATAAAATGAACATAAAATCAATATTTTCAAAAGCGCTCAATAACAAGTAGAGCATTTATAAAATTACATACAAAATATTATAGCCGACGCCAATCAGCCAGTGTTTCGATGTTCTCACATCTCTTCACAGACTGAATATTTTTTTAAAAATTCGGTCAGTGAAGAGATATGAGAACATCGAAACGCTGGCTGATTGGTGTAGGCTATGATATTGTTTATGTAATTTTATATATATATATATATATATATATATATATATATATATATATATATATATATATATATATATATATATATGGAATATTTATTATATTGAATGGTAGATATATATTGAATGGTCAACAGACTAGTTGAAATGAGAACACAAACACATCATAAGCACGATCGATATTTCGTCCGATTCAAACCAGCTTAATCATTTGTTTTAGAAACTAAAGCCGCCTTTTCTACACAAAATGATTAAGGTCGAAGTATCAGTTCTGTCTTAATAATGTGTTTGGGTTCTTATTTCTGTTGTCATATTTATCTAATATTTCATATGCTAAACATTCTGCTCGATGTTAAATTTCATTTTCAGCTTTAATGTAGTTTGTCCTAATCACATTGTTCTATGCAGCCATCAGTATAGATTCCGTTTCTCTGTTCAAGTTTCCTTTTCTTAGCCATGTCCAGCTATTTTCGTTGGTTTCTTCTCTTGTCAGTCTTATGACGCGTCCATGTAGTTGTTTTTCTTCCTACTTTTTTTCTTGTCTCTTTGATTCTGGTTTTGATGCTTCCCGAGTTGCTCGCTGGAACAATGTCCTTTGCTGCGATGATTAGTTGTACGTGTTCTGAGTTATGTATTTCCAGGGCTTTACGCGCCCCACTACTTTTGGAGCGGCTCCCGATCTTGCTCCAACGCCCAAAATTGGAGCTGGCTCATCTCACGCCCCCTTTTTCAACAAGGAGCCGCTTCTGCTCCAACTCCAATAAAAAAGGAGCGGCTCTTTTCAGCACTCCATAATGAAAATGTACCTTCTTTCATAAACGTTCTATTCTGTCAATGAGTGGTCGAAGGATAGGGGTGGGCGTCAAAGGATCTCGTCAATATGGGTTGGGATGGCACTTTAAGTGTAAGACCGTAAGATAATATTTGACAAAATCTTCGTAATATTTTGAGAGTTATAGGAGAACATGTCGGATGAAGCATAGGATTATACGTACATTTTCGTTTCCTAAGGTATAAAATAGAAATAGGAAAATCCCTGAAGTATTTTAAAACAATTTTAATTTTGATTACATTAACAACCTATTTTTTCAGGGAAGTAAAATTTGACCCGATATTTTTTCTATTTATTTTGGAAGGGAATTTAGATTTGTAAATAAAGTTTTGCTTTTAAACAATATTAGTGATTATTTTCTTTTTAAATAAAACATTTCTCTGGGAGAGGAGAGACAGCCATATATATTTATTTGTTTTACGAACGTAACTATATTATATAATGTATATTATTATTTACAACAGAGAAACGCGCAAGTACTTTCAAACAAATCGATTTGTCCATTTTTTTTTTCAATAGTACAATTTAGGGCGAAAAAAAGCCCAAATGAAATTTATTTTTTAAAAATAGAATAAATTTTTTTTTTTTCATAAGTTGGCAAAAAAATATCAATAAATTGTCAATAAACAATTCAGAGATCCATTTAATGTCTTAAAATTTCATACAAAATATCTGACCTAGACCTTGGGAGTTGAAAAAATATCGGGTCAAATTTTCCTCCCCCGAAAAATTAACTGGATCAAGTTTTCCTAGGTCGGGCAAAAATATTTATTAAAATTAAAAATTTGAATAAAAAAGATGAAAACGTCTATATTTGAAATCTCTAACAAAAACAAACTGTTTACAATTTTAATATTCGATAATAGATTTTTTAAGATAAAGAAAAATATCTAATCTACTTTCGGTTCTAAAAAACAACAAATTAGTCAGAAAGTCTAATTATTTGCTTTTTAAAATTAAAATTTAAGATATTTTCTTTAATTTAATTAAATTTAAACATCGGTTTAATTGTAGAATAGGGACCGCTGTTTTCTTTCGCTCAATTCGCTTGGTATTCACCCAATCTTTTGATGAAACTGATTGTTGGTCTTAATTGTATTTTTAGTCCTGAAATAAAATTCTCATTTACTTTTTAAAATGTTGAGAATCTAACTTTAATTCGAGGTTTTATTCGCTGGTGGCATGTTAGTTTTTATTGTTTTTTTCCTTGGACTAAAGATATTTTTTTATTGCTTTAACAATTTATTACACACTAAAAACAACTTTGAACATTCTATTTACAAAAGCAAGTTTAAACGAATTTAAAAGCAAACATGAAAAGGTTAAAATTACTAGTCGTGAATTTAAGAATAACAAAATGTCGCTGTAAAGACGTCGAGTAAAAATGTGGCATAAAAGTTCAATTTGATATATGCTAAAAAATAAATTATAATTTTTTGTCAGGACAACATGTACCATTTAATCCCAAAAATCGATTTTATTGAACATTTGGGGCAATACCGAGCGAAATGGGCGAGAAAATCCAACGGCCTCTATTGTATAATTGAACCTAAAATTCTTTATCTAAAAACACGAATTAAAAGAAAAAATGGCTTATTTATTCAATCAGCAATAACATCCTTGTCATAAATACAAAAAAAATTCAAATCGATCAGAAAATAACCCTAAAGATATCTATAGACTCACTGGCGCCAAATTGTCTGCTGCCTTAAAAAAAACTGTCCCATCAAAAATTTAACATGTCGATGTGAAACTTCAAATGTTTTGTTTTTATGCTTAACTTTCTAGTTCTTTCTCTCTCTCTCCCTCTTCCTCTCCCTCTTCCTATCTCTCCATCTCTCTCTCTCCCTATCTCATATACATTTAACAGAGATATAATTTAAAAAATAACTCAGAGTAAACTCTGAGACTTTCTTTTCTTTTCCTTTTTATCGCTGAATAAAAAAATAATTTTGGAGCGAGGAGCACGGAGCGCTACAACCACGCTCTTTAGTCCCAAATGGAGTTGCTCCCGCTCCACTCTCGCTGAATATAAAATGAGCCCTCCTCTCCCTCGCTCCATCAAAAAGGAGCGTGCTCCTGAAGCGCGCTCGTTTTTGGAGGGCTCCGTAAAGCCCTGTGTATTTCTCCAGCTCTTTCTTTGAGTCTTCCACACAATCTTCTATACTTACCAGTCCTCTTCCCCCTTCGTTTATTTTCATGTAAAGTCTGTCTGTATCGCCTTTTGGATGTAAACCATTGTGCATGGTCATTCATTTTCTAGTCCTCTGGTCAAGGTGCCTAAGTTCTTCTTTAGTCCAGCCTATTAATGGTCCTGAGTATCCTATTAGTGATACTGCCCAGGTGTTTATTCCTTTTATTAAATTTCTGCCGTATAATTTCGTTTCTAGGAGTTTTCTTGTTCTTCGTAAATATTCTTTTCCAATCTTCTCTTTCATTTCTGTAGATTTGATGGTGTCTGCTTCTAGAACTCCCAAATATGTGTAGCTATCATGCTCGCCTAGCACCCCTATATCCTCTTGGTTGAGGAGTTCCACGCCCTCTGTTGTCTCAAGTTTTCCTCTTTTCATTTCTAGTAGTGCCAACTTTTCCATTCCGAATTCTATTATAATGTACTGACTGAAGATTCTGGTCGTATTTATCAGCTTTACCAGTTGTTTTTTTTTTTTTGCTTTTTGCAAATAGCTTCAGGTCGCCCATGTACATCAGATGGTTTCCTCTTAGTTCAGTGTCTGTAAACTTGTATCCAGCATCATTTTCTGAGCATGTAGTTGAGCGGCATCATGGCTATTATTAATATTAGTGGTTATAGGGAGTATCCTTGGAAAATGCCTCTCTGTATTTTTATCCCATTCAAGTGTTTTCCTCAGGCTGTCAGTTCTAACTTCCATGTTTCTATTGCTTTCTTGATAAGATTAATAATCTGTCGGATATCTGGTATATTTTAAAACATTCAATTATCCATGCTTGAATGATTCTGTCGTAAGCATTTTTGTAGTCAATCCATGTCATGGATATGTTCTTTTTTCTGCTTCTTACCTCCTTCAAGATCTTTTGATCTATATATAGAAGATCGTACGTCCCTCTTTTCCCTTTTTGGCATCCGTTTTGTTCTTCGGGGAGTAATCCACGATTTTTCAGGGATTGGTAGATTTGTTCTCTCAGTTGTGCCGTCAGGATTTTTCACATTGTTGGTAAACAGGTTATTGGTCTGTAGTTGCTTGGAACTGTTCCTTTTTTGGCCTCTTTTTGTATTAGCGTTTTTCTTCCTTTCGTCATCTATTCTGGTACGTCTGGTTTATAGATACATCCTCTGCGTTAGCCTTTCATGTAAGGTCGTGAATTTTTTAAAACCAGTATGCATGTATTCCAGTTTGCCAGTTTCCTTAGGGTTGCCTTAATTGTTTCTCTATTAATTTTTGTTTCTGTTCCTTCTTCAATTTCCTGTAGTTCATTTTTCATGTTTTTCAGCCACTTGGCATTTTATGGTGTTTTTTAAGCTTTTCCCATATCTTGCCTCAGAAGTGTTTCGTCTCTGTTGAGTCCGGATGTTCTGTTGTTGTTCGTTCTCCGTTTACGTTTTTATAAAACTGGTTTTCATTGTTTTCAAAGGTCCTGTTCTGTTTTTGCTGTTCAGATTTGTATCTATATCGTCTCAGTCTTCCTTCTATTGCTACTATCTTTTGTTTTAATTCTTCATGTTTCTTATTCAGTCTTTCCTTGTGAACCAGATTTATGTTTTTCCATCCTTTCGTATTCTTTTTCATCCTGTTCATAGTTTTAGCTTCTTTTCGAAGTTTGGTAATCTGGGTTTCCGGTCTATTTCCCATCCGGGCATTGTCAGTCCATTCTTTTGGCCAGGCTTTTTTCTCTTTTTAGTTTTGTACTTACTGATTTTTCCCCTGCATATATCAAGTTGTTAAGGTCTGTGATAGTGTCTGTTGAGATGTATGCGAGTACTTTGTTTATTGTTTCTGTTTCAACTTTTAGTTTCTTCCGATCTTCGTTCCTTAGGGATGGGAGTTTTGTTTTTTCCTCGGACATGATTCGTTTGATGTTTCCACTTCTATTGCTTATTCCTCGGTGAGTTCTGTAGTTTCATAATCTTCGCCTTCTTCAGTTTCAGTGTTTATCTTTTGCTCCTCTTCTTCCTGGATGTTTTCGTCAGGTAGGGTTTTTTGATCTCTCAGTAATCTTTTGTTTGATTTCCGTTAATTCCATCTCCGAGAACCACCCTCTCTTGAGTATTTGTCTTGCTTGATCTGCTATCGTTTGTTCCGCTGTATGGTAGTCAGTAGAAATGTCCCATAGATCTTTCATTCGTTTCCGGTATCCTCTTTCTGTGGGGTAGCGGCTGTTGTAGTAGCATTCCATTACCAGTCTGTTCTCTTTTGTGGTCCCTTTCTTTCTATGGCTTTCTGGTTTTCTCTTTTAATTCCTACTTTTTTGTGTTTGGTCCGTGTCCTTGTCATACCTGGAATTAGAGAAGTTACTTATCTGTTTTTTTTCTTCGGTTATCTTGTTTCTGAAATTAAAGGAGTCAACATTTGCAGGATGCGGACCGGGTCCCCCATTTTGGCCATCGAGGGAGCACCTGCCCATCATGACACTCAGATCTTTCTTCTGAGTTTCACGGCGTTTATTTGAATTTGTAGACATTTTTCATGGTTTGTTTTTTGTGGCAACACCAGACCCAGGCATAGTTTACCTGTGATCCTGTCACAGGGATAGTGTTTCCCTTATTTTCATGAAGGGTAAGGTACACTACGACACATACATCACATTCAAAAAATAAAATTAAAAAGATTTAGAAAAATTAAAAATGTTTTTATATATATAAATATAAAGTTTCCTAATTGCTTAGTATAAGTTTTCAAGATTACTCTAAAAAGTACTAAAAAGATGATATATTCTCCTCCCATGTTTGTCTGATGAATTGAAGCCTTGATTAATACAGACTTCCCCCTCCCATCACGTGACTAGTTAATCATTTTTTTTTTAGTTTCTAGAACTTTCACTCTTTCAATCAATTGAAAGTCAAATTTAAGTAGTTTAAATTATTAGTTAAAATAAAAGATAAATGTTAATAACATTTTTAAGAAATCACCGTCATGACATCTCTTCGGTAAACAGGTTCGGGTTTCCAATGCCCATCGTAACTTATTACATAATAAAGAACAATCTATTTTCCCTCCCATCACGTGACTAATTAATCTTTTTTTTAAATTATTATTATTATTATTATTATTATTATTATTATTATTATTATTATTATTATTATTATTATTATTTACTCACTAGAAGTTCTCACACAGGTCATCAGTGATTGCTCACCGACAACCGGTGGTATTCCCTGGAGTCTGAGTGACAACAAGTCTCTACCCAGTTTCCAGTATTCTCCACCTCTTTTCGATAGCCACCGCAAATAAATTTGCAGTATCACAACAGCCGTTTACCATTGATTTCTCGCCGGCCAGGACCATTGATATTTTCTGGGGGTTGGGTGGCAGTAAGCCTCCCCAAGGTCCCAGCAGTTTCTGCACTTCCAGTAGAGGTCTGGTTTGTGCTGTCCCTCCTCGCTCTTCTCATGCAAATATTTTGTGTGGTGTCAGCCAAGACTGGTACCATTTTTTACAATTATATATATATATATATATATATATATATATATATATATATTTTATGATTTTTTATTTATTTTTTATTTATTTTTTATTTATTTTATTTTATTTATTTATTTATTTTTTTAATATTTATTTTTTTTTTGGGGGGGGGGAGCTGATTATTTTTTATTTATTTATATTTTAAGGGCAGCTGATTATTTTTTATTTATTTATTTATTTATTTTGTGGGGTGGGGGTGGTGAGCTTATGGTGTTTCTTGCTATTTCTGTTCATTGGTCCATTTTTGTGTTGTGTCAGTTGAGGCCGCTGTAATTTATTGGGGGAGGGGGGCTTATTAAGTGATGTTTCTTGCATTTTCTGTTTATTTGTTTGTGGTGTGTTCTTTCGTTAGTTTTATTTTCTTCCTGTGTTATGTTCCGTATGATCCTTCGTAGCTTATGCGGGTTAGTTTCCGCATTCAATAATTTTTCTTAAGATTGTAGCTGTTTTGATCATTGCTGTCCTTTGTATAGTTCCAATGATTCCTTTCACCCCAATTTCTCCCAGTCGTTTTTCCATGTTTTGGGGGATTGTTCCTAGTGCTCCTACGATTATTGATATTATACTGACTTTCTTCATGCTCCATATTCCTTTCAGTTCTCTGGCTAATTCTGTGTATTTGCTTCGTTTTTCTGTTTCTTTGCTTTTCACTTTGTTGGCGGCTGGAACGGCGAAGTCTACGATTTTGCAAGATTTTTCCTTCTTGTTGATTATTATAACATCCGGTCTCCTTGCTTGTATGAGTTTGTCTGTTTGTATATCCATATCCCAGATGAGTTTGTGTTTTTCGTTTTCCAGTACTGTTTCTGGCTTATGTTTGCACCATTTGTCTGCGTATTCGAAATTCAATTGTTTTCACAGTTCCCGATGTACTGCTTTCCCCACACAGTCATGTCTGTTCTTATACTCGTTCTGGGCTAGTTTGCTACATTCACTTATTATATGATTTATTGTTTCGTCTCTTTGTCCACAGAGTCTGCATTTACTGTTTTCCTGAGTTTTATCTATTTTAGCTTTAATGTAGTTTGTCCTAATTGCATTGTTCTGTGCAGCCATCAGTAGAGATTCCGTTTCTCTGTTCAAGTGTCCTTTTCTTAGCCATGTCCAGCTGTTTTCGTTGGTTTCTTCTCTTGTCAGTCTTCTGAAGTGTCCATGTAGTATTTTTTCCCCCCACTTTTCTTTTCTTGCCGTTTTGTTTCTGGTTTCGGTGCTTCCCGAGTTGTTCGTTGGATAGGTGTCTCTTGCTGCGGTGATAAGGATTTCCCTGTGTTGAGTTATGTATTTTTCCAGCTCTTTTTTTGAGTCTTCCACACAATCTTCTATATTTACCAGTCCCCTTCCCCCCTTCGTTTCTTTTCATGTAGAGTCTGTCCGTATCGTCTTTTGGGTGAAGTGCATTATGCATGGTCATTAATTTTCTGGTCCTCTGGTCCAGGTGCCTGAGTTCCTCTTTGAATGGTCCAGAGTATCTTATTAGTGCTACTGCCCAGGTGTTTATTCCTTTTAATAAATTCCTGCAATATTATTTCGTTTCTAAGAGTTTTCTTGGTCTTCTTAAATATTCTTTTCCAATCTTCTCTTTCATTTCCGTAGATTTGATGGCGTCTGCCTCCAGAACTCCAAGATATTTGTAACTATCCTGTTCGTCTAGCGCCCTCATTTCCTCTTGGGTGGGGAGTTCTATTTTCTCTGTTGTCTCCAGTTTTCCTTTTTTATTTCTAGTAATGCACACTTTTCCATTCCGAATTCCATTTGGATGTCCTGGCTGAAGATTCTGGTCATATTTATCAGTTTTTCCAGTTCCTTTTTGCTTTTTGCAAATAGTTTTAGGTCATCCATGTACATCAGGTGGTTTACTCTTATTTCTGTGTCTGTAAACTTGTACCCGGCATCACATTTTCTAGGTATGTAGTTAAGTGGTATCATAGCTATTATGAACAGTAGTGGTGATAGGGAGTCTCCTTGGAAGATGCCTCTCTGTATCTTTAGCTCAGTCAGCTGTTGTCCTCCGGCTGTCAGTTCCAGTCTCCATGTTTCCATTGCTTTCTTAATAAGATTAATCATCCTTTCAGGTATTTTGTATATTTTCAAACATTCAATTATCCATGCTTGAGGGATTCTGTCGTAAGCATTTTTGTAGTCAATCCATGCCATGGATATGTTCTTTTTCCTGTTTTTTACCTCCTTCAGTATCCTTTGATCGATGTATAGGAGGTCATGCGTCCCTCTTTTCCCTTTACGGCATCCTTTTTGTTCTTCGGGGAGTAGTCCACGTTTGTTTAAGGACTGGTAGATTTGTTCTCTCAGTTGTGCCGTCAGGATTTTCCACATTGTTGGTAAACAGGTAATTGGTCTGTAGTTGCTTGGGGTTGTTCCTTTTCTGGCTTCTTTTTGGATAAGCGTTGTCGTTCCTTTGGTCATCCACATTGGTATGTCTGTTTTGTGGATACATCCTCCCAGTTTCTGCGCCAGTCTTTCATGTAGGGTTGTGAATTTTTTAAACCAATATGCATGTATTCCATCATGACCTGGTGCTTTCCAGTTTGCCATTTTTCTTAGCGTGTCCTTAATGGTTTCTTTAGTAATCTTTGATTCTGTTCCTTCTTCTATTTCCTGTAGTTCATTTTTCATGTTTTTTAACCACTTGACATTTTTGTTGTGTGTTTTAGGGTTTTCCCATATCTTGCTCCAGAAGTGTTTTGTCTCTGTCGGGTCAGGATGTTCTGATGTTATTCGTTCTCCGTTTACGTTTTTGTAAAACTGGCTTTCATTGTTTTCAAAGGTCCTGTTCTGTTTTTGCTGTTCTGATTTGTATCTATATCGTCTCAGTCTTCCCTCTATTGCTGCTATCTTTTGTTTTAATTCTTCATGTTTCTTATTCAGTTTTTCCTTGTCGACCGGATTTCTGCTCTTCCATTCTTTCCTATTTTCTTTTATCCTGTTTACGGTGTAAGCTTCTTTTCGGAGTTTGGTTATCTGGGTTTCCAGTCTGATTTCCCATCCAGGTTTTGTCGGTCCTTTCTTTTGGTCAGGCTTTTTTATTTTCTAAGTTTCATACTTACTGATTTTGCCCCCGCATATATCAAGTTGTTTAGGTCTGTGATGGTGTCTGTTGGGATGTACGCGAGTACCTTGTTTACTGTCTCTGTTTCAGCTTTCAACTTCTTCCAATCTTCGTTCTTTAGAGATGGGAGATTTGTTTTGTTCTCAGACATGTATCGTTTGATGTTTTCCACTTCTCTTGTTTCTTCCTCGGTGAGTTCTACTTCGGTGAGTTCTGTGATTTCGTAGTCTTCGACCTCTTCCGTTACTGAGTTTATGTTTTGTCTGTCATCTTCCTGGGGGGTTTTGTCAGGCGGTGTTTCTTGTTCTGTTCCATTCTTCTGCTTGATTTCCGTCAGTTCCATCTCTGAGAACCATCCTCTCTTGAGGATCTGTTTTGCTTGGTCTGCTATTCTTTGTTCCGTTGTATAGTAGCCAGTAGCAGTGTCCCAAAGATGTTTCAATCGTTTCCGGTAGCCTCTTTCTGTGGGGTGACGACTTTTGTAGTAGCATTCCATTACTAGTCTGTTCTCCTTTGTGGTCCATTTCTTTCTATATTTTTTAGTTTTTTTTTTCATTTCTGTGTTTTTGTGTTGGGTCTGTGTTCTTGTCATAACTGGAATTGGAGTTATTATTATTATTATTATTATTACTATTACTATTACTATTACTATTACTATTATTATTATTATTATTATTATTATTATTATCAAATCACTAGGAGTTCTCACACAGGTCGTTACTGACTGGTAATAAACGGTAGTGTTCCATGGAGTCCAAGTGACAACAAATCTCCACAGATTTCCACTACTCTCCACCTCTTTCGATAACCATTGCAAATGACTTTGCGTTATCGTAACAGCCACTTACCATTGTTTTTCTCTGGGATTTTAGTGCCAATAAACATGTCCAAGATCCCAGTACTCTCCGCACTCTTACGGTGGAGGTCTGGTTTGTGCTCTCCCTCCACAGTCTTTCCATCCTCCTTGTACCTTCACGACTATGTTGCGTGGTATCAGCCGAATCCAACTATTTTTCTAGCGACCATAACAACAGATTTGATGTAAGTCTTCCATTTTAGGTTTGGAGTAAATATCAATCCTAGAAACCTACCAAAGCAGGAGGTTTCCTCAAGGAGACCAACATTCATTGGGGCAAAATGAAGATTTCATGTGGAATTGTTTTTATGTTTCAAGTTCTTAATATTTATTTTTGTTCACATTACATTTAAATTTCTGTGTGTTGGTAAGCTTAGGAGAACAGGGGCCAAAAGTAAGCGGTCCGAGGATAAAAGCTATCTATAGTAAAAGATCATCCTGCATCCAGATACCTCTAAATTGAAGGGGTTGGATTTAGAAACTAGTCTGACGAGCCGAGAGTATTTTGTTTAGAGATTAAAATTACAGTAAGTTCATTGGAGCACGTTCCGTGGAAGTACTTATAAAACAAGCACAGGGATGCAACTCTTCGGCGATGCGACAAGGACTGGAGCTTAGCAGACAGTGCGAGACCTCCTAGGTTATACATTCATTTGTGTACACTGTCCAAGAGAAAGGGGCTAGTGGTTGGTGCACCTGCCCAGGTATCACAACAATACTCCATGCGCAGGCGAATGGTGGCTTTTTAACCCGTAGACGAGATTCTGACAGGTGTTTCCATTCCGGGTGAGAGTGAACCTAGGAGTAATGAAAACTATAGGTTGACCCCCCACACTCCCCAACTCTACTAAAGTGGATCCTCACAACCGGCTGTTATTTAAGGTCATACAAGGAAGCGTGTTGGCGTATAGTTAATAGGATTGGAAAATAGGATAGGCAGAAGGAAAAAAATGAATAATCGTAGCAAATGCTTTGAAATATTTATTCTTGGGGGTGGGTGGGGGGGGGGGTGAACACTTTGCCCATGGGTGTCCGACGTAGTCTAATGCCCATCAACTAGATTAGAATAATCTACTTCTGTATATATTAAGTGAAGTTGTTTTTTATGCGTGTATGTGTGTCACGGCATCGCAGTTAAACCGTTGATCTAAGAGCAAAACTAATCACAGATTTAGAATCAGGACATTCGAGCCGATGTCCTTATCGATGTACGAAGTTATCGAACCTTTTTAAAAACTCATTATTCAAAATTAAAAGTACACACAAAAATAACATTAGACACAGATGTTCCGACATTTTTAGCTTTTGTTTTCCAAGTCGACCGAACAACATACTCCTGAAGCTTTCTACAACCAATAAGAAAAATAAATAAATATATAAAAATAAGTCAAGATTGTTCTTTAGTCAAATCATCGTATTTGACATCTTTTTTTTTATTATTATTTATTTATCTTAGACAATCGAACTATTTTAGATCTATGTATTCATATCCCTACACCGAACTCATAAACAGTTTTAGTAGGTTACAAACACAAAACATCTCCGTTTAATCGGTGGGCGTGTGGATAGGGTCCTCCTTCAATTCCAATATTTTGTGCCATCTTTCAGGGTTCGAATCTCACACTAGACAATTTCTTTTTTGCTGTAGCTTTCCAATTACTCCGTGTTTATTTTTTATTAGTGTTTTATTGCGATTTACAGTAAAGCAAGAAATAATTTGAATTGACGTGCAGTAGAGAAACTTTTGAGAAACGCGGTTAGGGGAGACTTCATCTAGTAAGTCATCCACAGAGAGCTGCTTCAACGGCTTCAATGGCTTTTTAGTGTGGCGAGTGCTTCAAGCAGTCAACCATCCGTTCGCTATCGCCACGGAAGTAATGGAAATCATGTTTTATATTTGTTTACATTACTGACTGCCTAGAGAACTCAATTCTATTTACGAATAACAATGGGTTTTCGCTTAGTTGCAACCGCTACCCCCTTACTAAAGATCCCAACTTCCAGAGTGGGGAGCAAGTGTACTTATCCACATGCAGCTGTTTTGCCGTATCACGGTTCTTCAATGTAGCTAAACATGGCAATTTTTTCAGGCTGAGATTTGGATAGTGTTTTATAATACGGCAATCTTACTATTTATTGGCCAAGTTATTTTTTGTTTCAGATGTTCCTCATACATTATTAAAATAAAATTGTCTGGTTGTTTATTTCAGTTTCATAATAAAGACATTTGTTTGTTTCGCGAATTGAGCCAAATCAAGAAAAGTTAAAAGTCGCCATCTTGCAAAGATTGAATCGCCCATTGTAGGTTCCCCTCCCTATTTCTAACTATCCGTCGCTTTAATGTCTTTGATTTAATAGCATGCGATTCATAAGTAGTTGTGTACATATGCATGCACTCGACGCGCCTTTTAAGAGTTGCAAGCAGGGAACACAAAGGAAACCGTTTGTGATAAGAGATATTTTCAAAGACAAATACATAAGAGTAAGTTATAAAAAGATGCGTATTTCTTGAAAAATTACTGACTACACTATGAACATAACTAGCTGAAGTACCCAGCAACACCGGGTTTCTGAATCCCCATTCTTCTGCAAACCAGTTCATAAGAAATAAAAGTTGTTTTTTTTTACTTTAAATCGCTATAAAATAATTTAAAAAACACTAAACTTTTAATCGTTAAAATAAAAACGATAAAAAATGAACAAGTGAATTATTCAGTTTTATGGTGATGATCAATATCGGCTAGGAAATAGCTGGAACGCTATAGCAACGAAAGCAGGACAATTTTCTAGTGTGAGATTAAAACCCGCGACGGTATGAAATATTGAACTGAATACGAACATTTTATACACAAGGTCACCGATCAAACGAAAATATGTTGTCTTTTTAACCTACTTAAATGGGTTCGGCGTAGGGATAAACATCTGCTTTACCTCTACACATAAATCTATAGTGGTCCGATTGTCTAAAAGAAATAAAGAAACATAAACTGATACAAAATTCAAAATCTTTCCTAATAAATGTAAAATAGCTTGATTGATAAGAAAATAAACAGAAAAATAAATATAAACATATTAGTGAACATTTATCAATTTTTAAAATCTATTTTAATAAAAAAAATGTGATATATGTGAACACAGTAAACAATACGTCAAATACGTATGGTGATTTGACGGGAAAAGTATAAACGATTATTATAAGTATGTCGTTCGGTTGGCTAATAATAATAGATGATATTAAACTAGAACGCTAAAAATGTCGGAACATTTGTTTCTAATGTTATTTGTACGTACTTTTAATTTTGAATAATGAGTTTTTAAAACGATTCAAGAAAATCGGATCGAAGGTGCTGGTTCCAAATTCGCGGTTTAATATATATTGATACACTACACGCCATCACCCCTAAATATGAATACGCCATAAAACAGACAAACATACAGTATTTGTAATCAACAACTAAATCACTTTTAAATAATACTAAGTTACGATTAGGGGGCATACAGCTATATAGACCCCCCCCCCCTGTAAACTCGATAGTTTCCCCAAAAGGGGTACTTAAGCGAATTCACTGGACGATGAAACCGGTGATTGTAGAATTCCATTTTTCGAACTGTCTTCATTTCGTGAGTCGCTGAAGATTTAGGATGGATTATGGGGGATTTCTCTAAACAGTAATTGTCTATCCATGTCAATGAAACCATGGTACGTTTCTGAAATATGTAACATAGTTTTGAAATAAATAATTTGTATGTATAGATATGTATATTCAGCATAAGCAAAATTATCCGGCGTTGCCCAGATTGCAAATTCTTGGAATTCTATTTATTATGCCTATTTTAGAATTTCCTTTTTAATTATCTGCGCAATATTAAACCCTTAAAAACAAAAATAAACAATATGACACAGAACACTTACACTATTAATATATTAATAAACATTCTGTTTAATATTTTCAAAAGATTAAATACCAATACTGTTTTATGATTTCTGCGTTTCAATATTTGGCTTGTTCATTACGTTTTTCCGTAGGCATGATCCTGTTTTTTCTTACGTTGTCTTCTCTCCTTATTTACTCTATTTTATAAAAAAATAACATTTCTGAGAAAGTCTTTTTTATAATAAAGACGAAATATTTAGAAAAAGAACATAACATAGAACCGAATCGAATTAAGATAGCAGATCTTGGGTAAAAAATGAGCTCCATATCCTATCGGATTGATCTATTAAAATAATAAATGATGATAAAATGTGCTCAGCTTTCACACTTTACTGCAGTTTCACTATATCACCAATCGTCAGAAGTGCATTTGACTGTGATTAATTATATCCGGTTTAGATCAATGATGATAGTCTTGTATTTGAAAATGGTTCATTGTATGACTTAAAATAAACACTGCCTTGAAACAGCCGTGAACAACCATAATACTTTATTTGGAATTTGATTTGAAAAATGATTTAAATCGTCAAAATACAAACAGACGCACACATATATACTAGTTCACGCACTCCTTTAAAAATGAAGGTAACACAATTGTGCTTTGCCAATGTTCGCACTTGCTATTTATCTAGATAGTTAACTAAAATATATATATAAAATCATAGAATTACGTTAGTAATCTAATTTACTTTATATTTTAATTTAATATATATATATATATATATATATATATATATATAGGACGGGTAAAAATATAATTCCCCGAACAGAACAGGTTTGCACCAATTTTACGTCCCATACGAAGAGTAAAGTAAAGATATAATGATACTATACATTACGTATAGAATCCTTATTCTAATTTACACTTAAGGTTTAAGTTTAAGGGAACTAAGGAAGAAATTGAAATTCAGGGAATCTTGCTTAGTTGATATCTAATAACTCTGGATCAAATTCAATGGAAATCTGATATATTTGTATGTAGCGAATTCATTCATAAATTAATTAACCGATCTTTATACATTTTGAAACAAAGCTGCTAGACATAAGGGTTGGTAATATGGACTATATTTAGTTGAACTTAGTTTCATTCAAATGGGGGTAAGCATGACGTGGAAGTACTTTGTGGAAATTTAGATGCCTCCGATTTTGATGAAATTTAACAATAAGTATTAATCGCAAAATCCATTTTCTACTTACGTCAAGGATGGTCTTCAGTGATGCAGTTTCGATTTCAGATTCCTCATCATATCAGCTCTGACAGCAATCCTAACCTGACTCCGGACACGTCAGGCTGCTTTCCTGAAAGCGCTGAGCTCCGCATGTCGACATTGCAATTATTTTTAATGACAATCTCCGGCGGTTCATATGGAGACACATCTGTCAGCATCAGCCAATGAGAATAGTTCTTACTCACCTCTCTACTCCTATACAATGATTTCCCTTGTTTTTGGCACTTTCAGTAGAACTACATAATTAATCTAATTGCTACTTTTGAAGCGGTCGATCGAACAACTGATTTTATGCAATTTACTTTATTCTATTGACGAGCAAACTTATCTCACAAATCAGCTGTTTTGACTCTTCGTACACATTATTTACTTTGAATATCGCCACTAAAAAAACGTTACTTACTAGAATAATTATTGCTACGCACATTGATACTAGTATCGAAAATCTTATAAACTAAAAAAACTAATTACTAACGATTCGTACGTATCACGTCCAATTCTAGCATTGGGAAACATCTTAACGATCATTATTCTTCTCACAAATCCCACTATTTTCTAAATGTTTAAATAGTTAGGCACGTAATAGTAATCAATGTTACGGATTCGCACATGAATATATCGCGAATCAGACAAAAAATAAACTCCAAAAGAAATTACATCTCGACGCTATAGGTAAAACAGAAAAGAAAACACACACTAACAGTTCAACGGCCGATTCAAAAATATATCAACATGGTGACGTAAAAAAATCAATGTGACGGAGTTTTCACATAAATATATCACGAATAAGACAATAAAAAAAAAAATCGATAAAAAATTCCACTTGACGTGATACGTTAAATAAACAACACAGAAGACACTAACGATTGCCAATTTTACACACTAAACGACTTTTAGAGCGACACGTTTAATTATTCGCCTCCCTATTTCCTACTAATTTGTTTTCGAAGGCTCCAATAAGCCAAATCCATTTGGACGCATTTAACATTTTATTCGTTATGTCCTTTAATAGTCTTCTGGATTGCGGCGGTGTCCTTAAGACTAGTGTTGAAAGTTGTGCCCAAGCTCTTAACAGGCTTTTCATTGTAACTTAGATTTTCTCAGCGACTTCACCCTTTTTCAGTAGTAGGGACCTCGACTTTGCTGGCTTGGAATTCATTCAGGCCCACGTCATGTTCTCCTTAAGCCTCTTCAAAAGCCATCTACCCCCGTTATTAATGTCGTTGTCAAGATTAAGTCGTTAATGTAAGCACTAGTCGGAGCTAACTTGTGCATGATTTAGACAATAGACATCGGCGTTCCATATCAGCTGCTTTAACCAGCCTGTTCATTGTAAACAAGAAGAGGAGAGCAGATATTGTACAACTCGTAATAATGCCTTTTTTCAATGTCTACCATTCCAACGCTGTTATTCCAGAAACTATTCTTAATAGAAGTAGGTTATGAGTTCGCATACTGTTAAAGGCATGGCATGTCTCTTTAGGACTTTACCCGCTAGTTTGTGTGGTACGGACCCGTAGGCATTAGCGAGGCCTAACCATAGTGCTGTCAGATCACCATAGATTTATTTTGCATCTCCCATGAGTTGCATTAGGACACCCGTATGCTCCAAGCAGCCTGGTATGTCGGCAGCCCCGTCTTTTTGGACCAATGTATAAACATAGCCATTTCTGAGAATGAAATTCGAAAGGCGCCTTGATAATAACCCGATAAAGATCTTGCTCACTGTATTTAGCAAGGAAGTAATAAGGAATTGGTCCAGCGTCTTTGATGATTCTTCCTGCGGGATTCATACACCATCTGCGAATCTCCACTGCTCCACGATCCTGACTCTCCTCCATATGACCCTTAATATTCTTCATAACATTTAGGGAATTCCTGTACACTGATTGTACACGATGTAGGGTACCCCGCTGGGACCTGGTTCTGAAGCGGATCCTGGGGCTCTCACTTGAATCTCTCTCCAGGTGGGCAGTCCTTTGTCAAATCGGAACACTAGGTGGGTACATTCACGCTCTTTTTCGGGTCGCTCATAGAATTACGGACATAGCTGTTGATTTCTCCTTCCGACGCTTCCAATTGCCCACTGCTCTTATATCTTAACAATTTTCGGGGAAAGCCGAAAGGTTTGGTGAAAAAATTGGCTCACTTTTCGATCTTTCTTCTCCTTCTATGCCACTTGGCTCACTGGATGGGTTTTAATTTTCCTCTAAGTATTTCCAGTTCCTCTAGACATCAATTAATAAATATTCCCCAAATTTCAGATTATTTTTTTTTAGGGTTTTAAGGGGCATAATATGGACACAATCTCTCATTAGTGTTGGATTACGAAGGATTGTGGGATGGCGCCCTAAAGGGGAGGGCTAAAAGCGGAAGTAGAAAAATCACGTGACTTCCGCCGGAGAGTGACTAAGTCTCTTTGCTTTCTGACATCTCAACTGAACATACACGAGCGTCGCCGCTCCCATATGGGGGATCGTACGGCGTATGGTGTAGCTAAGAGTAGTGAGACGGTCGATCTGTCTATCTAGCTATCTGTTATTTGTCTCTTCCTTCTCTCTCTTTCTCTCACTCTCTTTCCCTCTCTCTTTACCTCTCTCTCCCTCTATCTCTCATACACGCTCATTTCAGTTTTCTGTCTCTGTTCTATTTAAAGGAAACCTTTTAAAACCAACCCGTCGTGCGCGTGGTTTTCTATCAACAGTCGGGGTGCAGTCGAATTTCGCAGCGCGTACATTGTCAACAACCTAGGTTACAATAGAAAAGACACGATTGTATAACGTTTATATACACGACACCTGGCACGCTAGGAAGTAAGTGTAGTATCTGTTCCGATGGATACTGCACCCTATAGACGGATGTCGTCTTGTCATTCGGGGCTTGATTCCACCTGTCTGTGGGTTTGTCCTGTGCAGTTCTAGGAGGTCCACCCTCCCAGGCTTTGCCTCCCCTCTTTGGGGAGAAGTTTATTGCTTACTGCTTGAGGCGCCCCTACCGGGGAATGCCGACGGGGCTGCCCAGGCAAGTTTTAATGGCCAGAGTGCTCACTTTCTCGGGCGCTGGCTTTTCAAACCCCACTTACTCGACCCAAGCTGTGGTCACATCTTACTTGTGGGAGTAAGATAAAACTGGCCTTGTGCCTAACTCCTGCAGAGGAGTAAATAAATATACACGACGGTAGGTAGTATCATACATTTGAAAATTCAAATATATTAGATTTTCATCGAATATGATCAATTGTCATTCGGCACCAATTAATCAAGGCTCCTTGAATTTGATTTTCTTCTTAAGACCCTTTTACATTTTAGTCACTTTTACAATAAAAATCATGTAATGGATTTGGATAAAAATTGAAAGAAAGAATCTAGACATAAGGTTTAGTATCATCATATCTTTATTTTAATGTTCGTAACGGAACAAAGTGGTGCAAAAATGTTTGAACAATTAATTTTACCCGTCCTGGAACGGGTATTCTACTATATATATATATATATATATATATATATATATATATATATATATATATATATATATATGGGAAATGAAAAAGGAAAATCCCAAAGATTTTTTTTATGTATTCATGCAAGTACATACAAATATTGGGTTGACATGATGGGTTGATGAGAAGAAGTTGTAGCCACTACTGGGAGCGCAGGACCAAGGTCCGGACTGAGAGAAGTCGGTGGCAGAGAGTGAAATGAATGTACACAGCTGTGAGTGAAAAAGGGGAGGGGTGGGAGTGTTAGTGAATTTGTCTTAGGGTGGGAGAGAGGAGGGGGTGCTGAGGTTTTTGTCGTGGTGAGGTGTAGCATGGATTTTGAGGGGCTGGCGAAAGATTCATATATATATATGTATATATATATATATATATATATATATATATATATATATATATATGTGTACACCCTCAGTCAAGAAGGATGAAAAAAAATCCTTCTCCAGTGTTTGCGCTAATATTTATATTGATATAAAATAACGTCTCAATCCATGAAGTAAAAACAAAATAAAAGAGGAGAGAGAAAGAAAACGTCTAAAAGTATATAACCAGTTTGTTTTTTTGTTTCAAAAAGTCAAAATTATTTGTATGATGAACGCTGCTGGTAAGCCATGAGATAAAATACGTTAATTTGTTTTTAAATCCCCGAAACAGTTTTTCATAGTAAAAAATTGATGATCCCTACAATAATATTAAGTCTAGCGTAAATTCTTGGAAGCTAACTAATACAGTGATTACAAGAGATTTATTGATTTACGAGGAAATGAATTTTCCAATGAAGTACTTGAGACTTGCGTCAGCCACAGACAGACTGTTTCGCTGCATCACAACTCTTCAATGCGACTAGACTAGCACACGCTCCATGACCGCCCCGTTGATAGTCGGCGATTCTAACCACTGTGCTGCAGGCAGGCCTTGCCGACATATATATATACACCCAGAAATGGAAGAAGTAAATAGATACCCTTATTATTATTAATAATGATAATTAATAATGAAGACTGCTCTAATTTTTCATCATTAATTATATGAAGACTGATGTTAAAGGGTCTCGATTGACCTATGCAAGATAATATTGGTTATTTTCTATCGCGATACACGTGCTGACCCGTGAAGAATCAAATTGAACCGTCGCCACGTGTATCGTGTATTATGACTTCTGTATTGGCAAATTGTATAAAAAATATGAGTCGATTTTTGTCGTATTCCTCATACTCCTGTAGATTTATTGTTGTCTGTAGAGTTCAAACTTTGTTTAATTGTGTGTCTCCTTTGATGAAACGGCTGTAGAAAATTGAAGAATAAACCACTTTACTTGATACGAATTTTATAGTCTTGTCGGAATCGAAATCAATATATATATATATATATATATATATATATATATATATATATATATATATATATATATATATATATATATATATATACATTCATGAATTTAAAAAAAAATTATTTCCTCTCGTTTTTATACTTGTTCGATTTCATTCTACACCCCTAAAAATGTCCCAAACATGCGTATTCCTCGCCGTTATTAAATTTTGTACCACGAAAAAAAAAAAAAATAAAAAAAAAAAAATATATATATATATATATATATATATATATATATATATATATATATATATATATATATAATACACATTATTTATTTAAAAACTATACATTACATATTCTAGAGAGTACCATGGGTTCATTGACATTGGTAGATTTTTAATGTTTAGAACCCATTTACAACCCATTTCAAGCGATGAAAGCGGTGATTGCCGGATTCCATTTTTCGAACTGTTCCATTTCGTGAATCGCCGAAGATTTGAAATGGGTTGTAAGCGCCTTTTTTAACACTAAAAGTCTACACATGTCAATAAAACCATGGTACGTCTCTGAAATATGTAATGTAATGTGTAGTTTTTAATACTTTCTATTTTAGCTCTCGCATTCTTATTCTTGCAATCGAGCACTTTATTTATTCCTTTTCAACATAACTCGACGCGCACTATATATATATATATATATATATATATATATATATATATATATATATATATATATATATATATATATATATATGCGTGTGTAAAGAAAAAGAGTCATTCCATAATTCCATCACGCTGTTTCTCTTTACCTATCTTATCTACAGTGTGATATGCCAAAGCAGGTAGACATTTTTGCCGATATTTGTTTTATTCTATTTGCATAGATTAATGATATCCGTCAGAATAGAAACATATAAACATACTTTATTAAGACTGAACGTCCACAGGGCATCATGTGAGAATAAGATAGGGTCGGTTCTTACTGCTTCTGTAAACAAAACAAATTGGCGTTTCTTATACGAATGTAATTAATATTAGGTGCGTGTATGTGACTTGTGTGCTTAGATTGGCGCATATATACATATGTATAATTTTCATATTCATGCAGCTGCCAAAACAACAGCTGTGCCGGAAAACAAAGTCCTAATATGATTATGACTCTCGTTCTCTGCGATGGGTTTCTGGAGTGAAACCTCATTACTACCGACTCGCGTCCCTTCGAGAGAATCTTACACGGTAGCCAGACTTTTGTTGATTCTCCGTCACACTGTGGGAATGGTAGATGAAAATGCAACCTCATCACATCTTTCTTTCTTGTATTAGTAACCTTCTTGTTATTATTATTATTTCGTAGAAAAACAAAACTAAATAAAACGAATATTTTCCTACGAGCATTTATTTATAAGAAAAAGTAGACGCATATTTCCCGATGACACAAATTGCATGATAACATATCTTTAGTATTCGGATTGAGTTTTGTTCGAAAATATTTATTTTAATTCCTCTTATAAAATACGCAATGCGACATTTGAATATTAGATTTAAATTCAATAGCTCATGAAAATCGTTTTCAACCACCAACTTTTAAAGGCCTACCTTCGAAAGATCAGAAAGGTCCATCGGATGTCCTTTTTTGGCTTAGCAGGCTTAGAGCAGGCTCATAGCCTTCCTTTGAAAATGGCGATTAAGAAGGGCTCGTAGTGCCAAGTCAATTCACGATGGTTACCGGCGTGTAGCTTCATTAATAGACAAAAGTGGCGGAGGAAGTCCTGCGTGGCAGGGTAGGCCTCATCTCCACGGCGATCGGTTGGAACAAAAAATCTTTCGAGAAGACCGGTATATTGTGATCGCTTGCGGTCCTCTGCGAACGCTGCTACATGTCCACTGTCCACGTTTTGTCGCAGATTCCGTTACGGACGAGGACGCCAAAGTGTCGACACAAGTCGCATCCCATATTAGCGACTTGCCGTAATTTGTAATTAACTAAGCAAATCACCCGTCTCTAACTTTACTAGCTATATCTATTTTATCACATTACGTTGGTTCAACCACGTTCTAATATTTTTAATGTCTGTTAGTGACGCTATTTTTTGTAACGTTGCTTTTAAATTGCGTTATTTTTCGATTTAATTTTAGATAGTGTGTTCGTACACACCGTAAACACGTTTGCAAATCAGATAACAAAAATTAGTCTATTTACTTGTTTATTATCTTTTGGGATAATATAGAAGTAAAGAGAATGATCGATTTTAGTTGTGCAAGAAGAATGCCTTCACGTGGAAGTGATAGTGGCTCTGACTCAACGGGTCACGGATAGTCTAGTCTAATCTAGTATATATATATATATATATATATATATATATATATATATATATATATATATATATATATATATAAAAGTTGGACCATTTATCGGTCTAAAAGTGGGATTAAAACGCCAATTTTATACACGGTCGAACAAGTGTAATAGCTCTCTAATATACAGATAATGCGTATGTGATCGACGTCGTAGGGTTAACTAATCTACATATCGCGTTGCAAAAAGACATCTCAATTATTCACTATTCGCTTTTATTGTTTGCTAATTCAATGATTGTTTTCATTTTAATATAACACACAATTTTATGTACGAATATTTTTTATAACGTTTTGGGTTAAAGGAGTCGTCCGGTTCTTTTCCGTTCAAGTTACTAATGTGATCCAGTTCTAGATTGTAAATTATG
>OY744525.1:92376185-92396185 GCA_963556195.1 Sepiola atlantica | reverse complement strand
TCCTTCAAGAATGAGGCAATTAAAATTTTTGTCCTGATCCAGAGTGCCTCATTTAATGAAAACCGACCTTGTGTCTTATTCTTCCTTGGTGGACAGACAAGTAAATAGGAACACACGTAATTACTAACACCCTCAACTAAATCACTCCCCTCCAAAATGAGATTCTACTTTTTAGGCGATTATATGCGAAAACCTTGAAAAACTTGGTAGAAGAAAATCTAGAGCTACTATATTAGAAGTTAGAGTGGAGGAGAAGTTTCGTATATAAATTTAACGTAAAATGATCCTCATTTTCGGGTCATTCTAAATTTTAGGGCTGTTCATTTAATCTTTTACCATTAATCCTAAGTCCGACTAGTAAGGTCATAAAACAACAAGTAATCGCTTAAAAATACGCCTCCTATTTTGATTATTAGTTTTTGATTTTATTGCCTTTTATCTCCATCCCAATCAACCTTTTATGCATGTAGAAATGGTGTTTTGCAACTAGTTCCGACATGGAAATTCAAAATCAAAGAAGAACTGACGCCAAAGTACACACTTTGGCGTCAGTTCTTGCATAGAGTTGTGTAAATCGCCACCAAACTATGAAAATGTTAAAAGAATTTTGTCACACTTTTTGGCCACCTCTCCTACTGTTTGCCCATGCTGAGGAACCGGAAAAAAAACCCACCGCACAAAATCCCACCATATAAGTTCAAAAACATTTTTTATATGTTACTTTTAATTTAATTATAAATTATATTTTTCAGTATTTTTCACTAATTAAAATATTTTATTTAACTTTTAAACATTTTTTGAACCCTTTTAATACACTACATTCTCTTAAATGTTACCTAGCGAACTCATGCCAAGTTTCATTGTGTTTTACACAAGTAAAATAAATTTTCACCGTATTTTGATGTTAGTATTATCGATAGATTTTAGTTTAAAAACAATGATGTGTTATCATGCGTATCAGCAATGGAAAATGAAGTTTAAAAAAATTAAAAGACTCGTTTTTGGAATCGGAAATTAGGCTCAATTTTTTCCGATTCCGATACCCTCTAAAAGTTCTGATTTTTCCGATTCCCCATTCCGATTCTGATTAATCGTACCAACACTAGTATATATATATATATATATATATATATATATATATATATATATATATATATATATATATATATGTTTGATTAAACAGGAGTGCCAACTTCTGCTTATTCAGCTTTTGATCCGTTTTTTCTAGTCTTCGTACGACGGATTTGATGTTATAACCCAAGGAGTGTAAGAAAATCTCCGTATTTTGTGCGAACGTTTTCGACCGACATCGGTCGTCGTCAAAGCTGAATAAGCACGCCTATTTAATCAAACATGTATAAGGGAGGGAATGCTGCCCAATTATACAAATTTTAAAGATATATATATATATATATATGTATGAATATATATATATATATATATGTATATATATGAATATGTGTATATATATATGAATATATATATATATGTGTGTGTATATATATATATATGAATATATATATATATATATGAATATGTGTGTATATATATATGAATATATATATATATATATATATATATGTGTGTATATATATATACACACACATATATATATATATATATATATATATATATATATGAATATATATATATATATGTGTGTGTATATATATATATATATATATATATATATATATATAAGTGTACACTCTCTGTCAAGAATGATTATGGTTCGCCACTATTTGCACACGTGATTTATCTAGATATATTACTAAAATATGCTTTGTAAAATAATAATTTTCAACACATAAATTATTATTATTATTTTTGATAAACAAATGAACCCCAAACACAAACCGTTTTCTTTATTATAGAGTGGAGGATTTCTTTTCCGAATTCATTTGAGGCGACCGGGTCTCAATTTTGAGGTAGTTGTCTAACTTGCTATTTACTTTCTTGATTTCCTAACCACTTTTGGGTCACGAGATGGGGGTATATATATTATTTTTACCTACAGCCACTAGTGTCTTGCTTTTTCGCAGTTATCAGTGTGGGATATGATAGTCACAACTGACTCTGCAGCCCGGAATCTTTCCACAGGGTCACCAACAATCACTAGGAGAAATGAAGATAATTTAGATCTATATTGTCAAGGAAGCGGGCGAATAAACCAAATATACAGTCCCGTAGGGATTATATCAACAGCGAAACGCAGGTTAACCTGTGTAGAAAATAGAAAATAGAAAAGAGAATATATATATATATATATATATATATATATATATATATATATATAATTCCATATGTCCACAAAAAATATTATAAGGAGATATAATAAATTATGCATCGATTTTCAGTATTTACTTCAACAGTGCTCAATACGTGAGCTAGGTAGTTAGTTATGAAAATATATTTATAGAAATTAAGCGACACAGAAGCGTTTCACCCCTGTAGGGAATCGCCATGCTCCACTATCCTTTTCATCTGAACTATATAGGGTTTATTTTTCTCTCATTTTAAATAGTACTGTCACTGTTAAGAATGTTGGATTGGAGCTATTCGGGACCAGTGTTCAAATCGTTCGACCTGTGGTACAGTTATATAAGCCAGTTATATGAATGTCAGTGAGCATGAAACATATATGTCTATGCATAATAAATACTTATTTAGGTACTAGTCCAGGATTTGAACCTAATTTCCGTGACTGCCCGGCAGCAGCGAGCCGACAGCTAACGGAAGCGTCCGAGACCTGCCGAGTCGAAAACGAGGCTGGCGTCAAGCAGCCGATAACGATTTGAAGGAGAGACGCTTGTTAACCAATTGCAAAAAATGAATTTCGAAGTGCTGTGTCACACGATTGGATCTCCGGAGGAGTGCATTAACTTTTGTCAGCAGAAAGCTCTGCTGGCAGAAGTAATGCGGTGTATGCGATGCGGCGGCGGGCGGCCGACTATGCCGGTTAGCACCGCGAAAGATTTTGGCGGACAAATATGCCTGGAGATGCCCCACCCAGGAATGCCGGGCTTGGATTTCGTTGCGATCGGGGACGTTTTTTTCGCGATCAAAATTAAAAATTTCGACCATTCTAAAGATGATCTACCTGTGGTCCCAGGATATGGTGACCGGTAAAAACCTACCAAAAAGAATGCGGCGTACTGTCTCGAACCACGCAAGTGGACTGGAAGAATTTTCTGCGGGAGGTGTGCACCGAACATCTAGCGCGAAACCCCAGACGACTCGGAGGCCCAGAGCATACGGTTGAGATAGACGAGAGTCTGTTCAACCGTAGAAAACAACGTTGGCCGTGTTCTCCTGCCCCCCCCTCCCCCCAAAAAACAAGCCCTACCCCTTCAGGAAAAGAATCTTCAAAATTCCCCTCCCCATAAAAAAGCTAAACAAAATAAAGGAAAAAAATGCCTAATGTAAAAAAAAAACCTCCAAAAAATGCTAAAAAAATGAAGAAAAACAATGCGTAATTGCAAAAAAAAAAAGTTACAAGAAAAAAATGGTTAAAAAAAGTTAAAATAAAAAACAGTTTTTATTATTTTAGCGTTTAAAAGTTACAAAAAAAACAGTATTTATTATTTTAGCGAATTTAAAAAAAATTATTTCAGTTATGGGTTTGTTCATTTATTTCATTTTTTGTATAAAAATATATGCATTTCTTTTTCTTTACGTATATTCATCGTCTTATATTGTTGTCGTCTGCCGAGCTTCATTTTTTGTTTTTAACGATTTTCTGGCAGTTTTGTTTATACAGCGTCGACGACGCCAGCCTCGTTTTCGACTCGGCAGGTCTCGGACGCTTCCGTTAGCTGTCGGCTCGCTGCTGCCGGGCAGTCACGGAAATTAGGTTCAAATCCTGGACAAGTACCCTTATTTATAACAATAATTATATATACAGGACTATATTAATAGTTTTCCTTAAAAGCTTGCGACAAAACACAATATAACCTGGATGTAATCGGTTAATCAAAGATAATACTTTTTTCGTAATTTTTGAGATGAGGATTGATAATTTGTATTATTTATATTATCTGGACTACTGTTCTAATTTTGGATTTTATTTTCACAGCGTTTCAGCCGATGTAACCTCCGAATTCGACATCAAGATTCTAAGAGTTGGACATAAAGACGCACCTGAAGGAGGTCACAGGTTACATCGCCCGAAACGTTGTGAGAATCCAAGATGAGAACAGTAGTCCGAATGACCCAAATGATGTAAAACAGAATATATCACAAATTACGCTTTAATAACAGCGTAATTTGTGATATATTCTCTGTTGTATCATTCGGGGCATTCGAACTACTGTTCTCATCTTACGTGCAAATGTACGACGATTTTATATTATCTCCACCCCAATGAAAAAATAATATTAAAAAAAAAACAAACTGAATGTTAATTTGAAAAAAGGCATTTCTATTTTTCTCTTTCTCTTTCACATGTCATCATGGGAAGACAGTTGCTTCTCTTTCTTTTTCACACCTCATAATGAACAGACAGTTGCTTCTCTTTGTAGTTCACACGTCATAATGGGCATACACTTAATTTTTTTCCCTCCCACACGTAATAATGGACAGACAGTTGCTTCTTTATTGTCTTTCACACATCATAATGGACAAACACTTCTCTTCCATCTTCAGACGTCATAATGAACATACACTTCTCTTTTTCTTTCTCACGTCATAATGGACAGACAGTTTCTTATCTTTCACTTTCACATGTCATAATGGAGAGCCACATCTCTTCCACCTTCACACGTCAGAGTCGACATACAGTTCTTTCTCTTTCTGTTTCACACGTCATAATGGACACACATTTACTTCTCTTTTTCTATGACGCTTCAGAATGGACAGCAATCTTTTCTATATCTTTTACACGTCATAATAGACAGACGACTTCTGCTCTTTCTCTTTCACACGTCATATCTTTTCCTTTCATATATCATAATGGACAGGCACTTCCCTTGCTCTTTCACGCGTCATAATGGACAAACAGTTTCCTCTCTTTCTCTTTTACACGCCATAATGGACAGATATATGCTTCTAATTCTCTTTCATATGTCAATAATGCACAGAGAGTCGCTTTTTTCCTCTTTTACACGTCATAATGGACAAATAGTTTCCTCTCTTTCTCTTTCACACGCCATAATGGATAGACATGTGCTTTTAATTCTCTTTCACGTGTCAATAATGGACAGAGATTTGCTTTTTTTCCTCTTTCACTCGTCATAATAGACAGGCAGTTGCTTCTTTTTTTTAATACTCGGTGAATTGGAGAATGGCTGTTTTATAGACATATAGGATACTAGCAGATGTGAGAAGTTTACTAGCCCAATAGAGGGAGCCCACCTGCTTTGCAGCAGACATGGCAGTATCTTCTCTGTATTTATTCCAACATACGTCAACTATGTCAATATATGTGAACCAAGAAAGATAAATGTATATTTGAGGATAAACGTATGTATCAAGTACGTGGACGTTGGTAAATCTAATTGCTTTTTTAGACTTATTAAATGACTGAACCCGTTGAAAAAAGATTTGTTCTATGACAAAGAGAGGAAAATGATATGTCATAACCAGCGAGTGCAAGAATAGAAAAGGGAAGAGAAGGCTGAGTTAATATTGTGTATTTAGGCATGAATTATGATATTTTTCCCAAGCACTAAGGGGCCACGCTGAAGTGGAAAAACGGC
Organism: Sepiola atlantica; assembly: GCA_963556195.1. NCBI lineage: Eukaryota > Metazoa > Mollusca > Cephalopoda > Sepiida > Sepiolidae > Sepiola > Sepiola atlantica. The sequence continues at coordinate 92,390,489 of OY744525.1, read as the reverse complement.
TCGAGATTTACTGACAACTGAACTGGTCTTGCAAGTCATTAGCAACGTCTAGAAAGCTAATAACACCGTTTTCCCATCAGCGGGAAAGAGAACACGAAACGCATTCAATGGAAAACACGAAACGCCGAGGTGTAGTTTCAATCACATGTCAACTGGTATGTCAGTACGCGACATGGAAAGAATGGAAAGAAATTGCGAATAGATGGGTATTTAACTTAACCCATGACGACTCCATAATGGCTTCTCCGTACGACCACAGCGGTTCTTCTTAATTGTATCCATTGTTGGTAATTGCAAAGTTTACAAACGAAATTTGCTGATGTGCCTACTCGCACAAAGGTCTTTCTTTTACAACCCGGAGTGATATTGTTTGGGCCCTTCAGTGAAACGTTTTCGTTTTGAAAAGTCAAGATATATCGTCGTTAATATATCATTACCCTATTATAATAAAGGTTTGGCGTCTGTACGTATTCAAAACTGCGTCACATTTCCATAAGTTGTTGCGTCACATTCTCATTCTCACTAAGTTTATTTAATGTCTCAAAGATTAAACATTAGGTGTTATTGAATTTTCTTGATTGGAGCAATTTCGTTTCGTTATTCCCCCGTTTGTATTGTTCCCTTTTACCAATGTTAAGTCAACTTTGTACCCAATACTAACTCTTATTTGTGGCGACAAAATCAAAGACGAGAACACTTTGGATCAAAGTTGTAGTGATATAGATGCATTGCACACTCCCCAATATTTTTTTCCTTCAAAACATTCTTTTTACCGGATTAATTTTTTTCAGTTTTAACTTAGATCGTCCCCAATCAAGACAAGTTGCCACTGTAGACGTAAGGGGCAACTGAGAATTAGGGTGAAAGTTTAGGGGGTCATCCTAAATTGTGAGCTGTACAGCGAGATGCTTGTTCACATTAGTTTTAAATTTCTGCATATCAGTAAAGTCAGGTAAACAGGGAGCAGGAAGGGAGTTACAAAGTCTGACAGCTCGAGGAAAGAAGCTAGTGGAGTAGAAGGCTCTCCGCCATCTGTAGGCCTCCACAGTAGATTTATGGGATTTAGCTGATTGTCGGGTTGGTCGAGTGTGTTTACGTAGAGGGGCCACAAGAGCAGCAAGTTCATCGGAGCATAATCCATTGAAGTACTTGTAAAACAAGTATAAGGATGCAACATTGCGACGATGAGACAGGGGCTGGAGCTTGGTTGATAGTGAGGGACCTATTAGATTAGATACTCTTTTTTGGACTTTGTTGGTGAATGGTGCACCAGCCCAATACTCCATGCATGGGCTGATGGTGGCTTTGTAGAGATATAAGATACTGTCAGGTGTGCGAAATTTTCTAGCACGGAATCGGGGGCATTTTCTTTGCAGCTGCCTTGGCAACATCTTCTATGCATTTATTCCAATTCATGTTACATGTGAATGTTAGACCAGGAAGTTTTAACGTTGGACTCTCAGGTAAAGTGTTATTAGCCATGCCAATCGGTGATTAATGAGGATGCGTGTAGTTGTTGAAGAAAAGCATCTTTGTTTTAGCAGCATTAAATGTTACCATCCATTTATGACCCGATTCTACTATAGACTGGAGGTAACTTTCTAAGGATTCATCCATTGCCTCGGATATGTGCGCGTCCATTTTACCCACATGATTTACGCGTCTGTATAGTTGGAGAATCTAAGCCAGTCACGGTGGTGTGTATTAAAATCCCTAAATACATGTATTTGGGCACTCGAGTCAAGTGCTGTATCTATGCTTTCAGAGACAAAGTTAAGCAGGATACAGTATTGTGTCAAAGGAGAACGGTATAAGAAATATAAGTAATGCACGCTGTGTTGTAAGCTTAATCTAAAGCACACTTAGGCTAGAATCAGATGATGAAGCTTATGTTCTATAGTCAAGAAGAGGGTGTTCAGAACATAAAATCATAGCCTATGCATATGTTTGTCATGGTCTTTACAGTGTAGTAGGAGGTATTCAGTCATGTCAAAATGGTGTGAGGAGTTGAGGATTGTATGTTCGTTTCACTTAGTGCTAGGATATCCGGGAAGTTTACTATGAGAAAGGTTTCTATGTCATTGTTATTGGTTCTAACTCCCCGGATATTTGTTAATGCTAGCCTCAAGGGCGGAGGCAAAGATGTTTTTTGGTGGGTGTCTGGTTTAGGTTTGTTTCTTTTCTGTATTGTCATTTTGGTTTTAGATAGAGTGGGGAGGGCAAAGTGGGTGCTTGTTTAGTGCCAATAAACTCACACAACCAGATCATTAGTCGAGACATTTCTTATGGAGGTTTTAGCCTCTGGAGAGTCCAGCGGGGATAACTGTATGGGCCCCTTTCCATACGCGACATGCCACGATATTATGCAACTGTTGATGGAGCAGCCGTTCTTAGCGCTACCTGAGAGTTTGGGCTCCTTCACTACCAGTCGGAAACAGCAGGTAGACAAGCTGTATAACCTGTTTCCTCAATCTATCGGAACAAGAGCGACCCAGACTAGTCACGTGAGACTTAGTGGCAAAAGGTTTTCCCCAAATTGTCCAGATAGAGAGAAAGAGAGACGGCGTGCATTGTCCTGGTCAGGAAACAAGGGCAAACACTGGGTGTCTTTGAGATGTCCCTGCGCTAGTACCTCTGCGCCTGGCTAATAGACACAGAAGGAGTGTAAAGGCCGGGCGATAGACAGCGCCCATCTACCTTTTAATCAATTTTAGGTTTGCAAACGGGATATATTGTTTGAGACTCCAGCTCTAGGAAAATTGTCGATAAGGACTAAGGAGGCCTCCCCCAACTGTTGGCTGACACGACGTAAGTAGTCAGTAGCACAGTTTTAATATCAGAGTTTTCCTTCTCCTAGATAGAATGACCTGACAAGGTCTCCGTATCCATCACACCGAGAGGGGTAATCCTGCGCCCGTGTACTAGTCAAGTATGTCAGAGCCCTCGCAAGTATTAAAACAAATCTTCTATATATATGTATATATGTAGATAATTAGTTTTGCTCTTATTAAAAAAAAATTAAACTGAAGATAGGTTCTCTTCTCATAGTAGGTAGAAAAGGGGATAAATTGAAGACGTGGAAAGCTTTGTTTTATTTATCTATTTCTTTTAAAACAAATTAACTATTGTTACAATAGTAGATAAATAACTAATGCATAAATAAAATAAAATAAAGAAAAAACAAAGAGAAAAAAAGTACCACTTATCTATGTCTGCTTTAATTAACTCTTGATTGACCTGACACCAATTTGTGCCAGTCATTCATAGAGACGGTTTCATGTATAGAGAGGCAATAAGGTTAAACGTGACGAGTTCACATTCGGGTTGGGTGGGGGACTCTAAGACTTACCCAGAGCTTATTTTTTGAAACAGAAAATACATTATTTGTAATTGTTGTATTATGTTATTCGCCATATAACAACATACTTCGCTACACTTTATTTCAAAACAATTAGTCTGGCCTGAAGAACTGATAATATGAAACATTTTGAAATAATCACCTAAGAATGAAAATAAAACAGAAAGTATAACTCATTTAATATCGAAAAATATAATAAGAGTTGTTTATTTTAAGTTTTATATTGTGAAAAAATAAAATAAGAAAATAAAATGTATTCAGTGCATCCCGAGCAACACCTATTCTATAAGGTTCACTCACTGCAGTCTGATTTTTTTTTGCCCCGGAACGTTATCCGAGTGGAGTCTTCTTTCGTTTTCCTTCAAGGTCTGTCTGGTGAAAAAAAAGTAGGATGCGAACTCTCCTCGTTCTTTTATAGGTGTTACGAAGGTCGCGTTGCTTATCGACGTGCTAATTTCTTACTGGCTTGACTATACTGGGCTAACACGCTTCTGCAAGAAATCCTTTGTTTGTTTTGGGTGTCAAAGGGAAAACGTATCCGCAAGGACGCAAAAAATAAAGAGTAGCAATTCACGCTATTTGCTTGTTAGCGTTCGTTCGGATCGCGTCTAGCTGAACTGTACCGTCTAAAAACTTCATTACTGCAATTAATTTAAAAAATATTTTAGCGTCAAATTTTTTCGACGAAACTTAGTATACATTTTGAGAAAACTAAGTAAATATAAAAAAAAGTAATTAATATAATCTCCAAAATTATTTTCTTTTTAAATAAACATTTATCCTATTTACTTATTTTGGTGGTTCTGTGTTTGTAGTATATATATATATATATATATATATATATATATATATATATATATATATATATATATATATATATATATCTTATAAAATACAAGAATACACGCACAAATAAAAACGGAATGACAGATCTAATTATAATAAATTGTTGAAAGTTGTAGATATTAAGATAAACACTCAAATATTTTAATATGAAACAATGATGGTATCTAATATATAGTTTGTGTGCCATTTGTCAATGTTAAACAAATATTTTTTCTTTTAAATTCGTAACTTACTTTTAATTTGAAAACAGTAGTAGCCTCCTCTTTTAATGTCTAAGATTAATTAGTGGAATCCGTTTATAATCGCTAACAAATGTTACCAATTGTAATCAAAACACACCCCTCAAATAATCAGATTTTGATTTTAAGAAAAATCTTAATTAAATAGTTTTTGATTAGTCAATATTATTTATTTTATTTTATTTTGGAATTCCAGAATTAAAGACGAAATCGCACAGTAAATATATCTTCTATATAAAGTTAAGACGTTTTGCCCCCTTTACTTTCGACAAGAGTAAAATAATAACCATATGCATCACAGGCCACTAAACTCACAACTATAATAAGCTTATTCGCTCGAGCGTGTTTTTAATAAATTTATGATTATTTTCTTCTATCTAACACTAAATATTACTTTTGGCCGACTATTGTATACTCTCCCCCAAAGGTACTCCATAGAGGTGGTAGCGAAAACTTTTCTCTCTAATATTTTACTACTAACATTCTCCCCATCTACACTGGGAACTAATAAACAACAGATACTTCATCAAAACGTAACCCTTATTATTTTATATTCATCAGCTATTAATTTAATACATAATAAAATACATTCCGCTGATTTTCGAGAATATCGGATTATGTTATTTCTAACTATTACGTATAGACTTATTCTCATTCCTGTTTTCACGGAATACATTTAACGAATATAATTATTTATAGTGTTCCGTGATTCAAAATGGCGGCTACAATCTCTTCAGCTAATTGACCTTAGACATTTCCCTTATCACACTTCTTTGGCTTTAGGTATAATTTAATTTTTTTACTTAAACACTTAGACAATCTCAAACATAACACCTTTAAGGCTTCAAAATCATTTTCTAAATACTTACAGCGTAAAACGAATTGCAGTATTCATTTCGAAAACATTAAATTGTTGATACCAAATCTATGGAAGCACGTAATATAAGTTTCTCTACGAACCTTACACTACTTTAAATAATACACGACACAAGTACATTGTTTCACTGACGACTATCCATACAAACCTAACATTAATCTAACATGTTTGTTTTCATTTTCACGGTAGGTATCTTTCTTTTTTATTTATGCGAGTTTATTTAACGTAAGACGTTTTGTTTACGTCTTGACATTTCCCTATTATAACCGTCCATTCTCTCTTTCTATCCCTTCCCCCCTCTCTCTCTTTCTCTATGTATATATATATTCATTCAATTTCTAAAAAAAACGTGTTCACATTTTCGGAACTAATAAACATTACAAAGATACGTTTATTTCTTTCTGCTTACATACGATTTAAATTAGCGTTCGTCGATTTATTTAAGTATATTTTTATAATGACGAATGACGTTCCTTTATTTAACTCCCGACAGTTAAAAGGTTTTGAAATCAATTTCGAACACAGACCGGCGTAACATTTAAAATAACTGATTTATATACTTTCTTCGTCGCTAAACCCGCTACTTATAGTCTGAACTATTTGCATTCTCTCGGCACTTTAATAATCATAGTTTCGTCTTTTTACGCTCATACTTGCTTCAAACAGTATTTACTGACCGACACATCATATTTGTTTTGCATTTCTACCTCGATACAAAATTGAGATTTACGTGACTAAAATAGTAATTAATCAACACCTTTAAATTTGCGCAATTCATATCAAAATTGATTTCATTTTTTTCAATTATTACACAATATATATTTATCTTATGTGCCTTAACTAGAATGTACATTCGTTACACATGGTCCACTTTTAATCACATTTGACTCCAAAAAGTGGACAACAAAGTGGAAATTATACAAACGATAAGGTATGTTTAATATTGCATTAAATTTGATTCATCCATAACATAAAAGTCCGATATTTCATAAATGCTCGTGTGAGTACGTATAGTCACTAAACTAGTGGTTAAAGAACATTAAATTTTACTTCTAAACGTTTCAATGATCGTACTTTTATGTGTTTTCACAATATTTTACCTAAGACAGCACGGGCGATGGCGGAGGGTGGTCAAATTAACAAGCTATTTTAATAAAATGTAATTGGGAAATAACTGAAGGCATTTGCTGTTTTATTTTAAAATTTTAATAAGATTTTAGTGCACATTTGTTTTTTGAGTATTCCAATAAATTATTTTTCAAAACACTAATTCTCCAATAAATTATTTTTCAAAACATTAATTCTCCAATAAATTATTTTTCAAAACATTATTTCTCCAATAAATTATTTTTCAAAACATTAATTCTCCAATAAATTATTTTTCAAAACACTAATTCCCCAATAAATTATTTTTCAAAACTTTATTTCTTCAATAAATTATTTTTTAAAACATTATTTCGCCAATAAATTATTTTTCAAAACATTAATTCTCTAATAAATTATTTTTAAAAACATTATTTCTCCAATAAATTATTTTTCAAAACACTAATTCTCAAATAAATTATTTTTCAAAACATTATTTCTCCAATAAATTATTTTTCAAAACATTATTTCTCTAATAAATTATTTTTAAAAACATTATTTCTCTAATAAATTATTTTTCAAAACATTATTTCTCCAATAAATTATTTTTCAAAACATTATTTCTCTAATAAATTATTTTTCAAAACACTAATTCTCCAATAAATTATTTTTCAAAACATTATTTCTCCAATAAATTATTTTTCAAAACATTATTTCTCTAATAAATTATTTTTAAAAACATTATTTCTCTAATAAATTATTTTTCAAAACATTATTTCTCTAATAAATTATTTTTCAAAACATTATTTCTCTAATAAATTATTTTTAAAAACATTATTTCTCCAATAAATTATTTTTCAAAACATTATTTCTCTAAGAAATTACTTTTAAAAACATTATTTCTCTAATAAATTATTTTTCAAAACATTAATTCTCTAATAAATTATTTTTCAAAGCATTAATTCGCTGATAAATTATTTTTAAAAACATTATTTCTCCAATAAATTATTTTTCAAAACTTTATTTCTCTAATAAATAATTTTTCAAAACATTATTTCTCCAATAAATTATTTTTCAAAACATTATTTCTCCAATAAATTATTTTTCAAAACATTATTTCTCCAATAAATTATTTTTTAAAACATTATTTCTCCAATAAATTATTTTTTAAAACATTATTTCTCCAATAAATTATTTTTTAAAACATTATTTCTCCAATAAATTATTTTTCAAAACATTAATTCTCCAATAAATTATTTTTCAAAACATTATTTCTCCAATAAATTATTTTTCAAAACATTAATTCTCCAATAAATTATTTTTCAAAACATTATTTCTCCAATAAATTATTTTTTAAAACATTATTTCGCCAATAAATTATTTTTCAAAACATTAATTCTCTAATAAATTATTTTTCAAAACATTATTTCTGCAATAAATTATTTTTTTAAACATTATTTCTCCAATAAATTATTTTTCAAAACATTATTTCTCCAATAAATTATTTTTCAAAACATTATTTCTCAACCTAATTAGTTTTCAAAACATTTTTGTTTTTTAACCTAATCCTAAACAAACTAAAATCTTATCCCAACTGGCAGCTACTTGAACTTAGGTTTAGAGGTAAAAACAAATTGTTATGGGGTAGGGAATGTCCAGGTGTCATTGGAGAGTTCAATGGATTTAATTTTTATGGACTTTTTTTATAGAGTTAATCTCGCATTTCGAGATCAAACAATGATCGAAATGTTAGTCGATACTTTTATGATTAAAAAGCATAATCACGTTGACACACCGGTTCCCGTAAGATCACTGAAATTAAACGATGTTGAGCATGGCCAGTGCAAAATGGGTGACGATTTGGGAATACTAGGCAGTGTGTGTCAACTCCCCTAACCGGGATATACATGCTGATTAGGGGACCGCATGTAAATTTGTATTTCGCATAAACTTCCACTTTTAGTTGAAGGCGGAATGACCGAAGTGGTAGTACTGCTCATTCGAAAATTGTAGGGAAAACATTCAGTGATGACCTATACTCCCTTAAGGACCCTTTAAGAAAGTGAAATAGTCCTCAATATCTATGTTATATTTATGCTGTCTCTGTCTATGTTCTCGAGTAAAATGTCACGAGGAAATCCAATGAAGGTATTAAGTTTGTATACATATTTTTTACAACAATATAGTGGGGTCTGTATTCGCACCGGACACCTATAAACAGCAAAAAAATATACAAATTTATGTTTCTTTTAAACTGACCGTAAATAAAGGAAACAAAGGAAGAAAATCAATGTTCCTATGTGATGGTGTAGCGGCGATGGTCTTTTTAAAAATTAGAAATAAATCACAACTTGTTGAAAATTTCGTCAGTCCACCTAAAGTAAAAGAGAGGAAATGAAGAGTTGAACACAAATACTGAACTTTTTTTCAGCGAAATCAAACTTTAAATGATTAAATAGAAACATTTGTTTTATTACAATCAAAACAACCATTGAATTAAAAAGCAATGACAAATAATAATTATTTAATAAAATTATTTAATAAAATGTCTTTTGTAAAAAGTAATATGCAAATTATTTAACTATAACGACTTAAATCGCATATACATAAGCAGTATTGTATCAAGTAAAATTAATTTGAGACCGGATGTTTTTGATTTTACAGTTAGTGTGAGAAATGAACCCACGTTTAGCATTTATTCATTTAGATAATAAAACCCTTAACAAGATTGAACACAACATTCTAAGGTTGCATTTTATGGGGAATCGTATGATGGTAATTATTAATTTTCGGTAAGTTGCGATTAACTCTCATATGATAAAAAAAAGTTCTTCTATGTCCTTCTTCTTCTATGTAATTATTTTCTTCTTCTGACCCAATTCAGCATTAAATAACTAGTAAAGGGTTGATATGCCGTAAAACAAAACCTTTTTCTTCTTCTTTTTCTTTCTCTACTACTACTACTACTACTACTACTACTACTACTACTACTACTACTACTTCTCGTTTCATAATTTCACTTCAACAATTCCTTTTCCATTGCGAAACTTGCCTTCATTTTTTCTTTATTGCTTGCGATGTATTTCTTTGAACACAAAAGAAAATCATAGGGCAAATAATAATATTTGTGCTGACCTTACGAAACAATTTTTGTTTTCCTCCTTTGGGTGTGGGAATGATTTTATGCCCTCTGACTGCACTCAAACTAACATTAATCTCTCATTAACCTGCAACTTTACACGGACTGAATTCTTTATAAAGCCACTGCCTTCTACAAAGCCTGTCCGTCGCCCAACTCTTTACAGCATTTCCAACCACAGAAGACAAACTGTCCAGACTTTTGTGTGACAGTGTCGCCATACTATGACCTCGTTATTATTATTATTATTATTATTATTATTATTATTATTATTATTATTATTATTATCATTATTATTATTACTACTACTACTACTCATTAGGAGTTATCACACAGATCTTTGTCAGTGATTGCTCATCGACAACAACCGGTGGTGTTCCCTGGAGTTTGAGTGACAACAAGCCTACCCAGATTTCCAGTACTCTCCACCTATTCTCGATAACCACCGTAAATAACATTGCGTTATCACAATAGCCGCTTACTATTGATTTCTCGCTGGTAATGCTTGTTGTCACTCAAAACTCCAGGGAACACCCCGGTTGTTGGGTCGATGAGCAATCACTGACAAAGATCTGTTGTCGATAACTCCTAATGAGTAGTAGTAGTAGTAATAATAATAAATTAAATAATAATTGCGTTATAATAATATATACCGAGGTCATTTTCTTTGGGGAGAGGGAAAGAAAGCTTATGGTGTTGTTCCTTGCGATTTCTGTTCATTGGTTCATTTTTGTGTGGTGTCAGCTGAGGCCAGTGTAATTTATTAGTGGGGAGGAAACTTATGAAGTGATTTTTCTTGCAGTTTCTCTTCCTTGGTTCGTGATGTGGTGTTCTTCATGTGGTTTTGTTTTCTTCCTGCTGTAAATTCCTTGTGGCTGGTTACCCTTCGTAGCTTATGCGGGTTGGTTTTTGCATTCGCGGATTTTCCTTAAGATGCTAGCTGTTTTGATTATTGCCGTCCTTTGCATAGTTTCGATGGCCCCTTTGATTCCAATTCCTCCCAGTCTTTGCTCCAGGTTTTTTGGGATTGTTCCTAGTGCTCCTATGATTATTGATATTATACTAACTTTCTTCATGCTCTATATTCCTTTCAGTTCTCTGGCGAGTACTGTGTATTTACTTCGTTATTATTATTATTATTATTATTATTATTATTATTATTATTATTATTATTATTATTGTTATTATTATTGTTATTATTATTATTATTATTATTATTATTATTAGTAGTAGTAGTAGTAGTAGGAGGAGGAGGAGGAGGAGGAGGAAATGTCTGCGATAATGGTATCATAACCGGAAAACAGATACTAGACTGCCCCTAAAAAAGAAATAGGTAATGCCAAGGAGGATGGTATCAAAATGAACGAACATATACTACACTATCCCTAAAAGAGGATGTAATGCTTCGAAAGATGATCACATAGTATAGTTTCTCTTTCAGACAGACAGATACAAAGTCTACATTATTATTTGTACTCACTAGGAGTTCTCACACATTATCATCAGTGATTGCTCATCGACAACAACCAGTGGTGTTCCTTGGAGTCTGAGTGACAACAAGTCTCCCAAGATTTCCAGTACTCTCTACTCGATCACCACTGCAAATACTTTGCGGTATCTCAACGGCTAGCAACGACCATTGGTCTGCCCTGAGATTTGGGTGACAATAAGCCTCCCCAACGTCCAGCATTCTCCGCACTCTTCCAATGGATGTCTGATTAGTGCTGTCCCTCCTCGGTCTTCCATCCTCTTTGACCATCTACAACTATTTTGTGGGGGGTCGGCCGGTGTCATTGATTTTTGGGGTGGTGTGGGGAGCAGCTTATAATGTTTCTGTCAATTTTTGTGTCTTGCTTCGTGCGGTGGTGTTCTTCATGTGGTTTTATTTCCTTCCTGTTGTAACTTCCATGTGACTGGTTACCATTCGTGGCTTATGCGAGTTGGTTTCCGCATTCGAGGATTTTCCCTAAGATTCTAGCTGTTTTAATAACTGCAGTCTTATGTATGGTGTCAGTGATCCCTTTGATTCCAATTTCTCTCAGTCTTTTCTCCATGTATTTTGGGACTGTTCCTAGTACTCTTACGATTATTGGTATTATACTGACTTTCTTCATACTCCATATTCCTTTCAATTCTCTGGCAATCTCCATGTATTTACTTCGTTTTTCTGTCTCTTTAGTCTTCGATCTGCGGTCTGCTGGAACGACGAAGTCTACGATTTGGCAGGATTTTTCTTTCTTGTCGATTATTATCACATCCGGTCTCCTTGCTTGTATGAGTTTATCTGTTTGTACATCCATATCCCAGAGGATTTAGTTTTTTTCGTTTACCTATACTTATTATTGAAAATCAATGTTAGTACACATTCTTCCAGTCAGGTCTCAACCTGTGACTCTGGGCTATAGACATTTTTTTAATAATAGTTTATAATTTAGGTTAAATAAGATTGGTCATAAGGTGTGTACAATGTTGTAAAGCATTTCATCCGATCTAATCTATGATACGGGACTCCTACTCGGCTACGTATCAATTTTCATAAAGTTGTATTCATTGGAGAAAATTGCATCTTGCATACATCTCAGCTATCATAATGTCGATTGTAACATCAGAAGAGACCGCAACCATTGAATCATTTTGCTTACCTGAAACATTGTAGCAAAATGATGATGCTAAGCACACAGCGTTCCACGTAGAAATCAAATAGTCGCAATCTTGTATAACACGGCGCTTTCAAAGAAATAGGCACATTATTGGGTTGCGGAATTAGTTATATAATGAGTTTAAGAATGGCGAATTAGTCAAAGCTGAATGATTGACTACTGTGGGGTTCAATGAAAATGTGGATGCTCGTATCTTTGTAGTCTCGTATTCCCGTCAGGCATGAAAGGGGGTGGCCACAAAAAGTAGGTACTCGTCCCAAACCCCAATGGGGGGCGACGAAGCGAGCAATGCAATAGCCTAGCATAAGGTCAGCCAATGCTTGTCTCTCCCTATCTCTCTCTTAGCCGAGTGTATAACACACACACACACTCTCTCTCTCTCTCTCTCCCTCTCTCTCTCTCTCTTTAACTAGTTTCTGTAAATGATACCTGAATATGTTTCTCACGCAAATAAAACCTTTATTTAAAAAAAAGACCTGTGTCTTGTGATTTGATCGTAGACAACGACGTACGGGGTACTCGCAACAGAGTGTATAATGAGTTTATACACACCGCAGACGACATCACTACACAACATAAGTCATAAGCGTTTTACAAAATGTTTTATGGTTATGGTTTTACAATGTTAAATTACATAAAATGATTCAAAAAAATAATTTTCATTGTTGCCGATTACTTTTTTCCCATCGTTTTTCTGATGCCGTGACGATAAAATTACATTTAAAATAAGTTAAAACACAAATAAACTGATCCAGGTAGGTAGAAGAGTAATTTATCTTGCCTTTTGTAACATTTTTTTTTGTTGTATATTGCTTTTTTCACACCTTTTTTTTTGTTCTGTTGACTACAGTAAAACAACAAAAAAAGTCATGTTTGTTGCATGCTATGATGGGATCAGTTACACACGTAAAAGAGTTTCGCAATGAAGTACCACTTATGCTTAGTTGTAGGAATAACTTTATTTTGAAGAATACGTGTGGAAGAGTATTGGTTGTTTCGTGTTGCTTTGGTCAGTTTGTATGCTTATTTGGGCGCAATAATAAACTCTACTAAAGTGGAGGTTGTGTTTTCGGTTGAGTTTTTTGTCACTATGTTTGTTTGTATACAGCCTAACATCAACATCACTTGACCAATCGTCACCAAACCTTGAAAAATATTGTCCATGGTCGAACTTAGAAGTGATTTAATTTTGGGATATCTATGTCAAAGATAAAGGGCAATGTTACGGAAAAGATGAAAGTTACACTTTGTGTGATAACTTTTAATCTTTTCATTGTAGAGACTCGCGACTTGGCCAATGAAGTTCCGCATCTTATTTTAGCTTGAGTTATATATATATATATATATATATATATATATATATATATATATATATATATATATATATATATTTGCTCTCTAATACCGTCTATAATTTGGCATAATCACGTTGACACACCGGTGCCCGTTAGATCACTGAAGTTAGGCGACGTTCAGCCTGGTCAGTACTAAAATGAGTGACCATTTAGGAATACCAGGTGCTGCATGTTCTCTCCGCTTATCTCAGCATTGTTTCCAGTCTCCATTGCCACTGGAATCAAGCAGTGCCGATTCTGGAAAGGTGTGATTAGAATTGTGCACCCCATGCTTCACAATTACACGTACAAGCACCCTTACAGGGGGTACCAATTGTCTCTCAAGACTGAACGGAGACCCGTATATATATATATATATATATATATATATATATAATAAGCTATGAAAATATATTTATGGCAATTAAGCTACACAGAGGCTCTCGCGTTTCATCCCCGGGGGGAATCTTCAGGCTAAAATGCATGGAGTTATTTTTGCCGGGTGTTTTTATATACACGGCTAATTGCCATAAATATATTTTCATAGCATACTACCTAGCTCTACTTACGTATTGAGCACTGTTGAAATAAATACTGAAAATCGATACATAATAAAAGTATATCTCCTTATAAAATTGTATGTGGATACATGAAATACTAATATATATATATATATATAATGTGAGTTAAGATCAACAAAATCAGAACATTATGTATATCCGTCCAAGAATACAAACATAACGATCAAGAGAGAGAATGGTAGTTTGC
>OY744525.1:92351185-92368685 GCA_963556195.1 Sepiola atlantica | reverse complement strand
TCTAAAAAGATCTCCGTGCAACCACACCCACTCGAAAGCGTACCTATTTTCTCCGCTTCTGTCAACTGATGCGAGTCTTAAGAAGCATGTTACACGGATCGATGGTCAAAAGGAGTCGGATGCCGCCATCAAACAACCGTGCACGCCCATCTGTGTATATTCAGATGAGTCGCTTTGATGTAGATGCGGAACTCAGTTCAGACCAAAGAGAAATAGATGAGGAGAGGGGAACAGGGGAAGGGTGAAATGAAATTAAAATAAGAATCAGTAAAATGAAATATAGAAATGATATCAAACGTGGGTTGTATTTTTAGAACGCGTAATTAAAACGAGTTTATGTATATACTCGCTGAAGTACCCGTCTATGCCGGGTTTCTCAATTTCTTAAAAACTGGATAGCCAATATTAGAAGTTCAGAACATCTGTAAAATATTTGTAAAAAAGCCATCGTCTAAACGAAAAAAATGCGAAAATTTAATCCACCTCTCGCACCAACAGTAACGTCTAAACGCCCTATTTCAAGTTAATTAAACTTCACACAATAGACCCGCCATCTTTTTTATTTACTTCTTATGTATATCAGTCGCACGGTTAACTAATTTGCATATTGATTTTGTAAAGAGCCCATTTCATTTATTAACCAGTATTTGTTATTGTTTTTTAATTCAATGATTGTTTTGATTTTAATACAACAAATAGTTGTCTCGCAATATTGTTTTATTTTCATACATTCTTTTTTATAAGGAGAGAGTGGTGGTAGCATTGATCTATAGCTGTGGTTGCTTTGTTGAGTTTGGATACGGCGGTTGTCATTAGTTTGCCCCTAGTTGTAGTAAATTATTCGACCTGCTAATGTAGCATGTAGTGTACATGTTTCATGAGTTTCTTCATGTAGAAAACATGTATGAAGTCACGTGATTGTTTGAATATAAGAAAGGCGGAAAAATGTAGATAGATGAATATTCTTGATGGTGTTGGGACATATCCTATGCTTAAGGCAGCGCTTGAGAAAGTTAATCTGGCATCCAGTTCTAGCACGTTTTTCAGAGATCTGAAACATTTTTTTGGTTTTTGTAAGCTCAGACTAAGAGATAATAATGAGCGGTAGTTTGCTTGAAGTATTGTGTGTAATACGTATATAGAGGAGTATTAGAAGGCTACCATAATGCAAGAAATGGAAATATGTCGGCGTTGAGAAGTAAGACAAAAACAAGTGATTATTTTTATATATATTTAAAAAAAGATTTTTATAGCAAATCTTACTTGACTAGGCATGACTTCAACACTGTGATGTAATGTGTGTGACCGTGTTCCATAATATATTTCGAGGCAGACCTCTTTATCAAAAGGTAGATGTTTCAAATTACTAAAACATGTGCGGAATGGTAATATTGTTGTATGCTTATAACGCAGTAAATATTAATATAACCTATATATATATATATATATATATATATATATATATATATATATATATATATATATATGAAGAACAATTGTCTTGTGTGAGATTCAAATCCTGAAATGTGCCATAAAATATTGTCAGTGAATGTGAACGCCTTATCTACACAGCTACCGATCGAGCGACAATATTTTATCTTTTTGACCTATTATACTGTGTTTTCATATATATATATATATATATATATATATATTATCGGGAATTTGGAATTTTAATTGAACTTTCTATATTATTTGATTTATTTATCAGTAACATTGAATATTGACACATTTCGCGACTGGATAACTTTGTCAGCTCCTTCAATTTCACGTATATGGACTGCTGTTTATAACTTGGAGTACTGTCTTTCCTGATTATGTTTCTCAATTTGTATGACCTGGATGGATTGTATGGATTCAACAAAAAGTATGTTTTTGGGTTGATATATTTGATGTTATGTATTTTTATGTATTTGTGTATATAATTTTATATATTTTCAAAGCGTAATTTTATTACCTGTAGTAGTATAACTGCGGTAATGGTCCTCTGAAGAGAAGAATTATCTTTGAAAACTCATGAGCTAAGGACTTAAGGATACTTTGCTTGAACTTTGAATTCTAATAAAATTTGATTGACACCTTATTTTATTACTTCATTTTATATTATAATATTAATGTTCCATCCAGTATATTGAGCTTCAGTTTTTATCCGGATGTTTCACTAATTATAAGATATTAGTTGACGCTTATATCTTTTGTTGGATTGCTTCATATATATATATATATATATATATATATATATATATATATATATATATATATATATATATACAGCATTCCAGTTATTTCCTAGACGATATTGATCATCATGCTAAAAAAATACTGCGCATTCATTTCCAGGTAATAATACACTAAGCTAATTTCATGTTCGTACGTACGTTATCAGCTTTAAACCCTATTTGAAAAATTGAGACTGCCCGATCGCCAAAGATGAAATGCAAAACACCCACAATATTATTTTTATGATCAGATTTAATTTCTATCATTTTTAATGTTCAGGTTATAATAACAATGACGCAAACCCCACGATATGATTTAAAAACACCCTATGACAAAATTGGTACCAACATTGGATTCATCGACAGAGAAACCACATTCAGATTAGAGATTGTTAGATATCTTAGAATATAAAAGTCTGTGTAAAAGAAGGTAGCCTCCCTTTACGGAACTAGAAAACTTGTCACACCTACCACCAGGCTACATCTTTACAAAGCCATCATTCGTCTGTTCGTGGTTGTATAGTTACCGCATGCCGACTGGTGCACCAACTACTTCCATCTCCCTCTTGGACAGGGTGCAAGAAAGAATTTCCAACCTAATAGGTCCCAAACTGTCTGTCACGTCTCAGCTCCTGTCGCATCGTCACAGTGTTGCATCCTTGTGCTTTTTATATAAGCATTTACACGGAATGTGCTCCGATGAACTTACTGTGCCTGTATCCCCTAAACGAAAATACCCTCGACCCACCAAACTAACTCCTAAATCCCACCCCTTCACTGTAGAGGTTTCAAGATGCCGGATGATTTTCTACTCTAATAGCTCTTTTCCTTGCTAATCCTGCCCTTGGAATTCCATTCCTGTTCTCTGTTTTTCCATCAGTACCAACATGTAGAAATTTCAATGTAATGTGAACAAACATATTGCTGCCGTGCTTCCCACCTAAGTTGCCCCATATATAAATATGGCCCGTAACACAGTAGATCCTTACGCTTCAGTAGAAATATGGCTTGTTTTGTATGGACAAAAGTAAAATAAATAAAAGTATCACTGAAAAAAAAAGAACGATATGGGGATGCTTGATAATTGTTGGGTAAATTTGAGAAACAATTTCTTTTTGGGAAGAACTAATGTCATCAACGTAGAAATCTAGATTTCAACAAAGTTTCGGTGTATTAGTGCTACCTAAGAGTTAGGGTTCCTGCACTGTGTTGGCTGATGTTTCCTGCGTACTTAGGTCTGATTAAATGGTTATTTTGCCGTTTATTTTGTAAATTAACCAGCAGCCATGCTGTTACCTAACTGTGCCAGAAAAATAAAACAAAAAAGTTTTGACGGTAATTCAACCTCACCGATTTTCAATACAACCATTTTTTTCTCTGCCTTTCTCTCTGCAATCCAAATCATTTCTTTTATTTATTCTTATAAGTTTACATTTTTTAAGATATAAAAATATAAAAATGTGTCACAAGGCCAAAAAGGGTATGGGGGAAAATGGTGATCGGGGGTCGTTCACTTGTCTATGCCCTAAAACTAGTTCCAATCACCACAATACCACATTCACTCTATGGACTAATCTACTTAAAAATATCCCCAAGTGGTTTCATGATTTTTATTTATGGAATATTTACAATGTGTGATGATGATAGGAGTGGGAGAACAAAGAAGCTTTAAAAAATCCCCCGAAAGTAAATAAAAATAAAAGGGATATATCAAAATAAAGAACAAAATGAAATGCTAGTTATGGTACGTTAGTGGGACCCCCCGATCCTATCTAAGGTATAGCCTGCTCGTTGTCTTCTGGAACAACCGATGCAGTCAGTCCCTAATTTGGAATGGACATTGCCTACGGGACAAAAGAAATACCGGGATGGGTTTGTAAGGGATGTGCGGTATCCTCCAAGATAATACCATTAGAGCGGGCCAGGGATAAAGAAACTCGAGGGAACGGGCATCCTGGAAGAGTTCTGACACCTAAAATAAAGCTAAGGAGACAGGACTCATTTGTACTGATCCAACAGTTGGATGTTCAAACAATTGTAAGATCGGTGTGTTCCATGCTTAGGCAGGGAACACGAACTCAATTATATTCCGTACGAACACGTATAAACCAGCGGTGTGTATCCACCTACGTCTAAACAGTGAGGTAGGCAACCTCCTTCTATCACATTTAATTTTGATTTTAAGCTGATGCTTAAAATACGAAATCAAATCGTAATAAGAAGGTGGCGCCCTCCCACTCCCTATGTCTAAGCGTAAAGACCACACTACGAGTCTAGCTACGGCTAAAATCGTAAGAAACACCATTCGTTTCTCAGTGGCTACAAGGAATCCATGTTGAAGACAACGAACGCTAAATCCAGGCACGTCACCCGCTCGGAAACGATGTGAGCCGTCACCTCGTTGACATACGCCCAGTATTCACGAAGCTTTGAGCAGTTAAAAAATGCGTGCTCTGCCGTTTCACTTTCATTTTCCTCACAACGTAGACAAAAAGGGTTCATGTCCAAACCAATACGGAAGCGTATGCAATTGAAGGATACCACATTTCGAACCAATCGCCAGGTTCGAGAACACTCAGTATTGTTAAGATAACTCCGGCCTGGCGCCCAATTCCACTGATAGCGAATCTCCTCCTCCTCCGACAATCCAAATCGCCCCCAAGTGGATCCAAAGCGGTCCCCACTACTAATTTCCGATATAGTGTTTTCCTAGACCGGGCGAGGTCACTGGACCCCGGCAGCACTCTGAGTGGTTTTGGCATTCGTTCAAGAACCGCGATTGACCCTTTGGCTTACGACGGCATACAGCCAAGTGGTCAGGGATAAGGTTGGGAAAAGTCTTCCTAACCGCGGGGTCCCACGTGGACTCCTCTGTCAAAGATCTACTCAGGAGTACTAACCTCTCGGCATATAAATGGCTCGCCAAGTCGAACATTCCCAAGCCCCCAACATCAAGACGTTGAGTACAGACCTGTCTACAGACTAGCAGCTTCTTTTTCTCCCACAAAAGCGAGAAAAGCGTACGCGCCAAAGCCGCCAAACGGTCCACAGGCAGAGGTAGTACAGCCAATCGGTAAAGGATAAGCGGAAAGACGTACACGGTGTACGCCTCAGCTCGACCTGCATGATGCGCTTCAACCTCGCATATTCAGTCCCCTGGTAAGAAGGGGGATTTGCGTGTTTTAAACTTGTTTGCAGGGGACGCAGACCTGCTGCGCACCGAGGGCTCTAGTTCAGTATCGTTGGACAGAGAGCGAGAGCTGGATGGGGGAGAGTTAATTGGGGAGGGGGATTTCTGCTCAGAGGTAGAAGTGCTAGTTTGGGGGTTTGGGGTCTGAGCAGAAGAGATGGCCATCGCTTCAGGCGTGGGGTAGGAGGTTGGAGCCCATCCCCCTTGACTTTTTTTACTTCTCTTCTGGCTCTTTTTGATGCCACTTTTGTCCCACCTCCCTTTCTAAAGCCGGTGCCAACTGTTCCAGATACCGGTTCGGATCCAGCAACCCCTTCTTCCTCGACCTAGACTGCCTTACAGTTCTTTTGACCGGGTTGGTCATACAGCTGCTTATCGCTGATTTTCCGCTGCTACTGCGGCTGCTACTGCTAATCGTCTCTCCAAACAGATCGTAGTCCATGGTTGCGAGATGCATTTGAGCAGCTTCCAAGTCGCTAGGGCCCAGCGGCTTATCTGGATCGGTAGCTCTTTCCTTCCAGAGCTCTATCGACATAGCTGGCCTTACTCCTGCGGGTAGGAGACTTTTCTTCCTTCGAGCAGGCGGGCTGGCAGTTCAAGCCCGTCGACCAACTGGTAGGGTGGGGAGTCTATCCCACCGACCCAGATCACCTCTCCCAACCTACGCTGCCGGGGTCAGCAGCGTTGAAGTCATAAGCAGAGCTGCCACATACGGCGGCAAGTTCTGATCTACTTTCAGTGTGAGGAACTGCACTGACGTCATGTTCGTGAATTGAAAGTTGGCCTGCTCCGGCCCCCAGATGTTTTTTAGGCATCTGGAAACAAGCCTACACTAAGCCTACACCGGAGTTCGGCCTAGTCCTCCCCTCTTCCGTGTTGCCCTGCACACCGGCTAAAGGACAAAACGCCAGTTATATTTTTTTAAGTGAAAAAACAAACAAAAAAAAACACCAGTTCTGAGCCCGGCTCAAAACTCGCCGATTTGGAATTGGAAGAACGTTTGCTAGATTTTACTCTAGTTGTTCAACCAAATCCGGCCAGCTGCTTATGTTGTGCTTGGGCTCAGAAATAACCTGCAAAAAAAAGCATTAAAAAATAAATATTAATGCCCAAGAGGGGCTATACAAATCACCCAAGAGCGGTGATCACGCAAAAGGGGTGAGAAGAAACAATATTTCCCAAAATGTGCAAGTCAGGGGACATAGAGAGTCCCCGGTCAAAAAGGGGCACAAAAGACCGAGATGCTAGTCGGTCAAATAAAACCGTAAGAATTTTGGGGTAATCAGGTCCCGCGACGGACGACACATCCAAATCACTTCTGTTGCTTCCCAGCTGTCCTCTTTATTCATATCAGCTGCTCTCCACAAATGCAAATCAGACTTCACTTTTAAAAATTTGCACTCATGAAGAGAAGCCCTTTTTTACTCCGCAGACACGGCATGCGAAGCACCTTATCCTCTTTCCTGCTGGCAAATGTTCCTCTTCATTGTCACACATGCATAATGTAACATAACGAATCACCGTGGAGCGTGACATGGACGTTCTTATCAACCGTTTAAGTTATATATATATATATATAATCCAGGTAAAACATCCATAGGGTAGTAATCCAAAGAATTTCAACCGGGTTTATAAAAAGTGCTCAATATCAAATAGAGCTTTTATATATGATTATTTTTATTTACACAGACATGTACAAAATCTGCCACACTGGCATGTCGATGTTATCAATCAACAGTTATTA
Organism: Sepiola atlantica; assembly: GCA_963556195.1. Classification (NCBI taxonomy): domain Eukaryota; kingdom Metazoa; phylum Mollusca; class Cephalopoda; order Sepiida; family Sepiolidae; genus Sepiola; species Sepiola atlantica. The sequence continues at coordinate 92,361,532 of OY744525.1, read as the reverse complement.
TAAACTGCGATCTCATCAGGAAGAGTTAGAATCCGATCTTAACCTTAGATCATATTTGGAAAGAATGAAATGGAGAAAAAAATGAAGAAGAAAAGAAATTTAAAATTTCAAAAGTCACGGGGTTGGGACCGTTAAGAATCAAAACGTTGAAATCCAAATATAAAATATAAAATAAAATAAAATAAAGTGGAAAGAGATAGATATAATAAAAAGGGTAGAATAAAAATATAGATAGAAATAAAATGAAATCGGCTTCGATTCAGACAGAAGTAAGGGAAGGGAATGTACATGCAATAGAATGTGTCAAAAAATCGTTGAAAGTTTTTCTTCAATTTGGGCAAACCGCATATTCTCAAATCAGCTGTAATCAGTAGCAGCACATACGCGTGTGTGCGTGCAGACGTGTGTGTGTGTGTTGGGGGGCAGGGGTCGTATACAGATTGTCTTACTAATTTTGTATTTATCCTCCACTGTTTTATTTTCCTTTAAACTTATCAAATTATCATTAATTAATTAATAAATCAAACAAATCACTAGCAGATTAATTAAGTTTACACAATTAGTGGTAATAATAATGATAATAATAATAATTAAAATAATATAAAATAATAATAATAATAATAATAATAATAATAATAATAATATCGGTAATAATTTAGAAGTGCTAAGTGCTGCTATTGGTAAGTATTATTAATAATAATAATACTAATACTACTACTAATAATAATAATAATAATAATAATAATAATAATAATAATAATAACAATAATAGTAATCAATAATAATTAATAATAAGTAATAGTCAGGTAAAAAATAAAATAATCCGGAAATATTAGAGGGTAATAATAACTCTGGCTGATGAGATCTCAGTTTATAATAACTGTTGATCGATAACATCGACATGCCAGTGTCGCAGATTTTGTACATGTCTGTGTAAATAAAAATAATCATATATATATATATATATATATATATATATATATATATATATATATATATATATATACTTTGGTGTTATTTTTCATCGAACGGTGCCCACATTCTATATAATAATGTCGCCCCGTTTTAGTTTAAAATGCCCCAACAAACATGTATTTGGCCAGTTTAAGTTACCCTTTTTGTCAAATTTTAAGTTCCTAACTTGGCTAGTGTGAGTATGCATTCATTAGCATGCTTCTTCTGGACCTTTTGGCTGAGAGAGTGTAGTATCTGTTCCGATTGATACTACACCCTATAGACCGATATCGTCTTGGCCTTCGAGGCTTCATGACGCCGGTCTGTGGGTTTATTCTTTGCAGTTCTAGGAGGTCTACCCTCCCAGGCTTGGCCTTCTCACCCTTTGAGAAGAGGTTAGTTTATTGCTAATCGCCTTGGGCGCCCCTACCGGGGAATGCCGACGGGGCTGCCCAGGCATTTTTTGAAGGTCACAAGTGCTCTTCCTCTAGGGTGCTGACTTATCTAATCCCACTTTCCGACCTTGTGTCACATTTTACTCTGTGGGAGGTAGATAAATACTTGCTTCTTATGTTGTCATTTTCCTTCCCCTTTTTTTTACCCCTGGTTTTGAGAATTCCCCTATGCTTCACCCAATTAGGTTATAGGTAGCTTGATTTGCCAGAGATGGAGGCCTGCTTTCGTAATTTCGAAAGAGATGTGTTCAATAAAGCTTCTGGGGTCTGCATAATATTTTCAACTGGCAAATCTGCTTATCTGCCACATTTAAGAAACTCTGCGGACCTTATACTAACCTCGGGGTTACATTGTAAATATCTTTTATCTCGTTTTTTTTTGTGTATATAAGATTTTTATTCCCCACCTACCCACTGCATGTTATATTATATGGGTTTTAAGAAGGTTAAGCATTGGCGATTTTTGTTTTGGTGAATGAATGATTAGGGTGTTTTGGTCAATGATATGAATGTGACTAGTTAAGTTTGTTAAGACCAGTCTCTCCCACGCCCTCGTTTTCGGCCTAAATATTAGTTTCGCATGACCACACCGCTAGCAATGCGTAGTATGCACTCAATCAGGGGGAGGGGGTAATTCATCCAAACTTGACGGAGTAGTAGTTTTTAAAAATCTATCTCGTCCGTATGGGATTTTAATTCTAGTTAACATTGAGTAATTGAGTCGTTTTGGTTATTGGTATGCATTATTGGATAAATGAGATATTTTGGTGACTGTTCATTTTTTCAACTACAATAGGGTCAGTGAAAGTTGCTAGTTCAGTTAGATTAAGATAAGTGAAGACCAGAACTCCCAACACTTCATTGTTGGCCTCGTGTAAATATTTTACAAACAAATATTAAGAAAAATGACTGATTTTTTTCCAAGTGAAGTTAATAAAAAAAATTTAGTTAAGACATATTGAACTTTCTTGACTGCAACAATTTTGTTTCGCATATTTTCAGTTTGTATCGTTCCTCTTGTTGATTTGAATCCAATTTTTGACTCGATATTAACTCGTGTTTTCATCTCCTTCATTTGCAGTGATATAGCTTCAGTCATGTGTATCAATAATGGTTTCAAAACATTTTCCTCCCCGATAAATTATTTTTGTGAAACATTCAAATAATTTATTTTCTAAAACATTAGTTACGGTCGTCTAACCTAATCCTAAACCGAACCCTGACTGGCAGCCACTGAGACTTAAGGTTAATGGTAACAAACTTTTGTTAACAGGCTAGAATGAGTCGGATAATTTTTCCTTAGATTTATATACGAAACTGATCTAAATACTCAAATATTAAAATAAAATAAAATAAAATAATCGCCTAAAAAAAGTAGAATCGCATTGTTCTTTTTTTCCTGGTGGATTCAGCTATCAATCTACAAATGTACAAAAAACATGGTCTTATTTTTAAGGGAAAACATAAGGTAACATCGTAGTAATAGTAGAATCAAAATTAACAGAAACGAAATTGCTCTTGTAAAAAAAGGTCCAAAGTACCAGAATTAGCCAAAATTTCCAGAAGAAAAAGCGTTCGTTTTATTTGCCTTATTCTCATCTGGTTTGTTATTTTCGCAACGGTTTGGCCGATCTTATGTCTGTTATAATAATTATTAACAATAATTATTCAGTGCGGGATAAAACAAAAAAAACATCCAGATTTTAGTTCAAGTCCGTAATGACTGCTAAAGATTTACAAAATAAACAAAAATCTTTTATTTAAAAAAATGCTAAATTTAATCATGAATACAGCATGATCACGTTTATACACCGCAAATAGAGATAATCTATATAATGATACTATAAGGCATTTGTATTCGAACTTACGTACGTAAGTTATCACCTTTCACACACATTTAAAAATAAGATCGTCCATGTTTATAATTTGGGTTTTAAGTAGGTTGAGTGATGTGTGTTGGTGAATGCTATGATTGTGATTAGTTAATGATAATTAATGTTAGTTATGACCAGCCTCTCCCTACTCCCCTTTTCAGCCTTGTGCCACATTTTTATATTTATTTTGTATATATTATCACAATTGTTATGAATAAATATTTATCATTTGAATAATATTCATCAGACAATTATTTTTACGGTAAGAAGACAAAGAATCTTTATTTTAAAAATAATTAAATTGCTACAATTTAAATATATAAATATATAAATATATAAATATATAATAGTTAACTGACAATGAGATCTATTTCTACGAAAGAAGAAAGTGTCTTTTTTAAAACAGTATTTACCCTGGCATACATTTATTATTTCAGCGTAATATTATTTTTAATAGTAAACTATACGCATTGATGTAGAAAGCACTGTGGAACTTCCACGGGTTCCAGCTAGTCCTCTATATGGTGTCTATTGTTGACAGCATGATGTTCACCCGATATATACTTCCTTCCCACCGCAGGAAGATGTGTTACAAAACCGGAAGGTGGGGAGAACAAGCCAGCGCCCCTAAAGAGGGGGCACTATGGGCTCTTAAAATTTGTCTTGGCAGTTTGGTCGGTCCGCCTCAGACAGTTAGCAATAAACTAGCTTCCGGTTAATGGGTGTGCATCGAGTGTTGTTCAGAAGGACCCCACAAACGAATCACAGTACAAACGTAGGTAAGTTTCTTTCATTTCTTAGATTTTATTGCGTAGAACTACGTTATAATGTGTAAATGTGTTTGATTTTTTTGTTTCAATTTACTCTATTATTTTAAGTTTTCTTTTGCTCCTTCTTTTATTCTCAATAACAAAAAAAACTTTCAATTATATTGAAGCGGTTAGCTTCTAAAATGGCTGCAAAATGTTTGCGACCAGTTCTGTCTGATTATCAAAACGATGAAAAAGGCAAATTACTACACCGTCATAATTTGTTGTCGGATTTATTTTTTAAATTTTTTTATAGTTTGCAAATACAAATTTGTTTTCTAATTAAATTGTATTTTAAATAATTTCTTCGGCAATATTAAAAACCACCATTATTATGATGTTTAATATATTTAAAATTAATTTTTGATAAACACTGTTTTATTTTTTTCTTACAAAAAAAAAAAGCATACTGACCCTTAACCCTAAGTTTGGATGGGGAACCATTTTAAATAAACGGTGTTTTATTTTATTATTTGTTAATTAATACCTGCAACATAATAATGGAAACAAAAGAAATCCGCCCCCCCCCCCAAAAAAAAAACAGATAAAAATTAATACGGTATATGAATTTGCCCTTTTATCTTATTTTAAAATAAGACAGAACTAATCGACAAGATTTGGCAGCCATTTTGGCAGCTAAGCGTTTCAATATAACCGCAATTTCTCTATCGGATTCAATTGTTACTTTTTAACGAATCACGTGAGATATTATTACTTATGGGTTAGGGTTTCGGTTTTGTACGACTTCAGCGTCCCACTTTCTTTTGAGAAACGATGTCATCCTACTTATTCAATTTGTAGTTTCCAAATGACATTGCATTTTAAGATATAACAAATATTCAGAAATGTTTTATTTAATATCGATAACATTTTGTATTACAATGCAGTTTTACAAGGAAAAAACGATATACGGTATTAACTTCCTCCCAACCGCGGGAAGATGTGGCACAAGGCCGAAAGGTGGGGAGAATAGACCAGTGCGCAAGAGGTGGTGTACTCTGGCCTCTTAAATATTGACTGGTCAGCCCGGCATTGGGGGTGCCTCAAGCAATTAACGATAAACCTACTCCTCCCCAAAGAGGGAAGGCAAAGCATTAGAAGGTGGACCTCCTAGGACTGGTATTTACTTTCTTCCCACCATTGAAAGATGTGGCACAAGGTCGGAAGGTGGGGAGACTCAAGCTAGCGCCCCTAACAAAAGAGGTACTCTGGCCTATTAAAAAGTGCCCGGAAGCTCTGTTACCATTCCTCGGCCGGGGCGCATCAGGCAGTTTGCAATAAACTAACTAATCCCCAAATAGGGAAAGCAAGACCTGAGATGGTGGATCTCCTAGGACTACCCATGACCAATACCCCAACCCGACAGATACAAGGCCAACAAAATGGCCTAGTTCCCGTCGGACTGCTAGTCGAGAACGGATCCTCGCCTGGTATGCACTGTGTCAGCAAGTAGCTTTATTTACTGTCTCTCTCCCCTGATCTGAAGATATGGCACAAGGCCGGAATGTGGTAGGAGAAAGCGCACAGTATATACATACTTCCCACGTAAGTATGATGCGACATAAAGCCAGAAGATGGGGAATCCGGCCAGGAAGGTGGGAGAAAAAGCTAGTGCTCCAGCGGAAAAGTAGGCTGGCCTCTAAAAATAACCTGAGCAGCCCCGTCAGCATTTCTCGTTAGGGGTGCCTCAGTCAATTGGCAATTGGCAATAAACCACACACTTCCCAAAGAGGGAAGGCAAAGCCTAGAAAAGTGGAACACCTAGGACTATCCAGGACATATACCTCAGTTCGACAGATAAAGGCCACCGAAATAACCCAGTTTCTGTCGGACTGATTGTCGAGATCGGATCTTCGACTGGTCTGTGTACCGTCAAAAAGGTAAATAAATCAGTTAGCTTTCGCCGTCTGAATCATTTTGGATTCCACAAGTATCTCTGCTACCTGACTCAAACGATTGACTTTGTCTTTGGAAGTTTAAGGATTATTTTCTTATTTCTTGCCGAATTCATTTTTAGATGCAGGGTGATTTAGATTAGTTGTCTGACATAGTCATTACTTTCTTGTTTCCCTTACCACTTAAAAAAATGGTTTCGCCCAAGAAGCTAGAAAAGAACACGTGTTTGTTTTTTACCCCAATTTCTGTTTTAAATAATCCCCTAATCCCTCCCCATTTTTATGTACTAACAAGTCACCGCTTATCAAGGCCCGTAGGCCACTCAAGGATAAGGGTCAATGAGTTTGTCAGGTGGACGGTAAGACAACACCGTGAGCATTGGGATTTAGTTATTTAAAAGGACGACTCAACAAGAATTTGTTAACATTGGACCTGAAAACGACCACGTTGTAGTAAGCTTGGAAGCAGTTCCATGGTATTGTTTTACAGACGGGTAATTCTTGGAAAGAAACTTTGCTCATGGAAGTTGTTTGGTTTTAGATATACAGAGGAAGAAAAGAAAATTATTTACAGTAGTTGTAGCTAGACGAGTTTTTGTTGTGAATGTTTTACAGGATAAAACCATAGATTGGAGCTCAGTCGAGTACCTGCTATGAACACAACGATAGAGTAGATGAAGACCAGCAGCCTCTCTTCTTTGAGAAAAAGGCTGTATAGAAGAGAAAGTGACCCACACTACATTTCGAAGTCAGTTTTGTACTCTGGCAAGGCAGGAAAAGGTGATCTGAGCGGCACCTACTCATGTGTTGCAACAGTACTCCATTTTAGGGCGTATTTGACTCTTATACGGGTAGAGGATTGTGCCAGGAATGAGATGCTTTCTGGAACGGTAGAATGATCCAACCATTTTCCAACGTGTGAATGTTTTAGTATGATTGCGATGTTATGGTTAATAACAGTTAATGAATGCGATTAGCTAATTTAGATAGTCAGCTGGAGTTAGTGAACATCAGCCTCTTTCCACGTCCTCCTTTTCGACTTGTGCTCCATTTTGTATATGTATGGTATGTATATATATATATATATATATATATATATATAAATAAATATTGAAAGACATATTTTTGCCATCTCTTCGTCACTAACTGTGTCATCACTTGAACTCACACACAGTTTTGCGCGCTAACTATTTTTTCTGGTTTGAGTCACGTGTTTCTTGCTGCTTTCTTTTGTCTCGTCACTGGACTTTCTATTGGAAGTCAACTAGGATTGTGCTTGCTGCTATTTGTGATGAATTGCCAGGTCGAGAAGGCGAACATTGTGTCAGACATTGAGTGAGTCTAACTGAACATAAAAACTGCAACCGACCTTTATTTTAAGACTACCTGACCCACAACGAGAGTGGCTCGAAGATGTCTAGTGAAGGCTAAGAACTCACTGAATGATCACCAGCTACCTTGGGCTCTCACGATCGCCAGTGGATCCCTTCAGCGAAAAGAACTCTAAGCAGTAATTTCATCTAGACAGAAAAGTATTTGGGACGTTGACAATATACACAACAAGGAATCGTTTAAAAGTTGACGTCCTGTTTGTTTGTTTTTAAATAAATTATGAAATGAAATGCAGCAGAATGCATTTCGATTTCTTCGTAAATAAGTTAGCCATTTTAATATTTTGTTACTACTTAAAAAAATAATCTATTTTTTACCCTTCGAAAAATTAAAGTATTTAATGTGGCTTTGAAATTCTTAGTCTTCATTTCTTAATTAGAAAATTGGAAGCTTTGGAAGCTAATAATTTTTGAAACCTGCTACATGACCAAGGTTTATCGCCAGTTTCGGTATTGACCACAGGACGTGTTCACGCATATGAACGAATTGATATGTATTTGTATGAAAATATACAAAAAGTGGCAAAAGGCTGAAATGGAGAGAGCGTGGGAAAGGTTTGTCTTCTCTAACTTTAACTAATTTTAACTAATTTAGCTCGTCGCATTAACTGACAAATTGATCTACTAAAACAACACAATCATGCTCCATTCACCAAAATAAAACCATTTAAAACCCATATAAATATATATATATATATATATATATATATATATATATATATATATATATATTTGTCCAATGGTTATCCGTTAATACTATTAAGACATGTATAAAGGAAAAAACATTGTCTTTAAAAGTTGAAAATGTTTCGATCCACCCAATTTCCTGTTAATGTGAAGCTTATTGATACTAAAAGTCAGGAGTTATCGAAGGCGCTCTCTGACCTTTTTAAAATTGCCTGGGTGGGCCTGTCGGCATTCTCCGGTCGGGGCACCTCAGGAAGTTAGAGACAAACTTACTCCACCCCAAACAGGGGAGGCAAAGCTTTGGAGGGTGGACATCTTAGGATTACCGACAGATAAAAAGCCACCGAAATGGCCCAGTTTCTGTCATACACGTTGTCGAAATCCGATCCTCGCAATTGGACGTCCAATATTGTTCGATTATCTATTAAAATATTGAACGTACAACTCTCTCTCTCTCTCTCTCTCTCTCTCTCTCTCTCTTATATATATATATATATATATATATATATATATATATATATATATATATATATAGTAGGAGGTTGGAGTAATAAAAAATATTAAAAATGAAAAAAAATAGGGTTAATATAAGATGGGCTTTTTATACTAACTTTTCAAATTATGGCAGATTAGCAGATTTACCAGTCGAAAAATTGGCCTATGACCCAACGTTTATTAACTCTCATCTCCTTCAAAAGCTGGAGGAGTAACGTGCATTTCTAGAAAATCACGCCACCGATCTTCTATAGCTTTATCGAACTTTAACTAACGCAGCTAGTTGCATTCACAGCAATTCCTTCACGAAACCATCACAGTAATACAACACAATCTATAACCGATTCACCAAAACAAAATCATGCAACGATTACTCTATTTAAAACCCATACTAACGAATTGCGTTATCCTTAAATTACACATGCCTATTTAACTAGCAATCGGACAAGTAAATCATTTCATCTGTCACTGTTTAAGTGAAAGTTGTAAAATGCATGAAAATGTACATAAAAGTAGAAAAATTAGTTTCTAATTTATTTGAAAAAAAAAGCGGAAGGAAATGAAACGAACACAATTTGAATAAATGTCATTTAGCTTGTGAAATTAGGCAGGTTCGTCAGAAAGTCGCGTGGGCACATTTCGCTCATGACTGCTCATGTACTTTTTCTCAATCTTAAAATCGTTGTGGACAATCTTTCTTCCAGTCTATAATAAAGACCAATGTGCATTTATTTGTATATATTTCTAATTTCATAAACTTAAATATTTTTACATGTTTATATATTTGTATGTATACGATACACTCCTAAACTATTAACCATCTTAAGGAATTTTGGAACACGGCTACGAAGCGTAAGGGGTCCAAATGTGGACTATATTTAGTTCAATTTAGTTTTAGTTTTAACAATAGTTATTAGACATCAATTAATAAATATTCCCAAAATTTCAGTATATATATATATATATATATATATATATGTATATATATATATATATATATATATATATATATATATATATATATATACACGAGCTGGCTTTGCCGGCTCGCTATCGTTTCGCAAAGTTCGCTACTTTAAACATTATTTTAAAATAAACATTTCATTTATAACTTTGTTATGAACATAAAGCGAAAGCTTTCTCAGCTATCTATACAGATATTCATCAAATTATTTCGTAATATATATTTAATTATTATCTATATACGTATACGTTGCATCCTTGCGGAATCATCAACGTAGAGATAACTGTTCAAACCGGTCGCACGATTCGAACCCCGGAACAAAAGTCACCTTTAATTCAATTCCTTTTTGGCACATTCCTTTTTTATACACTGTCCTGATTTTGATTAATTTCAGGATTAACTTCTGGGGATTGTTTTGAAAAAAGATCGAGTAAGTGATAAATCCATTTAGGATCACACCTACTGATGAAACGATCACCAAAGTGTCCCCGCATATCAGTGAACGTAGATAAAACAAAGACTGTTCGACATTCGCGCCTGAAACTTCGTGGGCAAGTCAGTCATAGACTGAAGTTTATACCTAACAAACATGGTTGGATTACAGAAAGGGTTGCACAATTTTATTAACGTTTCTATAGGTGGTATTTTTGGGGGAGGGTGTCATCGTGTGTGGTCCAAAATGGACCACTTTGAAAGGTGATGACAAACTCTTGCGTTTGACCGGCTTTTTTTTTCTTTCGTAATTATTCAATTCGGGGTGTTTTCCGGAAATGCCGCATATACATTCAGTTTTAGCCGACAAAGAGGAGGAATCAGTTTGCAA
>OY744525.1:92311185-92346185 GCA_963556195.1 Sepiola atlantica | reverse complement strand
AGAAGTTATGGGATGACCTGATACAACCGGACACAATTTAGGGCAAGACAGGATACATCCGGCAAGGGATTATGGGACAAGTGCGGATGTTATTGAGCAACCCTTGTTTCACTACACACTCTTAATGTAGCCTTCCTATGGTGTTATTGATTTATCCGGACAGAAGTTATGGGATGACCTGATACAACCGGACACAATTTAGGGCAAGACCGGGTACATCCGGCAACGGATTATGGGATGTTTTCAGTGACTCAGCATTTTTATAGGATTATACATAAATACATTAGATTATTTCCAAATTAATACTATTTAACATTGAAAAAAGCCTGAAAAATACGGGAAAAATGCTACCCTCTGTCGGAAACTGGTCCGGTTGATCCTCAGCAAGTGAATCGTTTTCTGCCATTTTGAGATATTATTATCCCAGGATATGTACGGTGCTAAAAATATCAACTTTTTGACATGTCGCCGCTTAGTTTTACATAAATACATTAGATAATTTCCAAATTAGTACTAATTAACATTGAAATATAACTGAAAAGCCCCCCCCCCCCTGATGAAATCTGCCCCATGGACCCCTAAGGCGTGGGTTTATAGATTCCGGAATACGCCCATCAACTTACTCTGTGAATTTTACATTAGAATACACTTTTATATTGTATCTATATTCTCTAACATTTTTTTCTATAGGGCATACACACACACACACACACACACACACACACACACACACACACACACACACACACACAAACATACAGACATTCAATTTTATATAGAAGATATATATATATACATGGTAGAGAATTCTTACTTTTATTTTAGTTTACAGCTGAAATTGTAATGCTGAATAAAAATAGGACCGTTGTTTCTTTTTATCAGTACATAATTTATTCAGTAAAATGTATTAATTCTATCGCTTAGCTGACGAGATGCTATGTATAGGCATTTAGTAGTCGTGTGTGTGCCGAGCGAAGTCAAGCCGCAAACTGAAAAGAAAATGATTCACTACAGAAAGAAACAGAACACGAAATCTAAACGGACTGTCAATCATTACATTCCTTGTCACGTATATGTATAGAACCCTGTTTACAAAACATCAGGTCAGCATGGCTGAACTTTTTGTCCTGCCGCACTCTTTTACCTCTATGTCGCCATAGTACGGTAATGAAAAGAGGGAATTATTGACAGCCTCCTTCTCTCAGCTATCTATTTTAATCGTTGTCTCTTTAATTGGTGACGATTTTACGCGACAAGATTTGGCTGGTCGATGGTTGGGCAAAAAGGGCGCCTCTTCGTTCCTTGTACCACAAATGCTTCAAGCAAACTAAAACACTCTTACATGTTATTTGGCCTTGTGCCCACAAATCACTATTTATTAAGTGACCCTTGTATAAAAAGACTTGCATAATATTCCATTCAGAAACTTTTGTCAGATAATATCCTTATTGATTTAACCATCCCGAGCGTATTTAATAGGACGTTTTAATTCAAGGAATCTTTAGAGTCAATATAAGCCTTAGTGCTCTCACCCAGGTGCACAGAAGTGAAGTGATGCGAGTTTCTATTGACCGAATTAGCACCAAATGTACGTAAGTATAGACAGATGATCGAAAATAAAAAGCCTGCGGTGGGTCGATACACCCCCATTCCCCCTTTCCAAATTTCTTTTATTCATAAGAACTTCAAGGCAAAATCGTTACACCAAAAACGAACCTCTTAACTTTCTTTGCCCAAAACCCGGAATTTTTTTTGTTCTTGTTTATTTTTTTTTTCGGCAGAATGATCTGCGAAATTCTGCCACCCACATTTGAGGGTGGTAATAAAAAAAATAGCTGACCCGCCTTAAATCATTCAACCATCCCCCGTTGCTTGACTACATGATTCTCTCACTTTCAGTATCCATACACGGCACAAACACATTCTTTTTCATCTAGGGTACCCAGATTTTCTTTAGGGAGATAAGTTGCTATTACGTTGAAATTTTTAATTACTAGCGGAACCCCGTTGAAATTCCACAGTTGCTTTCTTCAATACGTTTACTGTCGACTTCTAACGTTTTAGTATTAGGTACGATCAAAAACCTCAACCTTAAGTTTCCGTATTACCCGCCATGCTGAATTGCGATTTTTCTCTGACTTTTTTTTGTTACTTTTTTTCTGTGACTTATCTTTATATAAATTACCTTTTGTATATTTCATCTGGAGCGATCGGGCGATCTCATTAAAAAAAAAAGTGAAATGCTGATACCGTACGTACGAACACGAAATGTCTTAGCATAATGATATATAGACTACCGGGACCCGTGGAAATTCCATGGTGCTTTCTACATCAATCTGTATAATTTACTATTAATGATAATATTCATTTTGAAATAATAAATATCTGTCATGGTTAATACTATTAATAAAAATGGACTCTTTCTTCTTCCGTAAAACTAATTGTAATTGTCAGCTAAATATTCTTTAAATAAATAAAACGAATATGTCTCTTATTTATTTATTTATTCAATTATTTACTTATTTAAAAGTGTAACAATTTAATTCTTTAAAAAACAATACATATTCTCACGTCTTACCGTAAAAATAATTGCCAGCTAAATTTTCTTCAAATCAATGAAACGAATGCCACTTTTTGAAATGTATTTAAAATTGTACTGTTTTAATCGACAGGACGACACCATCTGATTTTAGAACAATTGATTTTAAAATGGGTAAAGTTGGAATTGTTATCTTAGCGACATCAGATTAATCGCTAATCATCAGCTTTGCTGATCGAACGATCTCATTTATTTAATGGGTGTGAAAGGTGATAACGTACTACTAACATGAACTTCCTTAGCATATTATTAAATAGATAGATTTGAACCTGGAAATAAGCAAACACTTTTTAACCTGTAATAATTTTGATGTAACGACTGAACCCATCGAAGCAGCAAATAGTCGAAGGGAAATGCGTTCTATCACATTAATAGCATCAAAGAACTTTGCGGTATAAAGTCGCAATAGAACCAAAATGAGTAGATTCGGCATCATGAAACAGAGCTTAACTTTACGGCTTCTACAGAACTAAAAAAATACCCGTCCCAGAGTGAGTAAAATGAATTCACCGAACAGAACAGTTTGGCACCACTTTTATGTCCTCCTTACGAAGATTAAAATCAAGATATGATTATACTAAACCTTATGCCTAGAATCCTTATACAAATTTTGATCAAAATCCATTACATGATTATCTTTCTAGAAAATGTTTAAAGCGTAAGGGGTATTAAGAAAAATAGAAATTCAAGGAATCTTACTTAAATAGTGTCTAATGACTATGGACCAAATTTAATGTGAATCTGAAATATTTGAATGGGAGGTTGTGCTTATTATTATGTCCCCTAAAAACCCTTAAATATACTCCAAAGAAACCGAAATTTTGAGAATATATATTAATTTATGTCTAATACTCATTGTTAAATTTTCACAAAAATCGAACGTATCTGACTTTGTATGATGGGCTTCCACCCCATTTTCACCACTCTTTCATAAAACTAAATTAAACTTAATATATAGCCCACATTTACATTCCTTAAACCTAGTCCCTTTTTTCCAAAATTCATAATGATCGGTTAATTAGTTTAGTATATAAACATATCAATATACCTAACTTTATATAAAAATAGAGATGTGTAATGTGTGCGGAGAATCCTGTTTTATTGGTCTGTTCGTTTGGAATTGAACTGAGCTTTTTGGTGGTGAATTATTCTGGTTTCGTTTTCTAGCTGGGTCGTTGTTAGTTACAATTAAGTAAATAACTCTGAATCGTTTTACTATTTATAAATAGGCTAAATTGTGTAAAGAATAGTATTTGAGATAATTCGTGAAGGTTTACTTAAATCTGGGCTTATGCTCTCGGATGCACTGATTGTCTCATCCCAACAAGACGAATCAGAAAAATATCCCAACAAGATAACTTCTAACACTGATTGATATTCACTGTCTCAACAAGACGAATCTCATCTGTAGTTCATTTAAAACATGAGTTGGCCATCTCCTATCTTAATATTTCATCATACTTCTAAATATTAGTGAGTTAGGAAGTAACTGTCTCTATTTACTTTTTTTTAATGAAAATAGTTCCAGACAAGGCATGAAGCCACTTGATGGAAAGAGTTTAAAAATACCACTTCAAGGTTAAAAATTAACCAACGATAAGTGTTAGATGGATAAATCCCGACCCAGAAAACAGCAATTCTTCCCCTTTTGTCAGAAACATAGCTCATGGAATGTGAGGATTAAAGGACAAAATAAGGGAAGCGAGAGTTACGAGACTGCCGAAAGTAAGCTCAAGGTCCAATTTCTACTCTCCTTCCACACGAGGGCAGCTAGCTCTAAAAAAAAATATGCACTATTATAACACACACTCCTATTTGCGCATATATTTTATATTGTGAATAAAGGGTAAAAAGATTATTTCCGGTCTTTTCCGATTAATTTACTTTCGGGGGTTGCGATTCTTTGTTTCCTTAATTATCCCGAGCAACGTTGGAACACGAGTCAGCTAGTAAAGAATAAGTGTCTGTGTAATAAACGATTCCGAGTTGTTCACTTAATTATAATTAGCGACGATCCGGCTAGACAACGAAACCAGAAGAATTCTCAATCAGAACGCTCAGTACAGTTCCCAACCTCTTCATTCTTTCATATCGCATAGAAATTAGTAGACGGTCATATAAATACCAATCGAAGAAGAGAGTATCCAATAGTACTATGCAAACATAGCGATTAATGGCAATTACTAAACGAGCGATTTTTGTAACCCCGTCGGTCTGGTGATGGATGATGAAAAAAAGCGTGCACGGAATTGTGATTTAACTTTTCGAATTATGATTTAACTTTTCGAATTATGATTTAACTTTTCGGATATAGAAAATACACGATATGGGGCGCCATCTGTTCCGATTCCCTTTCCGTCCATAATATCATCACTTCTACAATTGTCTCCGGATATATCGGTAAGCGTGCGACGGGGCACAAGTAAATAAATATTAGGCTCTAAGAGATATGTATTCGTTCTCAACTCCGCAGAGACGTCAAGGGCTCTAAGTCCGAATACAATGATATTATTAAACCGGTTGGGCACAGCTGGTGGGGTCAGAAGTGATGATAAGAGACAGACCGTCTGGCTATACCAGTGGATCCCTCGTGTCATGGTCACCGAAATGACTTTCTCCACCCTATATATCTGCTTCTCTTTATCTCCCTCTGTTGTCCCCAATTTTCCTTGCATGCTTCTCTCTATCTGTCTGTGTCTATCTCTCCTTTCGTGTGTGCTCTTTTTCTCTTTCTGTAACTCTTCCAGTGTATGTTTTTCTATGTCTCTTTGTGTTTCGATTTACCCCCTCTCTCTTCCCGTCTTTTTTTCTATTAACGAACGACCAACTGATTTTCGAAGGCTACATCCCTCTCATATTAAACATATATATTGAACAGAGCAGACGAAAAGCAGAGAGAAAAAAAGATCGTTACGAATCAGCTTATCAATCTGCGATGCTAGAAGTCCAACCTTTCTCTCTTCTCCCTTTCTCCACCCCCTTTTCTCTTTCCCCTCTCTTCCTCTCTCTTATTTTTCTCTCTTTTTCTATTTCTCTTTCTTTCTCTATCTTTTTTTCTCTCCCTTTCCTCCCCCCTCTCTTTCTATACACTGGGGCAACTACTTCTTCATAATTTCGTCGGGTTTATATGGGAAAACATGCTATTGACCACTTTCCCACCGCAGGAAGATGTGACACAGGGCCGGAAGGTGGGGAAAGAAAGGACAGCGGACCAGATGTAGTACACTCTGGTCACAACAAAAACATACCTGCATTAACCAACCTCGTTTTCAATAACAGAAGGTAAAGCCTGGGACGGTGGCCCTCCTAGGACTGCACAGAACCATACCTTAGCCGACAAAGCAAGGCAGATGGTGCCGTAGTGGCCCACCCAGTTGCACTGATTGTCCAGGATATATCCTCAACTGGTATGAAGTGTCAAAAAGAAGTTTGTCAAGTTCAGATAAAAACACTCTCAAATTCATATTAATAAAGATTATCACCAAATTAAAAATAGATGAATCTAACATTTAAAAAATGCTCAAGTTCAACTTATAATTTTTTTTAAAACACTGAAATTCAAATGAATACAAATTAATTCTATAGTAAAGATAGATTAAGCTTAAATTAAAAATTCTCAAGAAAAACTCTGACATTTCAATTAATAAATAAAAATTAACTCACAATTAAAATAGATAAATTGCAAATAAAGCTCAACTTTAAATTTAAAATAAACTCAACAGCACATTTAAAAAAATTGAATCTAGCATTTATCTTTTCGAATTGGTCTTCTCTGGGATTTGGGTAGCAATAAGCCTTCCCAAGGCCCCAGCAGTCTCTGCACTTCCAGTGGAGGTCTGGTTTGTGCTGTATCTCCTCGGTCTTCTCATCCTCCTTGACCCTATGCAAATATTTTGTGTGGGGTCAGCCTATGCTGGTGCCATTTTTTTTTGGGGGGGGGAGGGGAGCCGATAGTGTTTTTTGCTATTTCTGTTCATTGGTTCATTTTTGTGTGGTGTCAGTTGAGGCCGGTATAATTTATTGGGGGGGGGGAGCTTATGAAGTGAAGGTTGTTGCATTTTCTGTTCCTTTGTTTGTGATGTGTTCTTTCTGTGGTTTTCTTTTCTTCCTGTAGTAGATTCCATGTGACCCTTCGTAGGTTATGCGGGTTGGTTTCTGCATTCAATGATTTTTCTTAAGATTGTAGCTGTTTTGATCATTGCCGTCCTGTGTATAGTTCCAATGATCCCTTTGATTCTAATTTCTCCCAGTCTTTTTTCCAGTTTTTTCTTTTGAATGATGATGATGGTCATCATCATCATCATCATCATCATCATCATCATCATCATCTCTCAATAAATTTGCGTCAACTATTAAAACGAACTTTAAAAAAATATATTTCACAAAATAATTTGATTACGAAAGTAAAGACACAAAAATTAATTTCCGTTACTTCGTAAAAAGTCAGTCATTTATTTTTCTTTCACTCTCGAGCAACGAGACATCTGGATTTTAATAAAACACAAATGTTAAATTATAAAATGAAGCACCTGTGTAAGCCACCAACCTGATGTTAAAATGACTTCTCCTTTAACAAATTTAACTTTTCAGTTTTTGTCGTCCTTTAAGAACAATTTTTGAAAAAATGCTTCGCCCCCCCCCTCACTCCTAATTTTTGTAGAGAGTTTAGGCGAAAGTGTAATATAGTAAAAAGCACAAAAATGAAAGAAAAAGCAAATATACAACAAATAAATTATACCAAGCGCAAGAAAATTTGTTTTCTACCTAACTGTTTAAGTTTCACGTGTAGGAGCAGATTGTAAGATTTAGTATCCATGAATTTCTCATCGTTATTTTAACTCTATCACTAGTCATCTTCTAAAATGGCGGTCGATGTTTTGGGAGGTGGTCACTAATTTCAGGCTTTAAAGACAGTAAAAATGGCATGTGGTTCCACTAACTAAGATTGGTTACAAGTCGGATTAGGGCAAGCTTTTTTATTAATATTATATTTTAAGCCTGAATTAGCGACCACCTCTCCCCCCAAAATCGACCGCCGTCTTGGAAGATGACTCTAATGAAAAGGTAAAAGTTACGATAACAAATTGGGTGCCGCTTTGGCCTGTTATCTACGTACCATAAATCTACTTTGGTATGATATCTACACTGCAATCTACGTCTCATGAATTTACTTTTTATGCGATCTACACTTCATATTGCAATCAACATGGTACAAGAGTAAGGAAAACACTTCTCCTAATTGGTTTCGAAAGAATGTGTGGTTAGAGAGCTTCGACCCCTAACTCTAACCCCTAACCCTAACATTAAAAGAAGAAACTGTGTGACACTTCAGCCAATTATTCAACAAGAAGTCGCTGAAGGTTCAGTAATCTTTTCTGACGGATGGGGTGCTTATGCTAATTTAAACCAACTCAATTTTCGTCATTTTTCCGTAAATCATCAGCAAAATTTCGTCGATCCAAACACCGGAGCACATACACAAGGAATTGAAAGATCATATCTTGGCGCGAACATTCGTATATTGAAAAAAATTAAGAGGCGTACGCTGTAGATATTTGTCTATTAGAAAACACTTGATGTCGTCTAGTGTGTGTCCTGGTACAATTTTGTCAAGTGGTTTGTTTCTGGTTGTTGAGATTAGTTCGGGATGGAGTTTCGGTCTCGCCGATATAATCTCCGTTATTACAAATAGAACAGTAAATATAATATATAGTGTTGAGGCTGCCCCATGTAAAGTGTAGGGGTTGGAGTTGGAGTTGGATGTTGGTGTTTTTTATGTTAAAAAGGGTGTGTGGTGTTTATATGTGTGCATACGAGGCATCTGGGTTTGTTGCATTTGCAATTGCCGTGTTGCAGAATGTTCTGTATGTGCGGGCATGGCTGCCAGATTGGGTGGTTGCATAATTGTATTGATTGGAGGTAGGTATTCATAACCGGATTTGTTTGTAGGCTGTTGACATTTTTTGTGAGTTTTTTTGTAAGTTTCGGCATGTATTAGCCGTGCTCGTAGACCATCGGGTGCGGTTGTTGGTGTTTTTCGTTTGTATTTCAGGAGTTATTGTCTTTCTATTCTTGTAGTTTATGGCTTTCTTGATGCATTTGATGAGGTATGACTGGTGATGAATTGTTGTATAAGATTGGCGATATGGTGCATGTAATCTATAAGGTTTGAGCATATGCGTATAATGCGTATGGAAAAACTATATATGATGGATTTTTCAGGTTTAAATACTTGCTGTTGAAGTTGAGGAATTTGTTGTTATCTGTAGGTTTCGTGTTAAGATATGTTTATATTCTTTTGTTGTGGAATTTGACTGTTAACTCACATGAGTGTTCCATTGTGAATTTGATATTGTGATGGTGGTGTATTGGTGGAAGTCTATTAGGTTGGTAAGACCTTGTGGCCGAATGAAGAAAATCCCGTCAATGTAGCGGCAGTAGTGATAGGGTTTGCGTTGCGAGTTTTGGTGTAGTTAAAAAACATATGACCATTTAAGTTCTAGAACATTAATGCTCCGCACATGCGCGACCTCATTTCCAGTTTTCATCTTTTTTTCTGATCATTCAAGGCTTTTGAAATACTGAATAATAATAAAATGTTATTAAAAAACAACGACATCGTTTTATGCTTCATCATTATCTAATTATCACACATACACACATACACACACGCACACACACACACACATATATATATATATATATATATATATATATATATATATGTATATATAAAGTAAGCAAACTTCATTTATGTTCCAAAAGACAAGATTTTATTTTTCTTACAAAACATTTTCAAAACAGATACACTTTAGTTCAAATTATTTTACGAATCGTTTCGCGTAAAGTAAATCAACCAACATTATTTTGTCGTATTGGATATGTCCATTTCAAGCTCATAAGAAAGTACATAAAAAGTTCTTAATTTTCAAAATGATACAATGTGACATGATAGATAAACGTTCAAAACGAAACTTTGAACTCACCATCTTGTAACCACAATTCAGAGTTAGCAAAATAAATAACGTAACCTATTGCAGCAATTTTAATTTAGTTTTACTCTTCTATTTTAGCAAGTGATGCTTATTGTTTATCTATAGAATACTAAAATCAACTGAAAGATAATTTACATAATTTACTTTATTAATATTGTGAGTATCTATTTACTTTATTTGAATAAGAAATATATATATATATATATATATATATATATATATATATATATATATATATATATATATATATAAACATTAAGTTATCTTTTTCGGCCTATCAGATCCTTTTATATCCCCCCCCCTTTTTATTGCATTGTAATCTTACATATGATATCTTCCAGAATTTTAAACCTGGTAAAGCTGACAACCCCTATATTAAAAGAGACCGCGTCACATCTTGCTTTTGAGACGTGGCAGAGACTAATGCATTCATTGACCAATCAGATCTTTTGATATTTCTCAGCGTCCCCTTTTTACTGTCTGACAAATGTACGTATGAGATCTTCCAGAATTTGAAATCTGATAAAGTAAACTCCGTCTTAAAATAAAACTACGTTGTGTTAAGCGAATCTGATGTCAACTAAAGCTGTTATCGACGAAAACATATCAGGAGGGACGTTAATGGCGTAGCGTCTGTGTGTATTTATCAGTGGCACTTTGACCTGATAAGCAACAGGTTAGCCGTCTATTAAAAAAAAAGATGGCGGTTGGACGAGAGTGAACAAATTGTATGTTTGTTTAGATGGAGAGAAACAGTCTCCCAAAGGGCATGAAAACTAATATAAGATATTCATTGTTGATCATAAACGGCTTAACGACATGAATTACTTGAAGTAGTAAGCCATTTCCTTTTTTTCGGGGGTAATAAATCTTTAATATTTAGTGTTTTTTTAAGGAACAGTTTCGTATTTTTTGTAGTTTTTATCTAAAAATAGATTGTTTTTAGTTACATTTATAGCCATTGTAATGTCTGCTTTTGCCATTAATTTTCATTAAGTTCATTTTCTTTATTCTCTGTTCAATGTTTTAAGTATTTTTTTTTAATGTCGGTTAGACGATCTATGTTGATGAGCGTCTGAAGTTTTCCTTTTCTTTTGTGGGTTGTTTATGTTTGTGCCTGATAATTAAGATAGCAAACGTCGGTTTTTTGTTTTTAGGAAAATGTCATTAAACTAGGGGAAAACATCGAATAAGCGAATCCTGTTTTGTGGTTTATATTCCAATGTAAATTGAAACGCATGGCGTTTTTTCAAAAGCTTCTGGGCGGGTTTTTACTTACTTTATTTTCTTTTTGGTATTAACATAAGGCAGCGTTACAGACACGTTGTAGCTTTCTCTTGGTGTTTGTTTTGTACTAGACATACTCGTGAGCCGTTGGGTCGTAACCACTACCACTATTTATAATTAAATATTTCGGCAGACGATAATTTTTTTATAATTACTATTTAAAGATTAACTTTGCGTTTGTACATGTAACTATTTGGCCTTCCATAGAAGATTGCATGAGTTTTTGCACGGATTAGGGCCTTCCATGGAAGGATAACCCCTAAGAAAATGAAAAAAAAAACATTAAAATTTTATTTTTTTGCTTTCGCTCTGGCTATGCCGATGTATTCCCCCCCCCCCACACACACCCTATAGCTATGCCTTCCTCCCATCACCACTCACTTTTGAGCACCGCCAGAAAGAATGCCCAAATAAACTCAGACCGCACTCGTTTCTTTTAGGGTTTTTTTTTTTATCATAGTTCACCACAAACTAGGCAGGCCGCCACTGTAGACATGAGGGGCTACTGAGAATTAGGGTTAGAGTTTTGGAGGTCATCTTAAATTGTGAGTTGTGCAGCGAGATGTCTGTTCATATTAATTTTAAATTTCTGCATGACGGTACAGTCGGAAAAACAATGGGCAGAGAGGGAGTTCCAGAACGTAGAAATAAGCTATTGGAGTAGAAGGCTCTCTCGCATCTGGTGACCTCCACAGTGAATGGATAGGACTTAGCTGATTGTCGGGATGATCTAGTGTATTTACGTCAAGGGGGCACCAGAGCAGCAAGTTCATCGGAGCACAATCCATTTAAGTATATGTAGATCAGGCACAAGGATGCAACATTGCGGCGATGGGACATGAACAAGAACTTGGTGAATAGTAAGGGACTTATTAAATTAGCGACTCATTTTTTAACCTTGTCTAAGAGGGAGAGACTAGTGGATGGTGCACCAGTCCAGATGTGGCAACAATATTCCATGCATGGGCGGGTGGTGGCTTTGTAGATATATAGAATAATGTCAGGTGTGAGAAGTTTATTAGCACGGTAGAGGTAGCAGAGTTGGCAATGCCTTCAATGTATTTGTTCCAATTCATACTACCTGTGAATGTTAGGTCGAGGAGTTTGAACGTTGCACTCTCAGGTAGGGTGTTATTTTCCATGGCAACCGGTAGTTGAAGAAGTTTCTTGTAGTTATTGAAAAATAGGAGCTTTGTCTTTGCAGCATTAAATGTTACCATCCATTTATGACCTCATTCCACTACAAACTCGGTGTTACTTTCTAAGGATTCAGCCATTGCCTCGGATATGTGCGCGTCCGATTTACCCACATGACGAGAGTAGAGCGTGATGTCGTCAGCAAATATACTAATCTCAGACACAATCTTATCAGGGAGGTCATCTATGAAAATCAGAAACAATAAAGATCGAAGGATCGATCCTTGGAGTACACCAGCATTATCCTCTGTTGTTTGAATACACGACCATCGAGGACAATCTGGATTATTCTTTTGGTTAGGAAGAATCTAATTATATTAAATATTCGAATATATGAATTAATTTTCATGAGAAGCTCTTTATGCCAGACCGTGTCAAAGGTTTTAGATATATCAAGCGCTACCACCCTATCTTCACCTGCCTTGTCCAATATACGGTATATGCGTTCAGAGATGACCATTAGGATATCCGCAGTAGATCGTGTTTGCCTAAATCCATACTGACAGTCAGAAAAAAGTTTAGCATTAACGAGGTGCCTGACTATCGCTAGATTTATTAAATAGTCAAATATTTTAGCGAAGATCGGGAGTAGACTGATGAAGCGATAATTCTGAGGATCAGTTCTATCTCCAGAGTTCTTGAAGACTGGTGCCACAGAGTCAATCTTCCAGCTATCAGGGAAGCAAGATTTAGCAAGGCGTTTGTTGTAGAGTTTAGAGAGGACAGGGGCCAGTTCAATAGAGCATTTCTTTATTACTATTACTGGTATAAGATCAGACTCACATGCTTTAGAGGTGTCACGGTTTTTAATGGTGCCCATGCACTGGGATGGGGTGATGACCAGGTTATAAAGTGTGGCTTCAGTCCGCAATAGAAATTCAGGGAGGGAGGGTTTGTTGAGTCCAAATTGGAGGTTAAGGCGAAACACTGGGCAAGTAGTGCAGCCTTATCAGTTGCCGTGCAAACGACATCATTGTGGTTTGATAGCGGAGGATTTGTTGATTGTCCATTGTTCACCATACTATTGTAGATTTTCCAGAAATCACGAGTACCTAGTTTCTGCGACTGAATGCGTTTTCTAGTCATTTATGTATATCTTCTCTTTGCTTCACCTATCACTGCTTGCAATTATTTCTTGACTCTATAAATTTCTGTCTATTCGCAGTTGACTTATGGCGGCCGAATTGTTGGAATGCTTGATGCCTCTGTGCAATAGCGACTGCACATTCCGAGGTGAACCATTGTGGAAGGTGGAGCCTGCTGTAGAATTCTCGCATGGGGACTTATGCTTCAATGCCTACTTTGACCCATTCGGTTAATTCATTTGCGCACTGATCAGCAAGGAATGAAAAGTTATCACTCCATGGGGCGTCGCTGATATGATCTCTGATGGAATCCCAATAGCCTGCTTCTAGAATCTCGTCGTTTTGAGCATCGGCTCATCAGCTTTAGGACGAGATTTTAGGGTGATATCAATCATTACCACAAGGTGATCGGAGTTCCCAGGCATTCATCACACACACTTCGGGTAGTGAGGTCGAGAAGTGAGGCTTGCTGGTCCACACGATCAGGGAGACGGGTCGGGAAAGTGACAGTCCGTGAGAGGGAGTGCGCCAAGGAGAAATTATATGTGAAGTTACCAGCTGCGTCTTTATAGCTGGAGACTCCCAGCCTGTCACAGTGGTCTGCATTAAAATCCCTAAATACATGTATTTGGGTACTCGATTCGAGTGAGAGTGCTGTACCTATGCTTTCAGAGACAGAGTTAAGTAGGGTACAATCCTGGGTCGAAGGGGAACAGTATAAGAAATATAAGTAACTAACGCTGTGTTATAAAGTTAATCTTAATAACATGTAGGCTTCGTCATCTGATTCTAGCCTATGTTCTCTAGTCAAGAAGATTGTGTTCCGAACATAAACTCATAACGCGTGCATATATTTGTCAGTCTTTACGGTAGAGTGGGAGGTAACTACTCACGTCAAAATGGTGTGAGGAGATTGAGTATTGTAGGTTTGTTTCACTTAGTGCTAGGATATCAGGGGAGTTTACTAGGAGGAAGGATTTTACGTTGATGTTGGTTCTAAGCCCCCGGATATTTGTGAATGCTAGCTTTAGGGCGGAGGCGAAGATGTTTTTTTTAGGGTGTCTGGTTTAGGTTTGTCCATTAAACAGAAATTGGCGAACGATCGAAGCTCGTTAACGCCCCCACATTAATTGTATAGCCTATTCTGGTCAGGCCTTGTTTCATAAACCTTAATGAAAAAAAAAAACATTACCTTCTTCTGCGCAAAGAAAAAATACACACTTTGCGTTAAATAACTTGAAAAAAGAGAGCAAAAAACTTCTTTTTTATATCCAAATAATTAAAAATCAACCCAAAATTAAACCATATACTTAAACAGAAGAAAGAAATCACTTTTTTTCGTTAAATAAATTCTTGTTCCCCCCCCCCCCCCCCAAAAAAAAGGCAAATAATTTCCCGACACCTTTTTTGGCCAGCGACCCTTACATCGCCAAAAAATTGAAGGAAAAAAAAAAACAACAACAAAATTGGTTACACGTCTCCATTTACCGCAATTGTCAGTAAGTTTTACGTTAAATTTATATAGGAAAATGATCCCCAATCTAATTTTTCTTTTATTAATTCCTTCTTTGCTGATATATTTTAGGCTGTGTACATGTAATCGCCCCAAAAATAGAATCTGATTTTTGGGGGGAGGAGGGGGGCGTAAACTACGATATGCGTGATAGTAAAAAAAAAAAAAAAAAAAAATCATCATCATCATCATCATCATCATCATCATCATGATCATGATCATCATCATCATGATCATCATGATCATCATTATCATCATCATGATCATCATCATCATGATCATCATCATCATGATCATCATCATCATGATCATCATCATGAGCATCATGATCATCATCATGATCATCATCATGATCATCATGATCATCATCATCATGATCATCATCATCATCATCATCATCATGATCATGATCATGATCATCATCATCATCATGATCATCATGATCATCATTATCATTATTATTATTATTTACTCACTAGGAGTTATCACACTGGTCATCGTCAGTGATCGCCCACTGCCAACAACCTGTGGTATTCCCTGGAGTCTGAGTGACAACAAGTCTCCTCAGACTTCCAGTATGCTCCACCTCTTTTCGTTCATCACCGCTGATGACCTTGCGGTATCGCAACAGCCACCTACCACCGATTTCCCGCTGGTAAGGGCCATTGGTCCCCTCTGGGGCCCGAGTGGCAACAAGCCTCCCAAGGTCCCAGAGCTGTCTGCGCTCTTCCAGTGGAGGTCTGGTTTGCGCTTTCCCTCCTCGACCCTCTGTCCATAATTTTCGTGGCGTCAGCCTATGCTTGCGCCTCTCTCGTGCGGTTGTATTTTCCCCGGTTCTGTTGTTTTGTGCTTCCATGTGTTTGTTCTCCATTCGTTGCTTATGTGGGTTGGTTTCCGCATTCGAGGACATTTCTCAGGATTGTAGCTGTTATTATTATTATTATTATTATTATTATTATTATTAAAATATATTGATCAAAACTGGAATAAGGATTCTAGACATAAGATGTATTATCATTATATTTTGACTGTAATCTTTACAACATAAAAGTTGTAAAACTGTTCTGCCCGGGGAATTAATTTTACCCGTTCTATGACGAATATTTTTTCTAGTTATTCTGATATACAAGTATTATTATTCTTTATAATTCTTATTTTAAGTAAACATACTTATTATTTTACCATATAAGTTACGTACGTGTTTGTGGTGTGTGTAGACACACGTATGTAAATTAGATGGCCATGCTGCAAAAGGAGAGTCATTCTTTCTTTAAATGCACACATAGACGAGTGGAATAAATAGATAGCTAAGAGAGAGAGAGAGAGAGAGAGAGAGAGAGAGAGATGGGTTACTTGTTCAGTTAATTATACGGCTTATTATAAAAATTAAAACAGAATTGTTTTATCTCTATCTATATAAATTTACGTATGTTTAGATATTTGTATATTTGTATGCACGCCTAAACTAATTAACCGATCATTATGAATTTTGGAACACAGCTGCTAGGCATAAGTTATCCAAACGTGGGCTATATTTTGTTTAATTTAGTTTTATGTAAAAGGGAGTTAAAAGAGGAACAAAGCCGTTCGTGAAAAATCAGATATACCATCGTTTTTTATTAAATTTTAATAATAGGTATTAGACATCAGTTAATTAATATTCCCCAAATTTCAGTTTCTTTTAGATATTTTAATAAGTTTTTTTAGGGGACATAATATGCCACAACCTCCAATTTCAAAATTCAAATATATAAGATTTTATTGAATTAGATCCATAGTCATTAGACACCAACCAAGCAATATTTCTGGAACTTCAATTTCTTCTTAAACCCCTTCAACTTAAGTCATATATTTTTGACATTTTCTATAATAAAAATCATATAATGGATTTTGATCCGAATTGGAATAAGGATTCTGACATAGGGTTTAGTTGCATTATATCTTGATTTTAAGGGCATATAGTAATGGTGCAAAACTGTTCTGTTCAGGGAATCAATTTTATCAGTTCTGGAACGGGTATTATTCTTATTCTGATATATAAGTAAAGAGACTTATTATTTTACCATCTAATTTACATATGTGTGTGTGGTGTGTACATACACTCGCACATAAGGTAAATAGCGATGCTGCAAAAAGAGACACTATCTCTTTAAATGCTCACAGAGACATTGAATAATTTTAGAGAGTGGTTGAATCAACATAGAGTGGGGCGAGTGAATACATAGGTGAGAAAGAGAGAGAGGGGGGGAGAGAAAGGTTGTGTTACTTGTTCAGTTAATTATAAATTACAACTAATTAGAAAAAATGAAATAGAATTGTTTTTCAATCATATCTCAACCTCAAAACTCATGTATATTTTAACATGTATTTTGTGTCATTAAAGTATCTAGAAAAAAACCTTCAGGAAACAAATGTCGATTGACTCATATTTAGTATAATAATAGATTTTTTAAATTGTCCGCCTAGTAAACGGAAAGAATAAATAAAATGCAGAATCCAAAATAAAGTGATGATTTTGTCTGTGAAATTAAATATACTTAATTAGGTTTACACGGTTCGATGTAATGGGGGACGAAGTTTGACCGGAGCGACGGATAGATTTGTTATTATCTGTTGACGTTTTTCATTCAAGTTATGTTTACAAACAGTTTACTGAGCTCCAATATCTGGTTCCTCCTTGTAAAGCATTCACAGCAAAAACTCGTCTCTGTAAAATATTTCCTTTCTTCCTCTGTGTACCTAAAATTAAACGAACTACCATGAACAAAGTTTCTTTCCAAGAACTCCCAATCTGTGGAATACAATAACACGTGTCTGCCTTCCAGCTGAATACAATATGGTTGGTTTTAAGTCTAATGTTAACAAATTCTGGTCGAGCCGTCCACTTAAATAATCAAATTCTGACATTGTAACTCATCGT
Organism: Sepiola atlantica; assembly: GCA_963556195.1. Taxonomy (NCBI): domain Eukaryota; kingdom Metazoa; phylum Mollusca; class Cephalopoda; order Sepiida; family Sepiolidae; genus Sepiola; species Sepiola atlantica. The sequence continues at coordinate 92,328,589 of OY744525.1, read as the reverse complement.
TTTCAATCCTCTCAAGATATTGTTCATCGTCAACTGACAATCTCATTAACCCTTATCCTCGAGTGACCTTTGGGTTTTCATAAGCGGTGACTCATTAGTAAAAAAAAAAGCTTTCTCAAAACAAGTGTTGCTTCGTGGTTACGTTTTTTTTGGATGCTTCAGAGAATTTTTAACTTTAAAATCTGCTTGGTTTAATGCGTACGTATTTGTTTAAATAAATATTAAAGGAACCAGTTAAATTGCTGGTCCAATCACCTGTTACATCACTTATAGAGTTACTGGGCCGGCATTAAAGTTACTTATGAATATAATAATACAATAAGGCAATTTCATGTTCGTACGTACGTTATCACACTCTAAGTCGTTTTAGCAGATGGGATCGTCCAACCGCCGAAATAAATGTTTAGGTCGCTGTTGTGTCGAACATGAAACTCTAGCTAAAATACACTTTCTTGGCCTTCGGACTAGAATAAAATGGTAGTATCTGCTCTGTTCAAAGATGGTACAATAATATTGTGGGGTCTGCGTTCGCGCCAGACGTTCATACAATGGAAATATGTCACACACTCCAACAAGGATTTAGGAGATATATCCCTCCCATAACCAGATATATTCTGAAACTACATTAACCAGAATACTTAGATAGGTATGTTTCAGTTTGAACAAAAGTGGTACAATAATATCATGGGATTTGTGTTCGCGCCGGACGTCCATAGAATGGAAATATTTTTAAGCATGGCAGAAATATAGAACGGATGAAGAATACAACTATGGAATTTCCACAGGTCTCCTTACTCTATATAAGGCATTTCGTCTTCAGAAGTACGTTATAACATTTCCCACTTATTTGAAATATTGAGATCGTTAGGTTGCCAGAGATGTACAATAATATCATGGGATTTGTGTTCGCGCCGGACGTCCATAGAATGGAAATATTTTTAAGCATGGCAGAAATATAGAACGGATGAAGAATACAACTATGGAATTTCCACAGGTCTCCTTACTCTATATAAGGCATTTCGTCTTCAGATATACGTTATAACATTTCCCACTTATTTGAAATATTGAGATCGTTAGGTTGCCAGAGATGTAATGCAAAGAGTTATTGAGAAATAGCTGATATCGTTTGCTGAAAATGAAAATTTTATCCATTTCAAAATGAATTATTCTAAAATCGAATAAGCCGTCATAAACAGAATTCTGTCGCATCCTCGGCTTAAACAGTTTTACAACACATTTTTTTGCATTCTTTTTTATTTTAATACATTTAATTGTTACAATTTTAAATTTAAAGATTATTTATTTTAAAAATGTATAAATTGTTACAAATTACAAGGGGAAAACATCCGTTTTATTTATTTAAAACTATATTTAGCTGATAAGTATTTGTACGGAAAGAAACGAAGTGAAGACAGTAGATAAGAAACCTGTGGATGGAAGCAAAACGCGGACTTTAGGTCAAGTAGAGGAAAAATACAAACACACGTGTGTGGGTTACGAATATATTGATGGAACTCGAACAGTAAATATAAAGCTTATACATACATGTCTACATACATGTATACATACATGCATACATACATGTATACATACATGTATACATACATGCATACATACATGTATACATACATGTATACATACATGCATACATACATGCATACATACATGTATACATACATGTATACATACATGCATACATACATGCATACATACATGTATACATACATGTATACATACATGTATACATACATGCATACATACATGCATACATACACATGAAAAACGAACATACATCAATGTACACATCAGTTTATAAATTACGAAAGCGAATAGAAGTTTCCATTAAAAGTTTGAGTAGAACGGGAAGTAGGTGCATAGGAAGTTATGTCACGGATGGAAGTGAAATATGACGCGTAAGGAGCAAGGGGGGGGGTCTTTCTCTTTGCCTGATTGTGTTCAGTCGCAGTTTTCTTAAGCTCCGTTTTTGTTTAATTCTGCCGACGAAGAACATCCCAGCTATGCTACAATGATATAAAGTGTAAAAATAAGAATAAAAATATAATATGTTTTTATAGGCTGGATGCAAAAGGGTATAAGGTTCCAAAATCAATCCCTGGCAACGCCTGGTTTTCCTGCTGGTACAAAATGAAATAATAATACAGCAACTGCGGTATTACCTGTGTTTTATTAGATTAGTAATGTGCCCATTCCGTCAAAAATGATTGAATACTCTTTAATTGCTTCTGTTTATTTCATAATTTATGTACCAAGCAGGTGTGTTTCTTTTAAATTGCTATATATATATATATATATATATATATATATATATCTATACATATGTATATATATAATGTATATATATATGTATGTATATATTAATGATTCCGCAAGGATGAAACGTATACGTATGTAGACAATAATTAAATATTTATTATTAAATAATTATATATATACACACATATATATCATATATATATATATATATATATATATATATATATATATATATGTATATATATATATAAGTTAAGTCAGAGCGAAAATAAGCAAAAACATTGCTAGATAGGTAACAAATATATATATATATATTAATTATTCTGCAAGGATGAAACGTATACATATGTAGACAATAATTAAATAATTGTTATTAAATAATTATATATATACACACATATATATCATATATATTATACATATATATATATGTATTTAGTTAAGTCAGAGCGAAAATAAGCAAAAATATTGCTAGATAGTAAACACATTTATTCTCATATTTTCTTAAAATGCCACAAAGTAGGAGATCAATCCATAAGTGTCCTGTAAATCTTGAATTTTCAAAGAATTGTTTTTCTTTTCATCCGAAGAGTTATTCTTGTAGAAGAAGCCAAAATCATTTCCGGAAGAAAATCTAACGATTATATCGAAAGACTATATATATATATATATATATATATATATATGTATACTATATATATATATGTATACTATATATATATATGTATACTATATATATATATACTATATATATATATATATACTATATATATATATATACTATATATATATATATATACTATATATATATATATATACTATATATATATATATATACTATATATATATATATATACTATATATATATATATATACTATATATATATATATACTATATATATATATATATACTATATATATATATATATACTATATATATATATATACTATATATATATATATACTATATATATATATATACTATATATATATATATACTATATATATATATATATACTATATATATATATATATATATATACTATATATATATATATATACTATATATATATACTATATATATATATATATACTATATATATATATATATACTATATATATATATATATACTATATATATATATATATACTATATATATATATATATATATATATATACTATATATATATATATACTATATATATATATATATATATACTATATATATATATATACTATATATATATATATATATATATATACTATATATATATACTATATATATATATATATATATACTATATATATATATATACTATATATATATATATATATATATACTATATATATATATATATATATATATACTATATATATATATACTATATATATATATATATATATATATACTATATATATATATACTATATATATATATATATACTATATATATATATATATACTATATATATATATATATACTATATACTATATATATATATACTATATATATATATATATATACTATATATATATATATATATACTATATATATATATACTATATATATATATATATACTATATATATATATACTATATATATATATATATATACTATATATATATATACTATATATATATATATAGTATATATATATATATAGTATATATATATACTATATATATATATATACTATATATATATACTATATATATATATATACTATATATATATACTATATATATATATACTATATATATATATATACTATATATATATATACTATATATATATATATATACTATATACTATATATATATATACTATATATATATATATACTATATATATATATATATATATATATACTATATACTATATATATATATATATATACTATATATATATATACTATATATATATATATATATACTATATATATATATACTATATATATATATATATACTATATATATATATATATACTATATATATATATATACTATATATATATACTATATATATATACTATATATATATATACTTTATATTCTATATATATATATACTTTATATCATATATATGTAAGTATATATATATGTATATATATGTGTATATATATGTATATGTATATATATGTATACATATAGGTATATATATACACTTTATATTCCTTCTCACTCTCTCTCTCTCTTTCTCTCTCTCTCTCTCTCTCTATATATATATATATATATATATATATATATATATATATATGTACACTTTGTATTCTCTCCCTTTCCCTATATATACACACTTTATATTCTGTATATATGTATATATATACACAATTTATATTCTGTATATATGTATATATACACACTTTATATTCTGTATATATGTATATATATACACAATTTATATTCTGTATATATATATATATATATACACACTTTATATTCTGTATATATATATACACACTTTATATTCTCTCTTTATATATGTACATATACATGTATATATATACTTTATAGTCTCTCTCTATATATGTATGTTACTATATATATACTTATATTCTCTCTATATTTGTGTATATATATACTTTATATTCTCTATATATATGTATATATATATATATATATATATATATATATATATATATATATGTGTGTGTGTGTGTGTAAGGAAAAGACAAAAAGTAAAAACAATTAAACACAAGAAGATGTCATCATACGAGATATTGTCTTGAGTAGGGTGGGCCTTATCGGCGAGACGGTCAAAAATATGAAATCCCACATTTACGCAAATAAACCCTAACCCTCAAACACAACAATCCCACTAACTCACTAGTCATACACAGACAGACTTGTAACCACAATTTTGACATAACAAACTGAACCCTCTTCAAGACTGAACCTTCTCTCCCACGTCGCAATTGCATCGAAACTGCTGTAATCCTTCATTCATCACGATCTAACGTAAACCTTGAATTCGGATGTTATTCTTTAACACACCATCTAAAACAATGCAACACCCCTCGCCACTGCATAACAAACTCACCTACTGGTTTAGTACTACTTATTGTTTACTGTATTTCATCTATATTTTTACTTGTCCTTTCCGTTTTCTATTGTTCTTTCTCCCTTTTTTCCCAATAACGTCTTTATTGCACGTGTCTCATAATTCTTCCAGTACCAACGCACGTGGCAAAAAAATCCGGTTGTACGTCTTTTTCCCCTCATCGTTTGCCGTTATTCAATAAATTTCAAATCTTCACTTTTTCTATAGACGTTCGTTGATGCGAACGAAACCGGTCACTCTTCTGTGTTAATTTTTTTTTGTTTGGTGTGTTACACACACACTGTCTCTAAGTTATTTCATTTCATTATATATCGTGTATTTTAAATATATATATATATATATATATATATATATATATATATATATATATATATATATATCGTGTATTTTATATGTATATATATATCGTGTATTTTATATGTATATATATATCGTATATTTTATATGTGTGTATATATATATATATCGTGTATTTTATATGTGTATATATATATCGTATATTTTATATGTGTGTATATATATATATATCGTGTATTTTATATGTATATATATATATCGTGTATTTTATATGTGTGTATATATATATATCGTGTATTTTATATGTGTATATATATATATCGTGTATTTTATATGTGTATATATATATATGTAAATCGTATTTTATATATGTATATATATATGTATATATATCGTGTATTTAATATATGTATATATATGTATATATATATATATATATATATATATATATATCGTGTATCATATATATGTATATATATGTATATATATGTATATATATTATATATATATCGTGTATTTTATATATATATAAATATATATATCGTGTATTTTATATATATATAAATATATATATCGTGTATTATATATATATATATATATAAATATATATATCGTGTATTATATATATATATATATATATAAATATATATATCGTGTATTATATATATATATATAAATATATATATTTCGTGTATTATATATATATATATTTCGTGTATTATACATATATATATTTCGTGTATTATATATATATATATTTCGTGTATTATACATATATATATATCGTGTATTATATATAGATATATATATATTTCGTGTATTATACATATATATATATCGTGTATTATATATAGATATATATATATATCGTGTATTGTATATATATATATATATATTTAAATATATATATATATATCGTGTATTGTATATATATATATATATAAATATATATATATATCGTGTATTCTATATAGATATATATATCGTGTTGGATATATATATATATATATATATGTCGTGTATTGTGTATATATATATATATATATATAAATATATATATATCGTGTATTATATATAGATATATATATATATATATCGTGTTATATATATATATATATATATATATATATCGTGTGTTATATATACATATCATGTATTTTATATATATATATATATCGTGTATTATATATATATGTATATATATCGTGTGTTATATATACATATCATGTATTATATATATATATATCGTGTATTATATATATATGTATATATATCGTGTGTTATATATACATATCATGTATTTTATATATATATATATCGTGTATTATATATATGTATATATATCGTGTGTTAAATATACATATCATATATTTTATATATATATATATCGTGTGTTATATATACATATCATGTATTATATATATATATATCGTGTATTATATATATGTATATATATCGTGTGTTAAATATACATATCATATATTTTATATATATATATATATCGTGTATTATATATATATATATATATATCGTGTGTTATATATACATATCATGTATTTTATATATATCTATATATCGTGTATTATATATATGTATATATATCGTGTTATATATATATATATATATCGTGTATTATATATATGTATATACATCGTGTGTTATATATATATATATCGTGTATTATATATATGTATATATATCGTGTGTTATATATTCATATCATGTATTTTATATATATATATCGTGTAGTATATATATGTATATATATCGTGTGTTATATATACATATCGTGTATTATATGTATATATATCGTGTGTTATATATACATATCATGTATTTTATATATATATATCGTGTATTATATATATGTATATATATATCGTGTGTTATATATACATATCATGTATTTTATATATATATATATCGTGTATTATATATATGTATATATATCGTGTGTTATATATACATATCATTTATTTTAGATATATATATATATCGTGTATTATATATATGTATATGTATATGTATATGTATGTATACATATATATATGTATGTATATATATATATATCTCGCCTCGCCCCACTTCCGCTTCACTCGCTGAAGCAAAAGAACAAGACGAAACAACTCACTTCCAGTTTCTTTGTTTTGTTTTCTCTTTCTTTCATTTTTTAAATTACTCTTCATTTTCTGTTAATCAACAGTCATATTAGTTTAATTAACGTCTTTTGAAAATTACTTCCACCTCAAAATTGAGGTGTGCGTCTTATTTTAATGTTCATTAATACCGTCGAAGTTTAGCGATGTTTAGCCTCATCAGTACTTTTGCGGTGCAGTACTAGGAGATCCACCCTCCAAGGCTTGGGGGTTAGTTTATTGTTAATCGCCTGAGGCGCCCCTACGGGGGAATGCCGACGGTGCTTCCAAGGCATTTTTGACGGGCAGAGCGCTCTTCTTGCTCTAGGGCGCTGGCTTTTGAAATCCCACTTTTCCGACCTTGTGTCACATCTTGTCGCGGTGGGAGGTAGTTAAATACCAAGCCTCGTCAGTACTAAATGGGTAACCATTTCGGAATACCATACCTCAGCCTGACAAATGCAAGATCATCACCTACGTAAAAATGACCCTGACTGTCGGACTGATTGCCGAGGACTATCTTCGTCATAGGATGAACAAAACAAATCCAGGCTTTGGATAGAAAAGTGTGTGTGGGGGATAAGTATAACAAAAGTAACGAAGAGATACAGTATAATCACATTGACACACCGATTACGTTTAGCAACATTGAATCTGGTCAGTACTAAAATGGATGGCGATCTGGGAATACCAGGTGCTGTATATGGGAAGGCTCTCTGCTTATCTCGGTATTGTTTCCAATCGTCTTGGACTACTCCTTGCCACTAGAATCAAGGAGTGGCGTGGCTGTGATTGCGCAACCCTTGCTTCACAATTGACTCCCCGTGCAGGCACCCTTACAGAGGCTATCCATTGTCCCTTGAGACTAAACGCCACACCAAGATTTCGATTCAAGTATACTTATGTGTAAATGTTGAAAAATAACTTTTACGCCGACTAACAAAACTTTATCCAATTAATGTGTATGTCAGGTCATCTTTGACACCCCAACGGTCATCCAAATTAAAGGACACATTATAAATCGACAATGAATGTATATCCGTAAATGGATGTGTGCATGTCACCTGCGAATATTAATTGGGTATTATGTTTCGGAATTTTTTAGATATCAAAGCCAATAACCACTTGAGGATAACGGTAAATGAAACGATGATAAATACCAGCCGAAAGATGAGGAACACTATGGGAGTATTATGTTTCAGAATATGTTTGATGATGATTGATATTTTTTTAAATTTCGATTATTCGTGATATTATTCTCACAACGTCTTGGCACCTCCGACCTTCTTCAGATGCATCAGGTGTCTAACTCGGGAATCTTTATGTCGAACTCGGGAATCTGCACTGAATTTCAGAACCAAACCCTTTATTTAATTCATGAGGTAGATTGTTTGTCGTTTTGTTAGAAGTCGTAAGTAATTCTTAATCATATATTTATACGAGATTTGTCCACGTGGAGCCGTGGTGCGACGGTTAAAAGTCATAAGTTATATCTACTAAAGGTTGAAGTTTCAATCTTCAGTACGGGCGATATATAATTAAGAATTAAAATGTCTACCCAGTCATGGCTGACGGAACGAGAATAATCTACTCTCATGGATTAAATAAAAGGTTCGGTTCGAATTACCGTACAGTCTCCCGAGTTCGAGAAGACACTTGAGGAAGATCAAAGGTTACATCAGCCAAACGTTCTGAGAATAAAATCCTACACATACATGCACCAAACAGCGTTTAGACCTAATCATTACCCTTTGCGCCACACTAGGAGGATGCTAAGATCAAGTACTATAAAAGTCGAAACACACGGAGATTCTCTCGCCTTTTTCTTCTCGACACACGTATGTATAATGCACGCACAAAACCCAGACACCCTCTCTTAACTTCTTCACACGCACCTACGCACACTCTTTTCAGACGGTTTTGAACCTATGCACGCGTTTTTAAGCACATAATATAACTGGGGGCCAGTTTTTCTGGATTCGCATTAAATGGTATTTCGAACACATCGCTTTCGTTTTGTTATTTGTTTCATGGTGTATTTGCTTGTACGATGAACCATATATGGAGGGGCGCTGCTCAAGGGTGCACAAAACTCCCAACTTACGATGACCCCTAAATTACATTAGCCCTTTACGTCTCGGTGACAATGTGCCTTGTTTGGGGTGAATATAAGTACAGAAAACAAAAAAACAAAACTTTACAAACTATCGAGAGGAAACTATAAAATAAAGTCGGGTTTTGTGTGTAGGGTCCCTAACACAGGTACAAAAAACCCAAATCGCTACCAGAGACGGAATTATAGATTAGCATGGGTAAAATTAATTTCCCGAACAGAACGGTTTTGCACCACTTTCATGTCGCCTTACAAACATTTAAAAATGTATTTTCTTCCTTCATGTGCCTTGCGTCAGAGCTTCTTTGCAAGGGCTTCCCACATGTTGACCACAATGCCGCAGGACTACTTCTCTACTGATAAAAACTTGGTCGTCTTCAAATCCAATGTCGACAAAGTCTTGTCATGGACCGCCCCAAATGATTGCTCAATGTTAGTACTCTCATAGTGTTCCTAATCTTTTAGCGTTAATTCCTGTCTTATTAACCCTAATATTCGAGTGGCTCTTGGCATTGATATTTGGTGACTACAAGTAGTAAAAAAAAATGAGACAACGTGACGTATTGTATTATTTGGATTTTTCGGACTACTGTTCTCATCTTAGATATATATATATATATATATATATATATATATACAATGTGTGTGAGAGAGAAAGAAAGAGATTCTTGGTGAAGAGGAAACATATATGTATGTGGATATTAAAATATTTATTATTAAAATAATTATTTAAAGCTCCCTTCACGGATGAGCGCTGTTAAGAGAAGTATTAAAAAACTCTTAATCAAGCAAAAAATCCCCTTGGATTGCCGAACACTCTCGGCGGTTATCTGTATATTCGCTTAAAGAATTATAGACTTTACTTCTCTTCATTTAGTGAAAGAAATACATTGGTTACTCCTCCTAACACAAGCTTAAAAGAAGAATTTCGAACAGGCAGAACGACAGGTGGATCTGCAAAGACATCGATGAGGTTTTTGTCGTTAAACATACGAAGTTTTTCTCCTCCACCATGGCCCTTCACGTCATCTCCAGCGAGAGGGACGTCCTGCCCCCACTCTTCTTTCAAAAGGGCCTGTGAATCACCGCCGTGATCTCCCAGGAGGTGCCGAGAAGCGTGGTGAAGCCTTGGATGGACGAAATCGCCGCTGGACGCCTTTACGTCGTCCAATAGGACCCCGCCTCTGCAGAAAAGACCAAGACGATTCAGGCGTAGTTGCTCAACACCACTGGTCACCGGACCTGTGGCCGCCTTCCTCATTTGACTTCAACCTCCTTTGACCATTTTTTCTGGCCAAGACTAACAAGCACGCCTACAACCCAGCGGTTACATTAAAAAACAATGTCGTTTGCCACTCTAACTGTTGCTAAATAAACTGTCAGGTCTCTGCATATACAACTTTTGTTTTTATTGCGTATTTCGTTTTCTCTTTGTCAAGTGTGAGATTTTGCTGGTACACCCTGTATACAGTAGTAGTAGTAGTAGTAGTAGGTGTAAGACTACAATCTAAAAACAAGAATAAGTTTAAAGCTCCTTGAATTCATACTTTCACAAGGATTCGTGGCGCAACGGATAATAATGCTATCTAATAATCAGTTCTAAATGAGGGTCTTCTTGGAGTTGAAAGTTCAAGCCTCACTACGGCCGATACAAAGAATAAAATCACGAATTACTTTAGACTCCTACCCGGACATATCTGCTCCGTTCGAAATTCAGTATAGATTCTCGAGTTCGACAGAAATATTCTACAGTTCGACAAGATGAACCTAAAGAAGGTCGGAAATTGCATCGACCGAAACGTTGTGAGAATAACATTTAAGATAAAAGCGGTAGTCTGAATAATACAAATTATCAATCCTCATCTAAAGAATTATGTAACATAATACTAGCATAGTGTTCATCATCTTTCAGCTGGCATTCATTCCAGTCTCATTAACCGTTATCCTCGAGTTGCTCTTGGCTTTGATATGTGGTTACGCTGATAGTAAAAAAGAAATCAGATAAAGTGAACTATTATTATTATAGCCTCAATCTATATGTACACCGGTGTAATCGTAGAATACGGATTAAGGGCTGATTGTTTCTAGGCACAAAGTCAATGAAATAATAAATAATGATCTCTCCAAATGATCACCCAGTAAAAGTCCAGAATAGTTAACACCCGAGAACTCGTAAACGGTAAATGAAAAATCTTATGAATCGTTTCCACGCGTTAAAATTAACTGAATTTTGTAGAGAATATCATTCTAAATCGTTTTATATAAATTATGTGTTTGTTCTTTTGCTTACGAGTTCTCGTGTATTAACTATACTGAATTTTACCTGATCACCCTAATAGAACTTGTCTTCTACAAACACGGCAAAAAAACCCTGTCTTTTATTAAACACAAACGGAACTTCCATGAACAGAGTTTCTTTCCAGGAACTTCCTACCCGTGGGGCACGTTACTGCGGGAATGTTTTCCTATGGACTACAACATGATCGTTTTCAAGTCCAATGTCAACAAATATCTGTCGAGTCGTCCTGTGAATTAATCATAGTTCGCAATCCTTTCATAGTAATGTTCTATCATTCAATTGAAAATCTCACTAACCCTTATCCTCGAGTGGCTTTTGGCATTGGTAAGCTGTGAACCATTAGTATTAAACAAAGACAAATTGCCCTATTGTTATACTAGTCTCGATTTATCTGTACACCGGTGTAATCGTAGAATATGGATTAAGTTATGATTGCTTGTAGGCATAAGGCCACCCGAAAAGCCATCCCAAAAACCTGTTTAACCGATTCAACACAGATCTGATCACTTTTCAAGCGGACTGGAACGTTTGAATGGGAAACAATAAAAATCCAAAAAAAAAATCGTGAAAGACCCCCTCTTCCTCCTCCTTCTTCTTTTTCTTCTTTTCTACGTCTTCTTCTTCTTCTTCTTCTTCTTCTTCTTCTTCTTCTTCTTCTTCGCTGTTGGACGCATTAACAGTTCTAATTGAATCCACAGCCTCAATCTCTCCTCACCCGTTTTTATTTATTTCCTCAAAGTACCAAAACCCTTTCCTCTCAGTGGATGGTGGGGTTTCTTGGCTCTGGTAATTTTTGTACCAGATTTTCTTTCGCTATGTGCGCGTATATGTGGGTCCTTCACGTGTCTCATCGCATTCCTTTTTTTCTTCTTACTTTTAATCATTTTTTTTATCTGTTAAGACTTTACCATTCTAACACGATACAAGCAAACATTTCTCTTTGGAGAACCGATAATTAAGAAAAAGCAATATATCTATCATATACTAGTAGTAGTATTAAACCTTCTTAAGGTCTGGCTTGTTTTTGCTCTTTTTACGGCAGATAAGTAAAGTGGTTGACCGTGATCCTGGAGCGCATTCTTTTTTTAAAGGCTCCGTAAAGCCCTGTATATATATATATATATATGTATTTATTCAAAGAAGTGAAGCTAGCAACATTTGTAAATTTGAAAAATAACTTTTTTTTCAAAAATTGTTTATAATTTTATAACGCGTTTCAAGCATCTTAGCTCTCTTAAGATATTCTTTCCATTTGAAAAAGATGGGTTTATTTTTAACAGTTTGGCGTTTCTGTGTGTGTTTTCATATCTTTTACTTCTCTGGGTCAAAGCTATGTGTTTTGTAAGCATGTCTGTTTCTGACTTATCTCTGCAGACATCTTCGTGTATATATGTATGTATATATATATATAATATATATATATATATATATATATATAAATATAAACTCTACCGAAAAGTAAGAAAGTATCGGTTGCTGAATGCCAGAAATAAAAGTTTATTTTTTATATATTTCTCTTGTATTAGTATAAACTTTTAAGAGTCTACTCAGTGACCCATTTCAATGAGAAATCAATGGTAAGCGGCTGTTGCGATACCACAAGGTTATTTGCGATCGTTATCAAAAAGAGGTGAAGAATACTGGAAATCTGGGGAGGCTTGTCAGTCATCATTTAGGAAATACCACTGGTTATTGTCGGTGAGCAATCATTAACGATGACCTGTGTGAGAACTCCTAGTGAGTACAAAGAATAATAATAATAATAATAATGATAATAATGATAATAATAATAATAATAATAATAATAATAATAATACCCACTCACTAAAAAAGTGGTGGCACCAGTTTCAGTTCGTACCACATAAAATGGTTTTGGAGTGTTAGGGAGAATAGAAAGATCTTACAGCCATATATGCATTGAAAGGGTATAGAGAGTACTGAAATAATGGGGCGACTTTTTGGCACTAAAGTTCCAGAGAAAGCCAATGCTATTAAAGAGCAATCAACAGTAAATAGTTGTTGCGAGAACGCAGTGATTCGCAACGGTTATCGAAGGAAACAGGGAGTTTTGGAAATATTTTGCCAGTCAACGATTACTAATTATGACTCGTGTGAGAACTCCTCGTGAGGATTATACTAAAGCTGAGTTAATCAACGTTTGCTCCCTTCATTTTTGTGTCCTACATAATTTGATCACAAAAATTAAATGTTAAAATATTCCTTAATTTTGGGATTGAGTAACGTTTTAAAAAAAATCCCCCATTCTAATTGTTCTAATTTAAAATGAACTCACCAAATGACCTATCTCTTAATAACTTTCTATCTATCATTTCCACCCTATCTCGCTGTACGTTGATTGACCTCCTTTATTCTGTATGGCGTCTAATATTCTCGCTTGGGTCGCGCTCTAACTTCATGACCTCCATCAAGTTACGGGAGACAATGGATACTCTCTGTAATGGTGCCCGCGCGAGTAGTTTATTGTGGAGCAAGGGTTGCGCAATCCCAACCACACCTCTCCTGAGTCGGCATTGCCTGATTCTAATGGCAAGGAGAAGTCCAGGGCGACTGGAAACAATGCCGAGATAAGCGGAGAGCACATGTAGCACCTCGTATTCCCAAACGGTCACCCATTATAGTACTGACCAGGCTCAACGTCGCCTAAATTCAGTGATCTAACGTGAACCTGTGTATCAACGTCATTATGCCGTACGTGCATATGCGCGCTCTAACTATCTCTCTGTTTATTAACACGTCCATTTAATTGTACCCACAACTAGACGCAGTTAAAAAAACAACTTCATTTCAAGATCTAGAATCAGTAAATGATAGCATCTGTGAGTCATTTAATCGCGAAGACTACATTCGACAAGACCGGTTAGAAGATGACGCTGGCTGTAAAACAACAGTAAATGAGTCAGCGCATCAACTTAACTATTTATTTATTGTTTCAATGCTCTCGACAACGATTCGAATGCGATGTTATTGCGGGAAAGCTTCATGCGAGCTATGCCAGTAGATATCCTGCACGTGTATAAACTCTTATAAGATAATGAAGTACATTTTAATGAGTTAATAGTTAATGAATCATTCATTTTCATCGACGACACGCAAATGTAATGGCCCAAAACTCTAGAACACATTGCCTTTGCCACGCATCTTAGACCCGTCATACCAATGTCTCTCTCTATATAAAGTTGTAGATCGCGTTTATTTAGATATAAAGTCGAGAATCAGACTAACTTTGTTTTATATACACACCGGTTCTCGTTAGATCACCGAAGTTAAGCAACATTGAGTCTGATCAGTACCAGATGGGTGGATATTTGGGATTATCAGGCGCTGTATGTAGGAGGACGTCAACACCTCCCTGCAAGAACTGCAAAACCTAACGTCGTCATCTTCCCTAACCGGGGTATATTCCTTTGAAACTTCCTTCTTCGGAGGAAGCCGGTTCAACCTGCCCAGGGTGAATGTCGTACCAGATACAGGTATATACTAGAAAAAATACCCGTTCAGAACGGGTAAAATGAATTCCCCAGTCAAGACATTTTTGCACCACTTTTATGTCCCCTGACGAAGATTAAAATCAAGATTTAATACTACTAAACCTTATGTCTAGAATTCTTATACCAATTTTGGTCAACATCCGTTACATGATTTTGATTATAGAAAATGTCAAAATTTCAGGCTGAAGCTTACGAGGTCTTAAGAAGAAATTGAAATTCATGGAATCTTATAAATTGGAGAGTATGTCCATAGTATGCCCCTAATAGAAACCTTTAAAATACGCCAACGAAAATTAATGTTAGAGATTATTTTTTGACAGATGTCTAATACCTATTGTTAAAATTTTACAAAAATCTGAGGTATTTGAATATTCACGAAGGGATTCTACCCTGTTTTTACTCCCTCCGCATAAAACTAAATTAAATTTAATTTAGCTCACATGTGTTCTAAAATTCATAATGATCGGTCAATTAGCTTAGGAGTGAATTCTGTACATACAAATATCTAAATAAAAAATGCGAAAGTTGCTTTTCATTTATCCCACATATATTACCATAAAAACGAGTTACTGTTATTTAAATCAATAATACAGCATATTTTGAAACACTGTACATATAGTAGATACAAAAGGCCCAAAGTCAACTATTTGTATGTCTAATTTTAATAACTTCTTTTAAAACAGTTCCTAAATATTTTATATTTGGTGTTATTCATTTGCAATTTTATTGTCCTATTTTCCTTGATATATGCAATAGTTTTGTCGATATTAACAATAATTAAGTAAAGTGATAAAAAACAAAGATAAATTGCTAAAATGTTTCTTAAAATATTTGTCAATTAGTTTTCAAGAGAGGTAATTTAAATTAGCTACCATCTCTAGCTAGAAAGAAATATATACTGACGAGTCACAAGCAAAAAGAGTCTACAGAGAAAGGGGAGAGTGTGACTGCTTGTTTGCTTTCTCACCTCTCTCTCTCTTCCCTTTACTCCCTCTCTTTTTCTATAGCGATGCCGCATTTAAAAAAAAAAATATTTTTAATTGAATTATTGTTTTGATCACATAAACAAAAGTTTAGCATTTTCGGCCTTTTCTTTAAAGGGACTGACTTGTTTTCCAACAAGCTGTCACCCGTTTCTAACTTGTAAGTTTAAAATCCCCCTACCACCCACACACACCATCGCTTAATTGTATAGGTAAAGTATAGTTGATTTTTTAATTGTCCATAACCAATTATCTATTTATTAATTTAATTATGCTTAATTAGAACAGGATATTCGACAACATACATTTAAAGTGTTCATTTAATTAATTGTGTTTAAGATATTTTATTTAATAATCTATTGAGTGGTCAATTTTAATTTATATACCGGATCTACTTATTTTTAACTATTATTAATTAGTTTAAAGGATGCTAAGTTAATTTAGCTGTTATTTATAATTAGTGAAGTAATTGTTTAATAATCCAAACAAAATATCAATTGGTAGATGATTATATTTTATCAATTTTGTTTATAGCCGTCTATTGTTAATTATAATGTTATTAAATACTAGCAAAACCTGTGGAAATTCCACAGTTGTATCATTCATCTGTTGTTCATCATTGTCATGCTTAAAAATATTCGATTCTATAGACATCCGGCGCGAACGCAGACATCATTAGAATATTCTGCCTAACTAAAACGTACAAACTCTGGTAAATGTAGTTTACAGAAT
>OY744525.1:92296185-92306185 GCA_963556195.1 Sepiola atlantica | reverse complement strand
TATACAAATATATATATATATATATGGAGCATTTATATGTATATACAAATATATCCCTATATATCTCTTTCTCTATATATAAATATCTATATATATATATATATATATATTTATATATATACAAATATATATATATATTTATATATATACAAATATATATTTATATTTATATATATACAAATATATTTATATTTATATATATACAAATATATATATATTTATATATATACAAATATATATATATATTTATATATATACAAATATATACATATATATATTTATATATATATACAAATATATATATATATATCTATATATATACATTTTATATACAAATATACATATATATTTATATATATATACAAATATATATATATCTATATATATACATTTATATATATATACAAATATACATATATATTCATATATATATATACAAATATATATATATCTATATATTTATATATATATATTTTTATATATACAAATATATATATATCTATATATATACAAATATATATATATATCTATATATATACATATATTTATATATATATATACAAATATATATATATATCTATATATATATACATATATTTATATATATATATATCTATATATATATCTATATATATATATATACATATATTTATATATATATATACAAATATATATATCTATATATATATATATATACATATATTTATATATATATATACAAATATATATATCTATGTGTATATATATATATATATTTATATATATATAAAAATATATACATATATTTATATATATATATACAAATATATATATATCTATGTATATATATATATATATTTATATATATATAAAAATATATACATATCTATATATATATATATTTATATATATATAAAAATATATACATATCTATATATATATATATTTATATATTTATACAAATATATACATATCTATATATATATATATTTATATATATATACATATCTCTATATATATATATATACAAATATATACATATCTATATATATATATATACAAATATATACATATCTATATATATATATTTATATATATACATATATACATATCTATATATATACACATATTTCTATATTATATATATATATATATATCTATATATATTAATATATATATATACAAATATATATAAATATATATATATATATATCTATATATATATACATATATATACATATATATATACAAATATATATATATATAAATATAGTTTGCAAAAATGATGGTGATCTTTGATGACGTCGATAAATTTAAAAGACTCGGACCTATTAATACGCATTACAAGACCCTTTCCATTGAAACTAATTTTCAAAAAAGATTGCTTAAATTAGTTAAGAAAGGTGTTCTTCCTGGGAAAATATACGATATAATCCGACCAATAGGGTCTATAAGACTTCGTCTTTACGGCTTAATAAAAACGCATAAGGAAAATATACCCGTAAGACCGATTCTCTCTAGGGTCGGGTCGGTTCAGCATCAGTTAGTTAAATGGTTGGCTGAATTGCTTCAACCTGTGCTTGAAGTATATTCGGCCAACTGTATTAAAGATTCATTCACTTTTGGTGAATATATACGTAATTGCCCTTTTTCTGCTGAGAATAATTTATGTGTTCTTTCGACATCAGCAGTTTATTTACATGCGTACCCTTACAAGAAACCATCGATATTTGTGCTGATGTTTTATATCGCGGTTTCTCAGTTGGTTCTATTATCTCTGAGGAGGTCTTCGTAGAACTGATGCGGTTTGCTACCATGTCTGTCGAATTCAATTTTGATAATGTCATGTATCAGCAAATCGACGGCATTTCTATGGGGTCACCCCTTGGTCCTGCGTTGGCCAATATCTTTGTAGGTTTTCACGACCATAATCTTTTGGCCCGTATCAATAAACCACTTACTTATTTTCGATACGTAGATAATACATTTTGCGTGTTTAACAATGAGTCAGATTCCATATTATTCCTTAATGCACTCAATCAATTACACCCAGCCTTAAAGTTCACTTGTGAGAAGGAACACAACTCAACCCTTCCTTTTCTGGATGTATTAGTGCATAAATCTGATTCATTGTTTTTAACATCTATTTTCCGCAAACCTACATTTACTGGTTTATATTGTCACTGGGACTCTTTTTGTCCCATACAAAGAAAAATAAATCTTATTAAATGTTTGGTTCATCGTGCTTTAAAGATTTGCTCTGAATCCCTGATTGATTCGGAGATTGAATTTATCAAAGGGGTGCTCGTTGAAAATGGGTACCCTCTCGATATTGTTAATTCTAATATCGTTACTAAGATCGCTCATTTTAACAAGCCTAAACTTTTTGGTCCTCCAAAATGCCCGGCGTACCTCAGATTACCTTGGTTGGGTAATATTAGCATAACATTTGCTAATCAAATTTCTGTAGCTGTGCGTCGGTGTTACCAGGCATCTAATCCTAGAATTGTTTTTTCTGCTCGACCTTTGCTCAAATCTATTCATAAGGATGTTCTCCCACCCCAACATATCAGTAATATTATTTATCTATTTAAATGTCGGTGCGATGCCGTATACGTGGGAAGTACAGTGCAAAGGTTTGAATCCAGAATCAAACAACACATCCCCCCCTGCCATACGCCAGGGCCGACTAAATAATTTAAATAATTTAGTTAATACATCCGGGTCTGCTATTGCTGCCCATCTCATAAATAGCGCCGAATGTGCGTCGACGTACACTAGTGACTGGTTTTCTGTCATAAGTAGATCGCATTCTCTATTCCACCTCAAAGTCCTGGAAGCCATATATATCAAGTCAGTCAAACCTTCCCTGTGTAAGCGAAAGGAATGGCTTTTAGGACTTAATGTGATCAACTTATGACTCTCCTCCCCATATTTTTTTTTCTTTTTTTTTTCTCCTAAACTTTTCACTAGTTTTCATTACAAATTTTTTTAGATTTTAGTCGTATTCAATCACTTCCACGTTTTACTCTGATGAGTGTGGACGAAAACCGGTTCAGTACATTAATTAATTTCTTTTTAATAGTTTTCTCTCGTTTTTATATTTGTTTAATCTCATTCTACCCTCCCAAAAATGTCCCAAACGTCCGTATTCTTCGCCGTTATCAAATTTTGTACCACGAAAAATTTATTTAAATATATATATATATCTATATATATATATATATATATAAAATATATCTATATATATATATACAAATATATAGTCATCCACATACAGCCTGTTTCGCTGTTTCACAGCTCATCAGTGCGGCCTATATATATATATATATATATATATAAATATATATATATATATCTATATATATACCTATAAATATATATATACATATATATATCTTTATAAATATATATATATACATATATATATCTTTATAAATATATATATATACATATATATATCTATATATATATATATACATATAAATATATATATATATATATACATATATATATATATCTATATATATATACATATAAATATATCTATATATATATCTATATATATATACATATATATATATCTATATATATACATATAAATATATCTATATATATACATATAAATATATCTATATATATACATATAAATATATATATACATATATATATCTATATATACATATAAATATATATATACATATATATACATAAATATATATACAAATATATATAAATATATATATATACATATATATATATACATATAAATATATATATATATACATATAAATATATATATATACATATAAATATATATATATATATACATATAAATATATATATATACATATAAATATAAATATATATATATATATACATATAAATATATATATATATATATATACATATAAATATATATATATATATATATATACATATAAATATATATATATACATATAAATATATATATATATAAATATACATATAAATATATATATATACATATAAATATATATATATATACATATAAATATATATACAAATATATACATAAATATATATATATATATACATTTTTGAAAATGAGAAAAGGGAAATTCACACTCGACAATTCAAATATCATTAGAGAGAGAGAGATAGATAGACAACGTATATAATACATATTTAGAGAGAGGGGGAAATTTGAAGCATATTTAATCTATTATTGTATAGGGGGATTACATAATTTATGACGGAGAGGGAAGAAAAACCATATATATAAAGAGAAATTTGAAAAATGTAAAGTGGCAGGGAGGGTATTCAATGTCTCTAAAGAAATCAGGTCAGCGTGTCAAGAATAACCAACACCAACCTCATAATTCATGTACCCCCATAAAATTATAGATTAAATATGCTGCAAATTTCCCCCTCTCTCTAAATATGTATTAGATGTGTTCTCTCTCTCTCTCTACTTATATTTGAATTGTCGAGTATTAATTTCTCTTTTCTCATTTTCAAAAATGTAATCATCTCACTTGGATGCTTGACAATACCACAAGGTTAGAATAAATTATTGCATCGATGATTATATAATTTCGTGTTACTATATTTTATATATATATATATATATATATATATATATATATATATATATATATATATATATATATATATATATATGTGAGAGAGAGGGGCGATGGGTGCAGACAGACAGAGACGCATTAGGTACTAAATATACCAAGATGTTTTTTTTAATTATATATATATATAAAAAAAAAAAAGAAATGGGATATTCTTTGTTTTTCTTTAAAAAAAATCAATCCGAGCCAGGATCGGAACAGCCAACTCGATCAATGAGAATCTTTGCAAAGTCCTCTTTTTAAATAATACCTATGATTATATTTATATTATTTCTCGTGAAAATGTTGGAAAAGGGCTCGTAAATGCCCTAAAAGGCTCGTAGAGTGTCAAGACTAATTCCATCACGTTCCTAGTAACATGCTACACGTGTAGAAAATTTTTATATTTTAAGAACACTTCTTCGTCTGCTCTCTATAAACGGACAGACACGCACACGGATATATTCTCTCTTATTATCTCGATATAATAGTTGGCCTTCCCTGCTAGCGAGCAAGATTAGCTGCTTGAAATATTTGAAACCAAAAGTTTAAATAATAAAAGACACTTTTACATGTATTTATATAAATAGATATTAGCATTTTGTTAATTTTGATACAAATTCACCTAGAAACGCCCATTTAAACGCAAATGCGAACATTTTTGATCAAAACAATCATTGAATTTAAAAACAATTAAAAAATGTGGCGTCGCTAACGGTGTGAGAGGGGTAGAGAGAAAACATTTAGTCACCCTCTCCTTTTCTGTATGAACTTTTCTTGCTTATGTCGCGTCAGTATATATTTCTTTTTAGTGCGACGTTAGTTTAATTTAAATTATCTCTAAAGGTTTTAGTAAGTTATCTTTTTTTATTACTTGAATTAATTACTCTAAATGTCAACAAAACTATTGCATATATATAGCAGAAATAGGTCAATAGAATTACAAATGAACAACACTAAACATTAATTTATTATGAACTTTAAAAAGTAGTTATGCAAATTAGGCATTCAAATAGCTGTCTTTTGGCCTTTCGTCTGTACCATGTATACAGTAGTTCAGAATATTATATTGTATTCTTGATTTAAATAAAAATAAGACGTTTTGATGGTAATATAGGAGTAATAATAGAAAAAGACTTTCGCATTCATTAATTTAGATAATTTATTAATAATGCATGTATATACACTTATAATATTATGAAATAATATAATATCTAATAATTTTAAATATTAAAAACAAAGCTGTTAGAAGCCATACAGTACATATATATTTCCTTTCTTTAATCTAAAATTTTTCGGCGATAGACCCCTTCATCAGAGAAAATAAATGCACCTTTATTCTGGTTGTTCTTGTAAATCTATGAGATGTTTGTTTTAAGCGGCATCAAGAAGGCAGTCTCTTGTCAAAAATGGTTGCGTGTGGCAGCGCTAGTAAAAAAATAAATTGATTATCGCTGTTTTTTTTTCTTTCAAGCATTGTTGAAAATTTGAAATATTAAAAACAAAGCCGTTTGGTTGACTCGCTTCTTCTTTCTCTCTCTCTCTCTCCCTCTCCCCCCTCTCTCTCTTTTATCTCTCTGTCTCCTTACTACTCTCTCTTTGCCTGCCTCACCTTTTTTCTCTATTTCTCAATCTCTCTCCGTGTTTGTCTCACGTACTCCCTTACTTTTACTCTCCGTTTCTTTGTGTTTATCTCTCCGTGCCCATATCGTTCTTTCTATCCATATATATATATATATATATATATATATATATATATATATATATATATATATATATATCTCCCTATTCTATATCTCTGTTCCTATTTTTTTCTATCATCCTCCCTTCCCCTCTCCCTCTCTCTGTCTATCTGTTTCTATCCCTTTCTGTCACATTTTATCGCTCTCTCTCTCCCTATTTTTTCTTAGCTTTCTCTGTCACCATCACCCCTTTCTCTCTCTCTCTCTTTCTCTATCTATCCATCTCTTTCTGTCTCTGTCCTTATCGCCTGATCTATTTGTGTTTTATCTATATCTCCCTATCTCTCTGTCAACCTATGTGTGACTCCCTGTGTTCACATCTCTTCCTCACTATCCTTATTCCTCTATCCCCTTTACCTTAATCTGCCACATTCTCTCCAAATTTCTCTTCATCTATATCCCTTTCTATCTATTTATCTCTATGTGTCCATATCTCCATTTGTTTATATAGAACAGAATTACACAATATCTAGAATCCTTGATACATAATAGAAAGAAAGAACAGAAATAAAAAAAAATTGAGATAGCAAGTATTATGAATTTTGTTATGTTCAACATTTTAACACTTGGGCAACGTTCAAAAACGATAAAAATTATAGAAAGAAAGAAAGAAAGAAAGAGAGAGAGAAAGAGAGAAAGCAAACCAGAAAAGAAGAAAGAGAGATAAAGCAAAAAAGAAAGAGAAAGCATAAAAGAAATAGAGAAAGCAAGAAAGAAAGTAATCAAAAAAGAAAGAAAGAGAGAAAGAAAAAAGAAAGAAAGAAATAATCAAAAATGAATAAAGACCGAAAGAATTAAATAAAGAAAAGATAAAGTAGAAGGAAAGAAATACTTGATGTCAGAAGACACGTGTCATCCCAATGCAGGTGGCTTTCTGACGTCATTTTCGAACATTTTTATATTTTTATAGGATACCCCTCCCCCTCCTTGCCGATTTATTAATTTGGTGCCGGGTAACCTTAAATGAATGAATATTACAGTAATTTATTTTACCAAAACCTGTTTTAGAGGATACTAAAGCAGGATATATTTTTATATGTGTTGTGTGTATATCTTTGCCTAAACCCCAGAAACTACCAGACAGACATACAAACAGAGAGACAGGCAGACATACAACTGACCTTTATATAATAGCTAGGATTGGTGTCAATGCTTATTATAGATGTAACATCTGTGTATGTCTATGTAAAATCATCCAGAACATCGTTGATTTGTCGAACACATGCAATTGTGCGAGCCGAACAAAGTGGCTAATAAATGAACAACAATAATAGCAAAAGCGACAACAAGCAAATAACAACGACTGGAGACAAATTCGCTTTTCTTTACAACGAACAAAGCACAATCACTCTGTTTGTATTTACATTTCTTCCCCCTCCCCTTGTCCTTCCGTCCGCCCCCCCCCTTCCTGCGACCCTTATCCTTCGGCATCTTTGCATTGAATCGGTGCATTACTTCCGTCCGGTTAGGTGCCAACAGTGATAGCATGTGTCAGCCTTGGGACAAAGAAGATTGTTTATTTAATGTCATCTTGTGTCAAAGATTGGATTGTTCACCATTCACCGAGTTTTGGGGACCGGTGTACTTGCGCTCGTTGGAATCGAACGAAGAAAGAGAGCGAGAGATAGATAGAGATAGAGAGAGAGAGAGAGGGGGGGGAGAAGAAGAGAAAAATAGAAAGCATGAAAGAGAATATAAAAGGAAAAGAGAAAGAAAAAAGAAAGGAAAACTAAACCAAGTCGAAGTAGGAGAAGTTAATTGAATTACAAAAGTTTTATCTAAGAAAGTTATTAACTAAAACGTCTAGTAATAAAATAAAACGTGTACAAATAACAATAGAACTCAGCTCTACAAATCCAACACATTTTATCTTTTATGAATTGGAATATTTCTTATTGAAAAATACGGTTAGAATCTTTACCATATAGCACAATGTTGCATTCGAAGACGAGAATTGTTTCTTTTGAGAAATGCTTCGGTTACCGGTGGAGCAGGTCTGATGATGTTACGCCATATGGTAGAATACTGCTGCCACATCTGAGGAGGTGCCGCACAGAGCATTCTTTCTTGCCTTTACAGAGTACAAAATCGACTACAAAACCTAGTAACGGATAATCTCTTTTCCATACAGCGATTTTCATCACAGAAGATATGTTACTAGTCTTTCTCTACTCTACCTTTATTTTCATGGAAGGTGTTCAACTGAGCTCCAATCTTTGGTTCATCCTTGTAAGACATTGTCTGTACGAAGTCGCATTGCTAACACAACGGAAGGAATACATTCCCCTCTCTTTCCATGTCCCTAGCGTCAGGTGAAATATTCATTGGCAGAGCTTTTTCTAAAAGGCTTCTCGCCTGTGGAACACATTACCGCGGTACTGCCCCCCCCCTGCAGATTTCAACTTGATCGTCTTCAAATTCTTGTCCTAAACGTTCCAAAAGTAAGTAATCAAACGCAGTTCTCATATCATTGATCAATGTTAGTACTCCCATAGTGTTCCACATTTTACAGCTGATAATCATTCCGTCTCATTAACCCTTATTCTCGAGTGACTCTTGACCTTAATAAGTGGTGACCCCATAGTAACAAAAAGAAAATGCAGTGAAACTAGTTCATCACTGATGATTTGTCACGTTATGTCCCGTTCTTTACTGATCCACAAATGCGGGAGGTGTTGCAGCAAAAATAAAGAATCGAAACAAGAAAGTTTTGTTTTTATCGTTATTGTAGCTTACAATTTATTTGTAGTAGAATGTTGACATTCCCTCGATAAACTCCTTGCAGATGCAGTTTAACCCCCCTGGAGGCAGCAAAATGTGGAACGTCCGCTCACTTCGACTGCACGTTTAAACTACTACACACAGATTACAAAACGAAAATTAATCTATCTATCATATAAGAAGAAAATTGCAAATAACATGGGACATATTCACAAACAATTAACTATATAAGCACCAACTTGAAGTCAAATCAGAAGCTACAGAACCACTGATAAATCAAAGATGGGATATAGTACTGGGTAGAATGGGGATCGGACACACACACACATTACACATTCGCACCACCTAAAAGGAGACACCTACTCTCCGAAATATCCAACATGTAAAGTTCCCCTTACAGTCAAACCCTTACAAAATGTGACAAATTCAAACAAATATACCGCAAATACTATTAGGCATGTAACCTAAAGGACCTTTTCAGGGACACCAGACCCGAAAAAATAATAAATCTTCTAAAACATGTTAATCTCCTCAACAAAATATAATAATAATTTTTAAAAAGCCATTAAAAGTCATACCCTAAAAACAAAAACAATTAAACCTTTTCTTGGCATTAAAACAAACTCACTAACTCACTCTCGTCTTTTTCCGATTCTGTTTTTTTTTTTATCATCGTTCATCCCAAACAAGGCAGGCCGCCAATGTAGACGTAAGGGGCTACTGAGAATTAGGGTGTAAGTTTTGGGGGTCATCCTAAGTTGGGAGCTGTGCAGCGAGATGTCTGTTTACATTAGTTTTAAATTTCTGCATGTCGGTACTGTCCGGGAAACACGAAGCAGAGAGGGAGTTTCAGAGGCCGAACCTCGGTGACGTAATTCTGACAATTGTTTTTAACACATTACTTTAAATCGGCATATCTGAAAATAAAAGCAATACACTTTTTATACTTTCAATTT
>OY744525.1:92216185-92293685 GCA_963556195.1 Sepiola atlantica | reverse complement strand
TATATTATGTGTGTGTATATATATATATATTATATATATTATATATATATATATTATATATATAATATATAAATATATATATATTATATATATATATAATTTATATATATATATATATTATATATATATTATGTGTATATATATATTATATATATATATTATATATATATTTTATATATATATTTATATATATATTATATATATATTTTATATATATATTATATATATATTATATATATATTATATAAATATTATATTTATATATATATATATATATTATATATACATTATATATATATTATATAAATATTATATTTATATATATATATATATTATATATACATTATATATATATTATATAAATATTATATTTATTATATATATATATTATATTTATTATATATTATATATATATATTATATATATATATATTATATATATTATATATATTATATATATATATATATTATATATATATTATATATATTATATATACAGGATGTCTCAAAAAATGTACTCACTCTTAATGTTTCGCGACGTTTGCGAATCCCTTGGTGCACGTTATCAGCTTTGTTTGAACAATAATGGTCATCAGTTTGAACATTTGCGAACATGATTCTTCAATTACATCTGTCTCATGTATTCGATGCTATTCATTTCACCCTATGTTCATAAATAAAAGTTTTCTCGTCATTCTACGAGTGAGTACATTTTTTTGAGACACCCTGTATATTATATATATTATATATATATTCCATATATTCTTTATATATTATATATATATTATATATATTATATATATATTCTATATATTCTTATATATATTATATTTATTATATATATATATTATATATATAGTATATATATATATTATATATATAGTATATATATTATACAGGGTGTTTCAAAAGTCTTGGGAACATAACGATTTTTAAAACTATTAGGAGTTGAAAAATGAAATTGGTACCGTTGGAAAGGTTAAAGTGTCAAGTTTTGTGGGGAATCTTCAAAGTTGCTCAATATGAGCACCATTCGTCACACGGCAGACATCTAGTCGATAGTCCATTTCCTGCCAAACGCGTTCCAGCATCTTGACGTCAATGGTTCCCACAACTGCCGTTACTCGAGCCTTTAGTTCGTCAATATCTCTTGGAAGGGGCGGCACATAGACTTGTTGCTTGACAAAGCCCCAAAGGAAAAAGTCACACGGGGTAAGATCTGGAGACCTAGGAGGCCAGGGCATGAGAACGTCATCACCTAGCCCAGATCTCCCAATCCATCTACCAGGCAGCCTTGTGTTAAGAAACTGCCTTACTCTAAGACTCCAGTGTGGTGGTGCACCATCTTGTTGAAAAATGAAGTCATCAGATTCTGCTTGTTCTAACTGAGCCATTAACCAGTCTTCCAGCATGTTGAGATGGGATTCACCAGTGATAGTTGCCTCTTCAAAGAAGAACGGTCCATAGACACCTTTCTTGGAAATTGCACAAAACATGTTCACTTTTGGTGAATCTCGCTCGTGCTCAAGAAGTTCATGAGGATTCTCAGTACCCCATATGCGAGTGTTATGCTTGTTAACTTTGCCATTCAGATGGAAGGTCGCCTCATCGCTAAAAACAAGCCGGTCATCAAAGCCGTTATCTTCCAACTTCTCTTGCATTGCAATGCAAAAGTCACGGCGAAGTGGCTTATCAGTGTCCTTCAACTTTTGGACCAACTTGAGCTTGTAAGGTACCATTTGCAGTCGTTTCCTTAAGACACGCCAGACAGTTGTTGGAGCAAGCTGAAGTTCCCTGCTGGCTCTTCTCACTGATTTACGGGGGCTCCGCTGAAAGGCTGTCCGAACTTGCTCAACTGCATCTTCTGAAGTTGCAGGGCGACCTGTTCGCTTACTTGGGCACAAACACCCATCTTTCACAAATTTAGCATGCCATCTGACAATGGATTTCCTTTCAGGGGCTTCTTTTTTAAATTTCCTGCGAAATGCACGCTGAACACATGTCCACGATTCAGTCTTTGCAAATTGGAGGACGCAAAATGCCTTGTCTTGTTTAGAGAACGCCATTACTGCACCTGGAAAGATAACACGAAAATCATTAAGCAAGCTTTAAAATGGCACCAGTTTCATTTTTCTACCTGGAATAGTTCATGAGATATACGCATTTGTAATGTTCCCAAGACTTTTGAAACACCCTGTATATATAGTATATATATTATATATATAGTATATATATTATATATATAGTATATATATTATATATATATAGTATATATATTATATATATATTATATATTATATATTATATGTATATTATATATATTATATGTATATGTTATATATATATTATATATTATATATATATATATTATATATTATATATATATATTATTATATATTATATGTATATTATATATATTATATGTATATTATATATATTATATGTATATTATATATATTATATATATATTATATATATATTATATATATATTATATATATATTATATATATATATATTTTTTATATATATATATATTTTATATGTATATATATATATTTTATATGTATATATATATATTTTATATGTATATATATATATTTTATATGTATATATATATATTTTATATGTATATATATAGATAGATAAATTTATTTTGGAACAATCAAGAGTAAAGAGTTAATAATTCAACGTTCCTCATACACGAAAACAACAATGACTGTTTTTGAGTTTAGTGTTTAATGAAAATTAAAAAAATAATTTTTGTGTAATAAAAACATGGCTGCTAGAAATTAAAACATTGAATGCAAGTTCCATTTTCAAGACTTTAAACAGTAAATTAGCATTCGTATTATTGGGATCATTTCGGATTACTTTCTCATCTTGGAGCTTATTCTTACAACGTTTCAACCGATGTAACCTCCGACCTTCTTCGGGTGTATCTTATCGAACTCGGGAATCTTTGCGGAATTTCGAACAAATCCTTTTATTTAATCCACGAGGCTAGCTAGCGCACTTGTTCCATCAGCCATGACCGGGTAGAAGTCTTAAGTGATTCGTAATTGTATTCTTAGGATTGCCCGTACTGGGAATTGAACCTTCATCCTCCAAAAGACTGTCACTTAGAACGGATTATTTCTTAACACTTTTATCCGTTGCGCTACGGGGCATCATCTAAGGAATTCTGAAACTTAAATTAGCATTGTATTTCGGGACGAGAAAGTCAATTTAATGTATAATTAACCATAAAAACTCGCTAATTTAGTGACTTTCCATTGAATTTGTACGCGCGGTGTTCTTCGAAAATATGTTCTATTGCATTATTTTTAGTTGTTAACATCGATTCTTAATAAGAAAAAATGAATAATGCAATGAAACTCGTTATAATCGTAACTACTTCCGCCAAGTAGGTTATGTTTTTGGTCGAGTTTGTTTGTTTATTTGCCACTATGTATGTCCGCATTGTTTGACCAATCGTTACCAAACTTGGTCTAAATATCGGTCACGGTCTAATTAAGAACTGCTTTAATTAAAACTATCTAGATTAAAGGTCATGGTCAAGGTCACGGAAATGTGAAAATCACACTTTTGGCGATAATTTCGGTTCTGTTCATCGCAGAGACTCGTTACTTGGCCCATATTGTAACCAATGAAGTTCCGCATCTTATATGAACTAGACCATGACATTTGACCTTGAAAAGTTTGGTCATGGTCGAAATGTTGACAAATTTCAACTTCCCATCTTTCTAAATTTGATATACGGACCTGATATACGGACCTGATACGCCCCATTTTTTTTATCTCTCTCGTGTCTTTCTTTCGTCCATCGCTTTATCTCTTACTCTCATTCTCTCGCTCTCTCTCTCGCGCGAACGCGCGCGCTTTCGCTCTCTCTTTCTCGTTCTCTCTATCTCACGCTCTTTCTCTCTCACTCTCTAAATCGCCATCGCTCGCTTTCTCTACCTCTTTATCTCTCTAGTTTCCCTCTCTCTCACTCTCTTGCTCTCACTCTCTCTCTCTCTCTCTCTCTCTCTCTCTCTCTCTCTCTCTCTCTCTCTCTCTCTCTCTCTCTCTCTATTTCAGTGACTTTTGCTTCACATGATATTAAAGTTGAATCCGTGTACATTTCGCAATTAATTTGGCGGGATAAAGCCGAAAAGAGCCCTCTCTCATACTATTTAGAATAGCGTCCGGAAAAGACGCATTTACTGGACCGTCTTTGTGAAACGTCAAAAGAAACCCCTCTTTAAATGTACTGTTATACTGTTATACTTAATGGATATGTAAGCACAGTATTAGAGGGGTCGATCTTGTAATTAAGCCGCAAACACACTTTGTTCGCAAGACATATTTTGTATTATAATTTCAATACATATATCATTAATGTATGTCTTGTGTATTCTTCTTCGTTGCGTTCGCCTTTCCAAACTTCTGCAAACAAGAACCAGCAAAGGCTTGAAACCATTTCATGTAAGGAGATAAAAATACTAATTCAAGGTCAAAAACTGGCCAACAATAAGTGTTATATGGATAGATTCCGACCCAGAAAAAAGCAATTCTTCCCCCTTTGTCATAAACATCGCTCATGGAATGTGAGGTTCAAAGGAATAAAATAAGGGAAGCGAGAGTTACGAATCTGCCGAAAGTAAACCCAATCCATAAAAAAACATGCTAGTTGCATAATTTTTTACTGAATGTATGTGTCGTGTGAGACGAAAAGGCTTCTTCTACACACGATAATAAATTATTAATTATTATTACCGTAAATATTTTGTTCTGCAACCCGTAAATAAATGTTGCATTTTTTAAAAGATTATCTCATAGATACAGTATGAACAAGAACATAAGTCAGTTGTGAGACTGCATATCTCCGGCTGACAACGTAAGGATAGGTCAATATCTTATTTGCGCCTTACTTCTCTATATTGTATGATGTATTCCCGAAGTTATGCCATGGAAACGTTGATAACTCAACATATATACATTTGATAAGGCCTAAATGTTGTATGCTGTTATCAGAAACTATCAGGTCCGTATATCAAATTTAGAAAGATGGGAAATTGAAATTTGTCAACATTTCGACCATGACCAAACTTTTCAAGGTCAAATGTCATGGTCTAGTTCATATAAGATGCGGAACTTCATTGGTTACAATATGGGCCAAGTAACGAGTCTCTGCGATAGTGATTGGTTAAGGATAATAACCTTGCCAGTTCTAATTTAGAAGATAAAGGAAGAGATAATCTTATTAACACAGTAGACAAGAGCATGTAATATATCCTTTTTTTTATTACTTTTGTTCGGTCACCATCATGGGGTGAAAATCAGAGCTATGGAAAGAGTGAGAGAGAGAGGGGGGAGAGAGAGGGGGGGGAGAAGGGGGAAAGCTAGAGGGAGAGAGAGAGAGAGAGGCTCCAAATGAAGAGCCCACACACTTTTAGTAGATATTTAATTCCCGCCGTTTTCAATTCTACAAATTAACTAGCCGGACAACGCCCGATACTTCTGTTGACTCCAAATGAATTGAATTTATATTCTATTTTTCTCCCTGTTTTTTTGTTTTTGTTTTGAATCACCAATGTGTGTGGTGATGTATGCTTGTTTGTGTATCGTTGGCCATTTTTTCTGATTGGCTGTGACTGACTCGACTAAAGGGGTCACATGAAACAGATCCGTCGAGATTTCCCACAAACACACAATGAGAAGAACATTCAACTAAACAACGTCCATCGACAAAAAATGACACACTTGCCCGTCAAACAGAAGAAGAAAAAAAACAAAAACGGATTCATTAAAATATCCAAAATGGAAGAATTCTCTCATTGCCTGCTGTCTTTCGTCAGTAATTATATTTTTATTCGTATTCGATTCGTCACCCTCTCTTTTGTTTTCGCAGTCTCTCGCCTTTATTTTGTTGTTACAATGGATTCTCTCACTTGTTCTCTCTTGCTCTCGCTCTCTATCGCTCTATCCTCTTCTATCTCTACTTCTCCCGCCCCATTTCTTTATCTCTCTCGTGTCTTTCTTTCGTCCATCGCTTTATCTCTTACTCTCATTCTCTCGCTCTCTCTCGCGCGCGCACGCGCGCGCTTTCGCTCTCTCTCTTTCTCGTTCTCTCTATCTCACGCTCTTTCTCTCTCACTCTCTAAATCGCCATCGCTCGCTTTCTCTACCTCTTTATCTCTCTAGTTTCCCTCTCTCTCACTCTCTTGCTCTCACTCTTTCTCTCTCTCTCTCTCTCTCTCTCTCTCTCTCTCTATTTCAGTGACTTTTGCTTCACATGATATTAAAGTTGAATCCGTGTACTTTTCGCAAGAGAAGCATAACCTGTAACTAGACGGGTATTTATTTAGATAGACTCTTAGATCCGTCTTAGGTCATAAGTTAAGTCCGATGGTCGGTCACGCGTCAACTTAAAATAGCATTTTCGTCGGTCTGTCACGCTTACGGCATAAATAGAATTTTCGTCGCTAAACTCATAGATTGAATAGAGGCATCTTATATTATTATTATTATTGTTTTATTTGTTTTTGTTAACCCAAACAAGGCACATTGCCACTGAAGTGTAAGGGACTACCCAGATTTATAGAGGCAACCTGAGTGGGAAGTTGGGCAGCAAGATGTTTGTTCTACATATTGATACGATTGAGGAAACAGGGAGCAATGAAGAAATTCTACAGGCAAGGGGTCCGAGGAAAGAAGCTATCAGATTAAAAAATATCCCGGCATCTAGGGACCTGTACAGTGAAGGGGTGGGATTCTGCTAGTAGTCGGGTGCATCGAGGGTATTTACGTCGAAGGGATACAAGTGAAGTAGGTTCACTGAGTCACATTCCGTGGAAGTATAGAAAATGAGACGAAGTCCATTTCTCATACATAAAGCAACTTTATTGCTCGTCACTCTGTGAATATATAGATAAAAGGAGAAATGAAAGAGAAGGGTGTTAGTGAATGAATTTGCACATGAATATAAACGGAGAGAAAAAGTTAGAAAGTCCACGTGGTTAAATGAATGTCCCGAAGTAGGGGAAAGAAAAGAGTTCTGTTAGTAAGGATATGTGTCTGTACGCAGGTGTGAAGGAGAGTTCGTATGTATGCAGTTATGTGTGCGTGTTATATTAATTCCACATGTATGAGACAGTAGCCATTTTGGATCCTTGTGTTTTCTTGTCAAAATCGAACCCATGGCCAAAGGCCCGGAAAGATATCTGTTGCGTCCCAAGAGATTAATTTGGAGTCTGGTTGGAGCAGCATGGCTGTTGTTGACAGTGCCAAAGAAAAAGAGAAAATGAATGCTGTGCGATTTCTTTTATTGTCCCTTGTCACGCGGTAAGCTCGTATGCGAGATGGTCCCTGATTGGGCAAACCGGAAGGGAAGTTAAGTCCCTGCACCAATCAGCGCCGAGCTTATGAATTAAGCAGGTTCGAAATCGTAAACCGTGAGCTGTCGTAACTTGTAGCTTGCTGCTACAGAAGTACATGTGTAAACAAACACACTGACGTAACATTGAAACGATACGACATAGGCTGAGATTTGGAAGATAGTGTGGGGCTTATTACGTTAGAAATTATCTTTGCACCGTGCCCAAAAGGGAAAGGCTAGCGATTGGTGCACCAGCCTAGATGTGGCAACAATACTCCATGCACTCTATAGAGACATAGGATACTGGCAGGTGTGAGAAGTTTTTTTTAGTTTAGTAAAGAGAGAGCCTCCTTTCTTTTCAGCAGACTTTGCTGTATCTTCCATGAGAATGTTAAGCCGATGAGTTTAAACGTTAGATTCTCGAGGAGGGTGCTATCCACCACGATAATTAGTGGTTGAAAAAGGTTTGTAATAGTTGTTAAAAAAATATTTGTCTTCATAATTAAATGTGACCATCCATTTTTTTGGCCCCATTCTACTACGGACTGGAGGTCATTTATCTGGTATGTTTTGATATGCAATTTGCCTTCCTCTCGGAAATAGAGAGTGGTGTCATCAGCAAATACATCCATCTCAGAAACGATTGCATCAAGGAGGTCGTTTATGAAGAACAGAAATAATATAGCTCCACGTCTCAACCTCCTACTACTATAGCAGAGATAAGATCTGGTCCACATTCTTTGGAGATGCCGAGTGTTTTTTTATGATAGCCAGGACATGGAAAGGGGTAATCATCAAATCGTCTACTGCGATTTCTGTAGTGGAAAATTAGGGAGAGAGTGCTTTGCGGAGTCCAAGGTAGACTTTAGGGCAAACCGCTTGGCAAGTGATTCAGCCTTGTCCGTTGCCGTGGAAACAACTTTGTGGTACTGTGATAGTGAAGGAATTGTTAGTTGCCTATTATTCATTACATTATTTAAGATTTTCCAGAAATTGCGAATTCCTAATTTCTGTGTCACGATGTGATTTCTAGTCATCTCAGTATACCTACTCGTAACTGCGGCTATTATGTTCTTACGGTGATTTATTGTTGCTACAAAATGTTTGCCTATTTTCAGCTGACTTGTGGCGATTGAAACGGCGAAATGCTGGGTGCCTATCAGCCAATGCATATCTATAAGAAACTGTCTGTAACTTTCTGCATATGTATCTATCCACGAGGACTGTATGTGACATGATGTCGAAGTTAATATTGAACGCCACATGCTCGTGTGACGTTAAGTAAGGGTCACTGTTCAGAGTGATGGACTCTCGAAGAGCGATCACCCGAGGCTTAACCCTTAGATGCTTTATTTTTTATATTGTTTTTTTTTTTTAATTATCATCGAAGATACGGATTAACTATTTAGTCGTGTGCTGACGCTTGCCAGCATGCACGCTGCAGATGTGAAACAAGTTGCAGTTTGACACATTTTCGTTGAATATTATATTGAATAGGCATTTTGTTAGAATGTGTCATATTTGAAAGAAAAAGCATTCAAGGGTTAACATTGAAATAACACTTATTTAATAATTACCAAAGTAAATGAAAAAGAAGGAACATTAGAAGAAGAAAAGAAATGAAAAAAGAAAGATAGGAACCAAAAAAAGTTATAAAAAAGTAGTGTAAACGTTGCTATTGGCGACATAAATAATTTTTAAGGTAATACAGTTGGAAAATTAGTCAAAAACAATTTATTTTACTTTACCTACTCATTTGTGACCTATTTCTGTTAAAAAAGTTTTAAAAGTTGATGTTCAGTATAAGTAATTTAATATAATCATTTCACTTCCGTAATTATTCGCCGTCAATGGCTTTGTTTACTATTCTGTACCGTCACCGAGTTATCTTCCATCTTTATTTATATATCGACCATGTTTCGGTAAACGTTACTATCGGCGACATTAATTATTTTAAAAGAAATGCAGTTGGTAAATTAGTCCAAATAAATTTATTATAATTTGTGATGGATTTGCGTAAAAAATTAATATCTAATAAAATCAATATAAGCCTGTCAAGGTCCTGTAAATATTGGTTGTGAGTAAAGTGGTTAGCCATGTGATATTTTACTTAAACTTTGTATACCGAAACTAAAAGCACACATACAAATAGAAGAAAACGAAAGAAAAGCAGAAAATAACGAAAGGAAAAACTAAAATGAAAAATGAAAGGACATCAGAGGAAAAATAAAAAAGAACGAAAGAAAGAAAAAAGTTGAAAAGACAAAAGTCACAATTTAAAGGAAGAAAAAGCCAAATGAAGAAAAAGAAGAGAATAAAAGAAAGAAATTGCGTGCAGTTGCAGAAAGATGGTTTCCGTGTCTTTTAATTCTTCGCCATTGAAGAGAGGAAATAAAGATTCATATTTAAGACATGAAGATCATTTTATTTGATTTACAAACAGGATTTCAGCAAACCATAGTCTCGACGGACACGCACATTCGTTCAGATTAAAGAAGACATAACTGATTCTACTTTATAGACATTTTAATTAAGAGATCGTAAGAGGATTACGTATAAAACTGCAAAGTCTGCATTCCATTATATATATCTGCATCTCTCTCTCTCTACTTCTCTCTCTCTCGCTATCTCTCTCTCTCTCTCTCTCTCTCTCTCTCTCTCTCTCTCTCTCTCTCTCTCTCTCTCTCTCTCTCTCTCTCTCTATATATATATATATATATATATATATATATATATATATATATATATATATATATATATATATAAATATATATATATATCTTTGTATCTTTGTATATCTTTGTATCTTTTCGAACTCGGGTATATTTCTGTCGAGTTCAGGAATCTGGACAGAATTTCGAATTTAATCCACGGGGGTAGCATGTTTTCGTTCCGTCAGCCATGACTGGGAGAAGTCTTTAGTAATTCGCAATTATTCGTATCCCTGCACCGATGATTGAACCTTGAACCTACAAATAACTATAACTTAAAAGTTTATTTGACTTTATATTATACCCACTGCGAATTTTGGGAGCCTTAAACTTATTCCTGTTTTTAATGTGCAGTCTTACTACTTATCACTATATATTACTACTTTTATTACTATATATATATATATATATATATATATATATATATATATATATATATATATATATATATATTAGTATAACTTTATCTATTATTTATAATTAATGGTTCCCATATTATATTATATTCTATACTAGGTCTGCTTAGTAAGTCATTGTTGCCCAAAGCATCTCATATATTGTTATTAGATTCATACTAGTCAATTTATCTTTGCAAGAAAATAATGTATTTCGCTTTGG
Source organism: Sepiola atlantica (assembly GCA_963556195.1). Classification (NCBI taxonomy): domain Eukaryota; kingdom Metazoa; phylum Mollusca; class Cephalopoda; order Sepiida; family Sepiolidae; genus Sepiola; species Sepiola atlantica. Next base: position 92,282,996 of record OY744525.1, on the reverse strand, counting down.
ATTAAAAAAATACTTCTTTCGGCTCGGAAGATTGTTAGAATGTAGATATTTTCCGTTCATGACCTAGACAACGCCGTTCGCTTACACAATTAATATACAACAGTTTCTACATGGATTTACTTGTGTTCGACGTCGGGTAAGCGATTATATTTTAAGAAATAAATATTAGCCTATTTTTATATATAGTTACTTTAATATCGTAAACTAATTTAACTTATAACATCGAATTAACACGTTGTCTTTAGGCAATGCTGCAAGTGGCCTTTATTTTTGTTTGTGTACTTATCAATCATATTTTTTCATTACGAAGTCCGTGTTACACTGCCAAACTTTCTTATAATAAAAATAAACTACACTTATTAATACATTCATTTTCTAATTACAAAAGTTTTCGGAAGACATTTTTACATTACGGATACAAATTATTTAAAAAATGAAAGCAGTTTGACTTCGTCTTATTATTTCGTAACATTTCGTATTAGAAACAAACTAATAGATATATACTTAGCTTATGACTACGAATACTTTCTTATCAAAAACTTTCTTAAGACATTTTTATATTACGGATACAAATAATAAAAAAGTTTGACTTCTTTTCATTTTTTTTAATGTTTAGTATTTCTATACCGACACCATAGAATTAAACTGATTATTCACGCCAGTTGAGAGAGAGAGAGAGGGGGGGGAGAGAGGGGGGGGGGAGAATAAAATGCAATAGAAGAGAGAAAGTAAACAGATGTTTTATTGTTTCTTTATATGAAGTAAATCTGATACATCGCGAGAACCATTTTTTACTTATTTACAACTAATATACACAGATTTTTTCCCGATACCATTTATCATGCATTTCTATTTCAATCACGCAAATCATTTTGAGTCAGTTTAATGTGGGGAAAGCCAACCCCATCGAGGGAGATGGGTATTGGAAGAATACAAAAATAGCTGTGAGCGGACCAGTCGGGAGTCTCCTATAGAGGTGCCCAAGGCGACAGGTAATACACCCGAAATACCTGGGACGATGACCTCCCATGTCCAATTCTAACCATACCTCATTCCGAAAAATAAGGATCTGCCAAGAGACAAGACAGTATTTAGGTTGCCAGGTGCTATGAAGAAAAAAGTGAGTTTACAAAGCCAGTTGAATTGCAAAAATAAAAAATAAAAATACAAAAGTTTCTCTCTCTCATATCTCTCCGTCTATGAGTTAAATAGTATTAATACTTGTAATCATATTTCCTAATGTTCATAATCGACTAGTCGAATGTTCTGTTGTATAGTTACTGTATTGTCTTTCGTTGTTAATATATTATTAGAGAGAGATAGAGTGGGGTGGGGTAAACGTGTGATGGAAACTGAATAAAATGAGAGCGGGGGAGTCAAATAACATGCAATGAGAAAGGGTGAGAATAATATGCAAAAACTTAGTAAGAGATGGGTGACTTATTAGAAAAAAAAATTATTAGATCAATTAAAATGTAAGTTTTTCTTTCAAACATAACTCCAAGCAAAACATTGAGGAATATTTTAACATGTATTTTGTGTGATTAAAATATGAAGGAAAAGGCCTTTAGTAAATTAACGTGAATTTACTCTGCTTCATATAATATATATATATATATATATATATATATATATATATATATATATATATATATATGGCTACTAGAAGAAGACGGGTAAAATTAATTCTCCGAACAGAACAGTTTTGCACCACTTTATGTCTCTTTAGGCAGATTAAAATCAAGATATAATCCTACTAAACCTTATGTTTAGAATTCTTATCATAATTTTTATCAAATTTAATTACATGATTTTGATAGTCTAAAATCTTTAAAATTTAAGGCTTTAGCTTAAGAAGAAATTGAAATTCGGGAAATATTACTTAATTGGTGACTCATGATTATACATCAAATTCAATGACAATCTGATATATTTGAATTTTGAAATGGGAGGCTGTGCCCATATTATACCCCCTAACATCTCTTTAAAATGTTCCAAAAAAGAGTCCATTCCCTTTTTACACTCTTTGCACGTAAATATAACTCAGATTTGTATCCCGTGCGCCTAGAAGATGTGTTCAAAAATTCATAATGATCGGTTAATTATTTTAGAGGTGAATCCTGTGCATACTAATTGTTGTGGGCCTATAAGGAGTCCGGAAAAGAGACACAAATTCGGGATTTTGTAAAACAAAGTACATTCAAGAAAGTGTAAATACAGCATATAAAAAGAGTAGTTGAACGTCTATCTGACTGCCAGTATTAGACTGGGGTAGTTCCAGGTATTTAATCGCTTCCCACAAAGCAATATGTGACACAAGGTCGGAAAGTGGGGAGATCAAGCCAGCCAGCGCCCCTAAAGGAGGAGCACTCTAGCCTATCAAAAATAGCCTGGGCAACCCCGTCGGCATTCCCCGGTAAGGGCGCCTCAGGCAGCAAGCAATAAACTTACCCCTCCCCAAAGAGGGAAGGCAAGGCCTGGGAGGGTGCACCTCCTAGGAAAACCCAGGAAAATATACCTCAGCCCGGCAGATAAAAGGCCACGTAAATGGCCCAGTTCCTGCCGGACTGATTGTCGAGAACGAATCCTCGAGTGGTATTACCCCATCCCGACGTCCTCAATCAACCGAAGTTAATGAGAGACTGATCAGGCTGGGGTTGATTCCAGGTATTTAATCGCTTCCCACAAAGCACTATGTGACACAAGGTCGGAAAGTGGGGAGATCAAGCCAGCCAACGCCCCTAAAGAAGGAGCACTCTGGCCTATCAAAAATAGCCTGGGCAACCCCGTCGGCATTCCCCGGTAAGGGCGCCACAGGCAGCAAGCAATAAACTTACCCCTCCCCAAAGAGGGAAGGCAAGGCCTGGGAGGGTGCACCTCCTAGGAAAACCCAGGACAATATACCTCAGCCCGGCAGATAAAAGGCCACGTAAATGGCCCAGTTCCTGCCGGACTGATTGTCGAGACGAATCCTCGACTGGTATTACCCCATCCCGACGTCCTCAATCAACCGAAGTTAATGAGAGACTGATCGGGCTGGGGTTGGGTCCAGGTATTTAATCGCTTCCCACAAAGCAATATGTGACACAAGGTCGGAAAGTGGGGAGATCAAGCCAGCCAGCGCCCCTAAAGAAGGAGCACTCTGGCCTATCAAAAATAGCCTGGGCAACCCCGTCGGCATTCCCCGGTAAGGGCGCCTCAGGCAGCAAGCAATAAACTTACCCCTCCCCAAAGAGGGAAGGCAAGGCCTGGGAGGGTGCACCTCCTAGGAACACCCAGGACATTATACCTCAGCCCGGCAGATAAAAGGCCAACTAAATGGCCCAGTTCCTGCCGGACTGATTGTCGAGAACGAATCCTCGACTGGTATTACCCCATCCCGACGTCCTCAATCAACCGAAGTTAATGAGAGACTGATCGGGCTGGGGTTGGGTCCAACACCAAAAAGACATATGCTCCCGGTATTTATAGCGAAGCGGAAAAGTTCATGTTGTCCGTAAGCTAGGTACCATAACACTACTATATAAACACATAAACATGCCAAACTTTCTCAAGATCAATATAATCAGCTAACGGAAAATCACAAGTAGAGAAAACAAATGAATAAATGAGTGGGTTGAATGATTTTAGAAGCAGGAAGGTTAATCCAGAATTCTTTTATCATTTTCTGTTTCGTTAGGATATTTTGATAGGTAATTTTCGGAAGCCTTTCCCTTTGTGCACACTTCACATAAGGCAGACAGAGTTTCTGAAAACAGTCGGTGAACCCTATTTCATGTTTTCGAATTTGACCGTATGGGCTTAGAAGCAAACTTATTTTGTTTTGTCTGTGTCCGTTTTTTCTTAAGTTTGATCTGTTTCCGGGCTGGAATGTAGAAAGAAGAAAAAAAGAAAGATGTTCTCTTGTCAAATCTGATTGTCTGGTGTAGGTGAGGGGCTTATTATCTATGCTCGACAATATTTTCTTTGGATCTATATTTAGTATTGAAATTTCTATGTAATTTCTGTATATCTGATTTGTAAGATAATTTAAGTCCGTTTTAAGTGTTTTATTTTTGCGTGATGTCATAACTATTTGAATTATCAATATCTAGGTTTGTGTGTGTGTGTGTTAGAATGCTTGCTCCATTTTATTATGTTTTCTTTTGTTTTGGTGTTGTGTATACCTCTATATTTTAAGGGGTGTTAGGCGGGATGAAAATATTTTTTAGGAGCTCAAACTTCTGATATATATATATATTCTTTTTATGGTCTGTTCATTGCCATAATAACATTTTGTACTACAAAAAAAAATTATATATATATATATATATATATATATATATATATATATATATATATATATGTGAGAGAGAGAGAGAGAGAGAGCATTACAGCGATTTATTGGAGAAGTGCGTATTTTATTTGATGATTGAAATGGGTGAATGAAAGAGAAGTATGTTATAAGATGTTTGTTTTTCTCTTCTTGTCCTGGACGCACGCTGTATGAATTCACTCGTCAGCAATCAAGGGCTTACGTTAACGCTGGACTGGCTCGGTAAATTTAGACGCCACGCACAGCGGACACTTCATAAGTTAATCTACCAAATCTCCAGCGGGTTTCGTAAACTGGAAAGACGTCTACTTGATGATTGGGCGCGATGCCAACCGTGCACTCTCGCTCGATGCCCTTCTCCTAGAGTGGATATTCGTTAGGCACCACCGATTTTTGGCACAAGGTCACATTCACAAGGCAACCAATCGAGAGAAGGAATTCGATATCAAACTGTATCTCACTAAGTGCACCCACGGATCAGTCCTTTTCAAAATGGAAGAAAAACATTGTTCGTTTAATCCCGGGCAACATCGTTATTCCTGTTAGTAATTCATTTTTTTTTTACAATATAAAATTGATAAAGAGAAAATTTCCTACGAGAAACTAAAACAAAATAACCTTATTTGGATAATTCGGACTACTGTTCCCATCTTACATGTTAGTCTCACAACGTTTCGATCAATGAAACCTTCCACTTTTCTTCAGGTGCGTCTTGTCGAACCCGGGAACTATTATGCTGAGTTAGACAATACACACCTGAAGAAAGTCGGAGAATAAATCGACCAAAACGTTGCGAGTTTAACATCCAAGATGAGAATAATAGTCCAAATAAGACAACTTATCAATCTTCATCTAAAAAAAACTCCGACACAAAATAACCTTACCGTTTATAAACGCAGTCGTACCCACTCGTAACTTAAGAACACATAAAGAAGCAGCAACAGTTTAACCGATCGCCTCGAGTTTCAAGGTCAAGGTTAAATGCAAAGTTAAGGGCATATTTAATAATAGAGATGCGATTTCCGCATCTAAAAATTATTTCAAGTTTATTTAAACTAAAATGTCACCTTTTATTACAACATACCCTTGAATTTTCCGATTTTGTTTGAAAGAATGTCACTTGACTAACTGTACCTACTCGACGTTTTCCGGGATAAAATGAAGTAATTTTATTTATTTATTTAATTTTTTGTTTGCACATTTTAACATTTATCAAGAAAAATAAATAAAATTGTAGTTGTAAGATCAACAGCTACTATTATATTCTTCAATTTAAAGTATCAGTGGCTGAATTTTATTTTTAGTTGTTTATTTTAAAACGTTTCATATTAACCGTCGTCCAGGCCGGACTAAATATTTTTTTAAAATAAAATGAAACGAAGTTAGTTATTATATTGCCAATAACACGGTACAAAGATAACAAATAAAAATGGCTAGTCAGGAACAAGGATTGAGTTGTCAGCTTAAATGCAATTTAGGTCTAACATTGTAATTGTACTACTACTTTTGATGCCCCATACACCTTCAAAATGGGTTCCCTTGATGACCCCTTTTAGGGGGAAAAGTCATATGGACTAAGACCAGGAGAACGGGTAGGTTGGTTTAGTACGGTGATGTTCTTTTTTCTTGCATACAAATTGTGTCTGAAAAGTAATGGAACTGATGTCAAAAACTTTTTATTTCACTTCCAAACAATAATCTTTAAAATACCCCCTTATCGAGTCTTATGAAAATGAAAATGAAAGTACACAATTGGGTTATTTCCATTTCTAACCGCTTGTTTCATTTTTGAAATTCATAAAACAATATTAAATGAAACGCAGCTTCTCTCTTTTCACCACGAGCGCTCAGATACCTATTTTGCCCCAGTCGAAATGAAGGCCTCTCTCCTCCAAAGAGCCCCTTGTTTTGATAAGCACTTAGGACTGACTTTCACGCACATCTAAAAGGGAAGTCTGTTGCTAAGGGCGCTGGAAAAAATGGTTGGATCATCCTTCCCTTCTAGAAAGCACCTGACACCAGATGCAATCTGATCCTATATAAGAGTCAGATACGCCCAAAGATGTGATGCTGCCGCCATGCGGAGCGTTCTTTCATGCCTTGATAGAGTACAGAATCTTCGACAGAACCCCTTTCTCACGAAAGACACGTTATTTTATCATTATTTACATGGAAGGTGCTCCAGTCTTTAGTTCCTTCTTATAACACATTTAGAGAAATAACTTATTTTTCTACCACAGCGAAAGAAGTCTTTCCTTTCTCCCTCGCGTCAGACAGAACAGATTGCCGCGAAACTGCTTTCCTGCTGACTACAACTTGGTCATCTTCAAATCTAATGTCAACAAATGTTTTCATGGACTGCTCCATAAGCAATCAAAATCAGTTCATACCATTGAAAGAAAAATATTGATGAAAATATATTGCATCGGTGGCTTCATGACGGCTTTTTGCTTGATTTTTAAATTTAAATTTAGTTATAGTTTGAAAACGATACCTAACTAATTCAATTTAAATTTGAAAGAAAAAATTTTTTTTTAATGAATAAATATAAAAGCAAAATAGAAATGGAAGTTAAGATTTCCTACTAACGCCGCGTCGAGACAGCTAGTTAAGTATAACGAAATAATATTTTCTTATTGCCCTATATATCGACATCACTCCCGGGTCTTGTTGGATTTATGGCGTACACTGTCACCATCGGGCGGTTTTACTCTTAGCTATAGATTTCTAATTTCTACTGCTTGCATTTTTTTCCTGATGAACCAAACAAAACACCACCCACTATTACCGGCATGATGGCAAAGCAGTTGCCAACGAATGAAAGACAATGGCTAAATCCTTAGAAAACGACCCTCAGTCTGTAATAGAATGGAGCCAAAACTGGATGGTCATTGATTGTCATGGTTGATAACACCCTTCCTAAGTGTCGAATGTTCAAACTCATTGGACTGACATTCTTAGGCAAAATGAGCTGGAACAAGTACAGAGAATATGTTGCCAAGTCTGCTGCAAAGAAATTAGGCTCCCTCTACCGGGATTGAAAACTTCTCACACCTGCCAGTATCCTATATCGTCATAAAGCCACCATTCGCCTATGCATGGGGTATTGTTGCTACATCTGGACTGGTGCACTAAACACCAGTCTCTCTCTCTCTCTCTCTCTCTCTCTCTCTCTCTCTCTTGGACAGGGTGCAAAAAAGAATTTCTAACCTAATAGGTCAAGCACTAGCTTCCAAGATCCAGCCCCTGTCGTATTGTCAAAGTATTGCATCACTGTGCTTGTTTTACATGTACTTCCACGGAATGTGCTCCGATGAACTAGCTGCACTTGTACCTCTTCGACATAAATACTCTCAACTAGCAGCAAATTTCCACCCTTTACTATAGATGCCCCTAAATGTTGGACGAGTTTCTAATTTGATAGCTTCATTTCCGGACGGCATGCCTTTTGAATTCCCCCTGCTCCTTGTTTCCCCGACCGTACAAACATGCAGAAATTCAAATGTAATATGAACAGACATCTTGCTGCCAAGCTCCTATCGAACTATTTGCTGCTTTTGTTCGTTAGAATAGAAAAACGGCATTCTTGTACGATATTAAGTAAGCAGATATGTTATTTTTGATAGGTAAGCGCAAGTTTTTCTCGGCCTTTTGGCTGAGATCAAAGTGTAGTATTTGTTCCGATGGATACTGCACCCCATAGACCGGTATTGTCTTGGCCTTCGGGGCTTGATTTACGCCGGTCTATGGGTCTGTCCTGTGCAGTTCTAGGAGGTCCACCATCCCAGGCTTTGCCTCCCCTCTTTGGGGAGGAATAAGTTTATTGCTTACTGTCTGAGGCGCCCCTACCGGGGTATGCCGACCGGGCTGCCCAGGCATTTTTTTTAGGCCAGAGTGCTCAAATTCTCGGGCGCTGGCTTTTCAAGTCCCACTTTCCGACCTTGTGTCACATCTTACCGCTGTAGGAGGTAGATAAATGACTAAGTAAGCGTAAAAGGTTAGCGTGAGTGACCAGGTATCACCAAACGAAATTATTGTCTGATGCCAAAAAGTGTCTCATCTTATTAAAATAATCTTAGAAACTTTTGAAATGTTATACCTAGTGTCCCAGAGCATAACAGTCACTTAGATGTCAACCACTATCTTAAAACGAAATCATTCCCTCCCCCTCTTCCTCTCTCTCTTGGCTTGTGCCCTTTACTTTTTATCCTCACTTTTTCTCTTACAGATATACATTCTTCGATTTCTGGCTACGTGAACCCTTCTCAAAAGAATGGATATAGTAATGTTTAAAAAAAAACAGTTTTTGGCATGGCATGCGAAGAGACATGACAATATCTCAACCCTCAGTGGCGAAAATACAGGATTTTTTCACAAGTTCATACAGGTAAGCGCTTCTTCATTTTACTTAATCTTTTTAAATTTTTAGCCATATTTTTCAGGTTTCCATTTCTGTTTCATTTGACCAAATCTAAATGTAGTAATGTCTACTATTATATATATATATATATATATATATATATATATATATATATATATATATATATATATATATATATAGTGTGTCAGGTTGTATAGAAATCAAATAAAAGTTCTCGATCATATAAGAGAGCTAATATAATTTATTTAGATACTGTATATTACATATTTCAGCAATGTACCGCGGTTTCATCCAAAAGGGCAGATTTAGACATATTTAGTAAATCTCCGTGCCCAGTGGAATCATCGGCAAGCTTAAACGATTGTAGTCACGCCCGACAGGGAATGGTGTCAACAATGACAGAAAACGGTGTATTTCTGAGGGGGTCCCCGAAAAAATCCGGTGTGGGATAGTGATTAACTAAGACTTAAGGGAGATCGATGTTAGTTCGTGTATGAAAGGCCTTCATTTTAATCCCTAGCAAGTTTTATTTATTTATTTATTTATATGTTAGCAAGTTTTATTTATTTATTTATCTGTTCTTTTTGCAATGTTATTGTTATACCTGAAAAATACGAATGGGGCGGCCATATAGTTTGCCGTTTGGGTTTGTGAGATTAGGGTGATTCTTTTGTTGTCGTTTTCGGGAATAAAATTATGTATCGGATTAATTGTTCGATATAGAGCTGAAAGAGATGATTCAAATATGTTTTTATGGACTTAACGTGTTTGTTTATTTTTGTTTATTGAATTTGTGTTTTCGTATTTTCTGTTCTTTTTGTAATGTTATTGTTATATCTAGTCTGAAAAAATACGAAAGGGGCGGCCATATAGTTTGCCGTTTGGGTTTGTGAGATTAGGGTGCTTTTTTGTTGTCGTTTTTGGGAATAAATCGGATTAATTGTTCGATATAGTGTTGAAAAGGATGATGCAATAATGTGTTTTATGGACTTAACGTGTTTGTTTATTTTTGTTTATTGAATTGGTGTTTTCGTATTCTCTAGATCTTAATGGGAGGAAAGCGGTGTTTCGTTGATATGTCCCGTTTATAACCAGTAGTGTTGAAAACCAAAACCAAAAAAGAACAAAAAATGGTTATAACGGAATGATGGATGCTATCTGTTATTTCCGCTTGAGGGGTATAAGTTTAGTCTCTTTATTGATAGTGTGTTAATAATATTTATATTTAGTGTATTTCATTAAATTCCTTATCTTGTTATTTTATTCCACTCGTACCTACGTCCATGCTCACCGGCAAATAAACCTATATACACATACGAGCATGGAACCACAAGCATGCCTATACACAACATCTTCACGCATATGCACATGCGTGCACGTACACACATCTTCACTCACATGTACGGGGTTATTAATTTTATATTTTTTATTATTTATTTTTTGTGTTTTTAACTTAATCTTTTATTTATTCTATTAATATTATTTTATATTTTCTATTTATTAATAATATGCTCCTATACATACACACGCGCACTCGCACACAAGCTTGCACACATTCGGACGTATACATACGTCTGTACATACATCTTCATTTATACAGGGGTGGGCGGGTGATTTGAAAATCTATTATATGGATTGTATGAAGCGGGGGTGGGGTGGGGTTAGGGGTCAAGAAAACTTTCATTCTGTGATGTATCTGTATTCCCGTGATAGGATGGTCACGTGGAGATGGGGTATCTGCTGATAAATGTATAACCGTTGTGGATGGGGTTAGTTTTAGTATGGATGATGTGGTTATCTGTGGTGAAGGGGTGGGGTGTTTATTGATGAATGTTTTATCTGTGGTTAGGACTAGGTTGTATCAGGGTATGCAGGGTTTATGTAGTCGCGCCCGTGGTGTGTTTAACATATATCTTGGGGGGGGGGTATTTTGTACGTAAATAGAAAGATAGGAATTTTGTTATGGGTTTAAGGAAGTCTTGGTGAGATTATTTATTTTATATTTTTTTAAGAAATGGTATTTGGTTTAAAGGGATAATTGGTGGGGTATGTAATATTGTTATCAGACCATTGGGCTAGCAGGAATTTTCTTCTGTTGGGGCATTTTCTGAAGACCTCGGTTTTTATGTTCATGCAGTTCACGGAAGGGTTATTGATAGCTTGTATAATTCTGAATTTCTCAGTAGTGCACAAAGGGCAGGTCCTGGAGGTGGGGCTGTAGGATTTAGGTTTGTCGGTAATTCTCCATTCTATTTTGTAGGGGGTGTTGGACTTCTTGAGATCCCATACGTGGGTTGCCAGCGTGGTTATGTGGTCTTTTTGGGGGTATTTGAAAGTGTTGTTGTTGGCGTAGAGTCTTTGTTTAAAAGATCCTTGGGTCATTCCGATGTATATATCCTTCCTTTTTGTATCATTGCGACGATAAGCGTTTTATTTTGTAGGTGAAAACTCCAAGAACAGATGATGTAGTAAGCCGGTCTTTTCTCAGTTCCCTCTTTGTGATCATTGAGTTGTTGTTCAGAGGTTAAATAATAAAAAAACAATTTCAATCTGATCTTATAGAAACCAGTTTCAAGCTTGGATAATTTCATATGAAAAAAGATCTTACATCAGAATAAATTGTCATAAAAATGTGGATTATTTTCAGTTTTTATTTGTGTCATGAAAAGGCATTTCCTGTGTCAATTTCACTGAAAGTATATCAACTGTGTTGGACGCCATACATAAAGAGCATAGAATTGTGTTACTACTGATGAAGATTATTGGCTGAGCATGTCTATGTTTATGAGTTTATCATGAGTTGCAACCTGTCACACAAAATGGCACGCACAAACTTATATTGCAACCTGTACTCTTATGTGAAAATTGAACATGTTCACAATTACTTGTTTCTCTACGATGGCAGAGTTAGACGCAAGGTCGGTGTTTAATGCGGAGAAAATCAAGTCTCCGTAAAGGAGAACATTTAGATTGAGACAAAAACAAAAATTACCTGTGAAATGTATTATCAGAACAGATACTACACTGTTCTCCTAGCTAAAAGATTGAACATGTCAGTTTTTATCATCTGAGACGATGAAGTTCAATCAATAGACTACTAATACATAACTCAATAAGTCTCGGACCTAACATGTAGATGGCGCTACTAATAAAAGATCCATTTAAGTTTTATAAAGTATTAACCTTCAAATAGAATGTGCCAAATATGGAACCACATTGGGTTATTAGTTTACAAATTATAGTTATCTAAGTGAAACTGTTGTTGCAAATTTTCAAAACAATGGAACTATCTTAATTTCTCTCTGATGGGAAAACATACCGTGTTATTCGTACTTTATTCCGTCAAAAAACAAAACGGTTTAGAGGTGGCATACTGACGCGGTCGTACAAATGCGACACGTATTACGGATAACATCGAAAAGGTTTACAAACTCGTTTTGGCCGGTCGTAAACTGAAGTTGCGTAAGATAGCAGAGGAGTTGAAGGCATTATTGGTGTGTTTGAAGGACGAAATGGAAATGGTCCCAAAACGGTCACAAATGAAGAAAATAGAGCTTTTTCACCACATCACAAGTCGATCGCAATAATGGCAAAGCTCCATGGATTGCAATTCGAATTGCTTCCGCATATACCCTATTCTCCAGATATTCTCCCAGCGATTATTGACTGTTTGCAGACCTCAAAAGAGTGCCTTAGAGAAAAAAAGATTTGCTTCAAATGAAGAAGTGATGTCGGAAACTTAGCCATATTTTGAGGTCTAAGATAAATTGATCTACAAAAATGCATTGAATTGTTTGTGAATCGTAGGAATTAAAGAATTTGTCTTGTTGCAGCGCCTTCTACGATAGTTTGGACGTGCAGCTCGTCACGGCTTATTCAAGATGTAATCTTCCCTTCCTCTCTGTTTAGGTAGCATAAGAGTATCGATAGACAGTTGAGGACTTGGACAATGACCATCAAAGAGGACTTAGCCCAACTCTCAGGTCGACAGCTGGTCGCCATTCGCCCGTGAAATCGCGATTGGTTAGCCATTGTGTGAGACCCAACTTAGAACAGTCATGCATGGGCCGCCATGATTCGGGATGCAATGCAGGCCAGAAAAGAAGCCGGCTCAACCCGATCAGGGTGAGCACTGTTACTGCATCAGCATCAGCAACAACAACAACAAAAAAACAATAGTAAAGAATATTGTACGAGAAATACATAACAAGTAAAAAATGATCGGATGTAGAAGATAGAAGTTGTTAATAAAGAGAAGCAGGGAAGAGGAGATTAAGACTATTAAGTATTTGGGTCTATGTTGATGTTAATAAAATAGATTACAATATTTTTTATGATCTCAAACAATTATCTTTCTTTTACCCTATTTCTATTCGTACTATCATGTACGCGCGCGCTATATGTTCAGAAATTTTCTGCAATTTATTCTCAGTCTGTGTGTTTCTCTGTCTGTCTATATGTCTGTATGAATGTATGTATGTGTGTGTATGTATGTCTCTGTCTCTTTCTTTCTCTTTTTGTACTACCACACACATACATATATGTTCATACATTTTCGTAATTTATTTCAACTTTCCTCTCTCTCTGTGTTTGTCTCTCTCTCTCTCTATCTATCTATCTATCTCTTTCTATTCATCTCTCTCTCTCTCTCTCTCTCTCTCTCTCTTCATAAACTTACCGTGTATACTTAGTAGCCACCACGCATACCGGGCAAGTTTATTAAAATAGAGAGAGAGAGAGAGAGAGAGAGAGAGAGAGAGAGAGAGAGAGAGAGAGAGAGAGCATAGAAAAGTTGGAATTTCGTAATAAATTTAAATATATTACTAAATCTCCCTCTCTGTCAGTCTTTTTCTCTTCCTCCTCTCCATTCCCCTCTTCTCTATCTATATTTTCTTGCCTCTCGTCTCTCTCTCTCTCTTTCTTAATTGTTATATGGTTAGAGAAACATATCATAAAACTTTGTTGTTACTCTGAACTTTTGTTATTCGTTGAATTGTAAATACAACATTTTTTAACAAAAAGAAAAAAACATGGTTTGGAGTCAACCTATATCCAAATAAAATAATTTCGTCGGCTCAGAATATTTACATAAATCAAAAGTTGACGTGTAAACAAGATACGCCTATAAACGTGTATACACAATGATTATGTCGTAAATGATCGGATGTAAAAGATATATGGTTTTAAAAAAAACATCTATTTTTCGCCGAGTATGATGATATTAAACCATTTCCGGTTGCGAGTCCCCACTTTGAGAGCTTTGGAGTGTGTCAAATTACCCCTTTATTGCCAGGACTTTTGTAGCAGTCATAAACATTGATAGTTGCCTCGTCTGGCGGAGAGCAGCCCTAGTGAGATTATTTGGTCACACGATGATCAATGGGATTATAGAGCGTAGTAATTCCTACCGAACATTTTTAGAGACTCCGCCCGGAAACCTTCAAGGGTTCGCAAAGCAGCCAGTGAGCTTCACACATCCACGAAGAAAACCATAGACACTTTCTTCTGCCACTCGTCGACTTGACACTTTCAGCACGGCTATCTTCACTTGAATATATACATTTTCCCAAGAAAAATGCTTCAGCAGCTGACGCAGATGAACTTTACTTAATTCTTTTTGATTAAAAGACAACTTAACAGTCGTAACTTCTGGCCACATATTACTCAACTGTGTATGCAATATTAAATAAATAAATCAACCTGTCGCATCGGCACAGTGTTGCATCCCTTGCTTGTTTTACAAGTACTTTCACGGGATGTGCTCCGATGAACATTCTGTACTTCTGCCCGTCAACCTAAATACCCCGACCTATCCGACTAGCAATAAAATCACACCCCTTCGCCGTAAAGATGTTCTACTCTAATAGCTTCTTTATTCTGAGCGCTTTCCTTTGGAAATTCTCTTTCTGCTCCCTGTTCCTCCAAGCGTACAGACATGCAGAAATTTACATGTAATGTGAACAAACATCTTGCTGACCAACTGCTCACTCAGATTACCTCTATAAATATGGACTCTATCACACTAGACCCTTAAGCTTCAGTTGCAATATGCATTTTGGGGGGTGAACAAAACTTATATATATATATATATATATATATATATATATATATGGTAAAATGAAAAAGTAAAACCAAAAAATGGATGTTTCGATCATTCATTTCTATTTCTCCAACAAATACGGACGTCCACCCAGCAGTTGGCCACTATTTCGTTCTATTTTTCCCAATATGTCTACCCTACATGTATCTGTACTTGCATGACATTTTTTTTTCTCTATTTTATCATCCTGATGAAGTCTTATAAATAAAGACGAAACGTTGATGTACACATAAAAAACATCCATTTTTTGGTTTTCATTTTTCATTTTACCATTACGTCGGATTACTTTCATCCTTCTCTTCCCATATATATATATATATATATATATATATATATATATATAAATTGTTTATTTATAGAAAATCCTTGCTTTTACTTTCTTAAGCAATCCTTTCTATAAATGATTAGAAGAGATAGTCTTATAATGTGCGTGAAGATTCGCTCTTATACGCTTAGGCCCACTTTTGCAGGAGTAATAGTAACTTAGGGGATTTGAAATAATCTGTGCTCCGTATATCATTAATCTACACCCAATGCTGAATCCCCAATTTGGCTGGTTGGTTGGTTGGTTTTTAACGGCATATCGATCCTGTAAGGTCATTTAATGCCATGAAAC
Source organism: Sepiola atlantica (assembly GCA_963556195.1). Lineage (NCBI taxonomy): Eukaryota > Metazoa > Mollusca > Cephalopoda > Sepiida > Sepiolidae > Sepiola > Sepiola atlantica. The sequence goes on along the minus strand of OY744525.1, from coordinate 92,267,584 downwards.
TTTATTTATCATGGATTCTAATGCGTAGGTTATTTGCAGTAGAATTAGGTCCTATGGGGTTTTATTTATTTATTAAACTATGGTGGTAAGAATATTTGTATGGGTAAAGAGATTTTTGTGTTTTTCTATTTTCTTGTATAGTCCTGTAACTTTCAGGAAATCGAATATATTGTCTATGTGAACTTTGTTAAACAGATCCTTCAAATTGTCTATTTGGTAGTATTTTTCTTTGGGGGGGGGGGTGTTGGAAATCTTTAGAGGCAATGAGTATGTGTTCAACGGTGAAGGGTGACAGGCATGGTATGCATGTTGGAGGTTCTTCTCACTTTAGGAGATATGAATGCGTTAAGTGAGTATGACCGATTCGTATCTTTGCTAATACCATCTCCTTCCTGCTCGGTCTTCTGTGTTATGGTTGCCATTTTTTGATGATATGCATTATAGAGGGTAGTGTATTTCTTGGAAACAGATTCCACATGTCTTGGGAGCAATTTGAGAGTTTTGATGGAGTATGGTGCCAATTGCCATTGCCTCTCAGACTGATCATACCAGTAAGGGTGCCATCGACGGTTTAAATAGAATTCGTTCTGGGTATAGCATGTAACTGACTAGGATGCTAGACACCTAATATATAAAATTATGTCAGTCGGATTTTTAAAGTTTGAGCTAATGAGATAGCTGGGCGAAAAGATATATAGTGAATGTTAAATGGGGGTATCTGTTTGTTTTACCCGGTTTATGGATATAGAAATAAACGAGTGACGAAGCCAGCGAATAAGTGAACGAAAGAATGACGGATGTCCATGAAAAATATCTTCCATCAAGGTATAAAAAACAGAAAGGAAGTTAGATACATAACGAAAGTCGGTATTCAAATCGAAAGGGTAGAGTGATACCTAGGAGTAAGGGTTGGACCCAGAGCGGAAGTTGACAAAATCTAGTGACTTTCGGAGAGGGATACTTCAATCTTTTTCTGGTGACACCTCAAGCATAGAAGACGTGAAAGTTGGCGTTCCCTATTTTAACTCCATTTAGAGCGGGAGCTCACGACATAACCTAATGAGTGTACGGCATAGACGTCTGATATATATATATATATATATATATATATATATATATATATATAATATTAATACATAACTTCCACCTCCCTATATCATATTTTACTCGTCTTCCCCTTCCTACAACATTCCTTTCGCTTATTCTGTTTAGAAAATGTTCATTTGTTATTGTTGCACCATGGACATTTATTAACAAAAACTTAATTTAGTTCAGGAGGTTGCTAATATGCAGACATTCTTCAATAAAGATATAAAACGAAAACTCAGATAAGGAGGGGTAACTTTTACTCGTTTAGTTAGTGTTCCTTAATTGATTTTTAAGCTTAGATGTTGAACCTAACAAAAATAAAGGCGTGGTTATGGAAGATGGAAATATTTACAAAAGAAATTGAAAGTCATGGGTCCCGGGCAATGACTGGTCGGTTTAGCTAATAATTAACAAAGCAAACATCATGCATATATATGTGAAGATATTAAGAATTTGAAGCATAGAAACTGTTATTATAATGACTGGATTTTGCATTAAAATATCCCAAAAAGGGTTGATATGCCATAAATAGAAAAATAAACAAATGAAAAATGGTGAGCACCGCATAATTGAGAGTCTAAACAAGCGATTTACAGACATTACGTGAACCCTAATCTCGGGTCCACAGAAGATTTAATTGTACTTCGAAAGTGAATGCTAAGTAGTAAAGGGTCCATATGGAAATCTGTTGAATATAAATAATACTATAAACATATTTTATTTCCAAGAACTTCCTAGCTGTGAAACACGTTACTGCAGAACTACTTCCCTACATACTACAAAATGGTCGTTTTACAATCCGATGTTAACAAATATCTGTCGGTTCGTTCTCTGAATTAATCAACCATAGTTCTCAATCCTTTCATAGTACCGTTCCATCGTCCAACTGACATTAACCCTTACCCTCGAGTGTCTTTTGGCCTTGGTAAGTGGTGAAACAATAGTCTAAAAAATCATATTGTAAATATATAATAATAATATTAATAACATGAAAAGAATATGTAATATAGATGAACGCTGCTTTCTTTGGTTTGTATGCCAGGCTGCCAGACGTACGACCACAGCGAATGTGGCGCTCAATTCTCGCTATTTTTGAGCTCATGTAAGTAAATGTTTCTTATCGATTCCCATGTTTTTATGTAATCTATAGCATTTTAATATGATGTAAGTATATTTTTATATTCATGAATATAATATATGACTATGTTAATGATAATCTATTAGTAATATTTTTACATATAATGTAAGTGTTGAGTTGGCTAATGAATAGCCGATAGTGACACAATTTTTGTTGACGTACGCTACCCAGCCACCCAAGGAGGAGATGATATCTTACAACAAGGGTTATAATCCCTAGGAGGATTTTATCATGACGAACGAACATAGATAAGGTAATACATGGTAATACATGGTGTTATGACAACAGGAGAGTTACTACACTGTCCCCATAATAAATTAATAGAAGTAATGGTATAGTTCGGCTTCAGACTGACAGATAATAAATTCCCATTAGTAGAATTACAATAGTATATTAATAGAAGTAATGGTATAGTTCGGCTTCAGACAGACAGATAATAAATTCTTGTTAGTAATAGAATTACAATAGTACATTAATAGAAGTAATGGTATAGTTCGGTTTCAGACAGACAGATAATAAATTCTTGTTAGTAATAGAATTACAATAGTACATTAATAGAAGTAATGGTATAGTTCGGTTTCAGACAGACAGATAATAAATTCTGGTTAGTAATAGAATTACAATAGTACATTAATAGAAGTAATAGTATAGTTCGGTTTCAGACAGACAGATAATAAATTCTGGTTAGTAATAGAATTACAATAGTACATTAATAGAAGTAATAGTATAGTTCGGCTTCAGACAGACATATAATACATTCTTGTTAGTAATAGAAGTGCAATAGTACATTAATAGAAGTAATGATATAGTTCGGCTTCAGACAGACAGATAATAAATTCTTGTTAGTAATAGAAGTGCAATAGTATATTAATATAAGTAATGGTAAAGTTTCGGCTTCAGACAGATTCCATTAGTCATAGATTTGATTTTTTTTAAATTTATATCTAGATATATGGGGGTCCATAGATTATAAAAGGGCTCTCAGGGGGCCCACAAGCAAAATAAGGTTGGGGACCACTGGTTTAAACTAATTGAAGAGAGGGAAAGTTTAATGAAAGATCGTGTTATGCTTTTATACGTTGTTATTGAGGTATTTTTTATCCATCAAGCTTTCTAAACATTGTCCTAGATTTAGTTCTCACACGATTCGCTCCAATTTCACGTGTCTAACAAGACATCTATTGCTCTACACACATTTACGACGGCATAAAAGGGAGAAAATAAGCACTAGGCAAGGAAATAACAAACTATTTTTAACCCGTGGAAAAATGTTCCGTATGTTTCGACTTGATTCGTATAAAAAATATTCTGCCTGAATATATATAAGGCCATGTGTTGGTATAGATAGGAATCATCTATATATAATTATAATACGTTAGGAAGGGATCGCCCGATGGGCGAAAATGCAATACAAAAAAAGTAATTTAAAAAAATAGTAATGTGATCAGCTTCGGTGTCGAACTAAATACACTTTCTTGGCCTTCAGACTAGGATCAAGGTGTAGTATCTCTTCCGACCAAAGATGGTACAATAACATCGTGGGGTCTAGGTTTGCACCGGACGTCTATAGAATGGAAATATGTCACAAACTTCATAAGGGTTTTGGAGATAGACCCCCATAACAGATATATTCTGAAGCTATATTAACCAAAGTACTTAGATGAGTATGTTTCAATTTGAAGAAAGAAAGTACAATAATATTGTGGAGTCTGCGTTCACACCGGACGTCAATAGAATGGCAATATTTTTAATCACGGCAGCAATATAGAAAAGATGAAGGATACACCTGTGAAATTTTCACGGGTCCCGCTAGTGAGGTAAGAATGTGTTTGTTGACAGTGAAATTGAGGTCGATTTTAAGTATAGATGGGTTGAAATATGATTGGTTGAAGATTAAGAAGTGAGTATGTAGAGGTAAGGAAGTTTCGTATAGGAGGGTGCATGAAAAAGTGAGTATGGGGAATGTTATAGAGGGATGGACGCGGGCGAGAAGAAGGGGGAAAGAAAAATGGGGGTAAAAAATATGCGACATGATGTGTTGGTATAGATAGGAATAAAGTAAAAAGCAACAGGCAAACAAAACAGATCAGGAAAATTTAACACAGAGTCATGCTTCTATTAATTCGATATTTCGTTTAAGTTATGAAACTTTGGCAAGAATTAGCATTTATTAGAAAAGCCGTCAGATTACAAAATACAAAATAGTTGGTAGTGGTAGTTGGAGGGAGGCAAACCTCTGAGATGGATGCGTAAAGTTGAGGGGTGTGTTAGAATGGGAGTGAAAGTGAAGTTGGTAGTAAATAAGATGTTAGGTGTGTTGAAAATCATTGTTGAAAGATAAAGTAGTGAGTGTGTAGAGAGAAGGTTTTTTCGTAGAGGCGGATGGATAAAAAAGAAATAAGGAGTAATATGGTGGTAGGTGGGCGAGAAGAATGAGAGAAAAGAATAAAGGAGGAGATAAAAACAGGGAGGACAGGGGATATGGAAATACATAGTTGAAAGACGTGGAAAAGTAATGGGTATAAGAGGAGAGGAGAATTTTTAGAAATTTAACAACGGATAAAAGTCAAGTGGAGTGTGAAATTAGATAATTTGAATTTTATCCAAATGTTAAGTTTATAGTTGCTTCGTTTATGACACTTTTAGCTAAGGACATTGCTATTTGAAAGAATCTTGATTTTTGTTCGATGTGTTTTTAATAGGATATTACGAGATTCAATGCTACATTTGGCATCAATAACCCAGAGTAACAAAACACGCACGCATTATATATATATATATATATATATATATATATATATATATATATATATTCAATAACACATGCCTTAATGAAAAAATGCTGCCTAAATACACACAATATATATATATATATATATATATATACATATTATTGCTATATACAGACCATATTTATATTTAAACATGATGGAATTAAAAGATAAAAGAATGAAAGGGCACGCTGACCTGTTTTGAACCTCGCTCAACAGAGTTAGACCGAGGTTAAGATGAAGTAAAACAAAATCATGCTATCGGGATTATAGCGAGAAAAAGGGGGATAAAAAAATAGAACCAAATAGACACTACATTAAGTCCGAAAAGATTTTCTCTTTGTAAGCAAAGAGAAGGTTGCAGAGGATTAATGTAAATTAATGAATCTTCTTTTTGTAACCATATGGTATTACCGAAAAAGAGAGGAGAAAGGGTCTGATATTTGCAATAAAATCCCCCCTCTCTCTCTCTCTATCTCTTTCTTTCTCTCTCTCTCTCTGGGGATGATATTAAAAACAAAGCCGTATACCAAGATCAAACATAATTTTTTCGATTATAATTTTACAAAATATTCAAGTTCTATTTTTTATATAATAATAGCATTGGATATGTGTTCACGCTGGGCATTAGTAAACAGCAAAGCCGACGTTTTACTATAGTTTGTTGCATAGGGGCGCGAATTCTTTTTCTACGGACAACCACAAAATATGCGTCTAGTAACATAAATCTTGCTGTTGACATGTAGTAGCAGTCGACGGTGTGTAGAGGTTGTCTGTCTCTCTTTCGTTTTTCTTATACATCTTTATAGTTGCCGTACTCATGATGCGTGTAAAGTTGTTTATTCTTTCTATGCTGTAACAGCGGTTGCAATAATTGTTAATAACAACAGCACACATTCCGATTTCTAATATTTTTCCTTTTTAAAATTTATTTTTCTTTAATTGCTCTTTGCATCTTTACAGTAGATAGTAATATTACATTCTTAACTGTCCACAGTGGGGTGGGTGGGGGTGTCCGAAAATACATCAATCCTGTTCGATAGATAAAAGCTGAGATTAGATTCGACTAGCTTTTGTTGCCACGTCTTCTATCTTGACTTCCTGCACGTGACGTCACTTTCTTTGAACACGTCAACTTAATTTCTAACCTTAATTATTAGTGAAAATTTATTATTTCTACATAATTTAATTTCGAAATGAACATTTTCTTTTTATTTACTAACACATAACATTTCTACAATTTTACTAATTAATAAATAAGAACAAAAATGTAAATATAAAATGTAGGTCTAGGAGCAGGAGCATATAAGGGTCAACACAAAATATGTTTTACTTTATATAGACATATTCACAATAAATAATGAAAACACTTTTTTCAATGCTGATCTCTATTGCTGAGTGATTTTAGCACTTTTAGTACTAACCACCTTCTGTCGACTTCCGTATGGATGACAAAGCACGCCGGTCACACGTACTTGATAAGTATAACTACTCTCGTTCCGGCGTGTACATGTCCTTTCTCACATCAAAGCTCTTTTATGACGGTAAGATTATTTCTACCACTCGATCTAAGTTCTGGCTCATCACATTCGTTACACATCTTTTTCTAGATCTCACGCGCCACTGCCCTGTCTGTTCTTATACGTATCGATTTTTTTTCTTTTAGATTTGACAGCATTTAAAACATTCTTTTAGACTTAAATTCTTCAATTTGTTTATCAATTTTATAACAGCTTATTTAGCTCGACTATTCCCCAGATTCTAATTGTCCCATTGCTCGTCCGATATTAACATCTCAGATCTAAACAAAGTGTTTATAGCATGAAAGGCTGAATTAGCTTATTTTGCATATTATTCTATTAATCACTAGTTTCTATTGCAAGTAAAATTAATTTACCATAAAATCATTCGATCATGAAAATCAAACATTTTTATTTACAGAACGCTCTAATGATCTATAATATTTTACATTTCTCCAGCTCTCTTCAGCATTCCCCGGTCTAATTATACTAAACCGGAAGTGACAAAGACATTTACTTATACTGTAAACATAGTATTCTAGTCTTTTTTGCTTGTTCGTTTTCGTCCTGCCTTTGTCTTCTTTCTTTCTGCTGCCGTTCGTCTCATCTGGAAAATTGTGGCGTTATCATTTCGATGCAACGATCTAATTACATTGATGTATGAACTAAACAAGTGTAAAGTGTAACGAGATTACCAATGAGTGATCTAAAAAAGCAGGATAGTAATCAAATTAAATAGAGGAATCCCTAAACGCTTTCAAACTATCGTAATATCAGAGGGTAATCAATGGAGTTAAAAAATGTCAAACAGCGCGAAGAAAGGGGTCAATTATTCGTTTAAAATACGTTTAAAAGCAAAGGGAAAAAATAAATGTCTCCTAACAAGTCAAACAAACCTTTTCTGTCGGCAGAGAGAAGGTTTGAGTGGGTCAGTCGCAACGGATTCTAAAAAGTTAAAAAGTTATTAAAAGAGCGAGTGTGAAATAAAATTCTAAAAAAAACTCTTTTATAGTCAGTGGCGCAAGGCACATTAGATAATTGGTGTTGTCCAATGGCAATCAGAATTATAACCTAGATGATAAAATATGTATGTCAAGGATGTGGGTAGACGTCGCGTTTAGAATGCGACCGTGATTGTTTTGATAATTTCAAAGTTGAGATTAAAATGAAAATATAAGCATTTCATTGTTTGTAGTCTGAAGAATGCTGATTTTAGGAATAAGTGCCCCGGTCACACGTGATTGATACGTATAAACACCACCGTTCTTGCACATATATATTCTTCCTTATTCTGCCTTTTATGGCGGCGATTGAGTAACGTAAGCTTATTTCCACCAGTAGATCCAGGTTCTGAATCATCACGTCTTTTTCCAGATCTCACACTCCACTGTCCTGTTTCAGATGTGATGTCATCGCGTTCCGCTAACTATCATACGATGATTTTAACAAACTTTTACGGTTAAAATCTTCAATTTGTTCATCAATTTTGTAACTGCTTAGTTTACTCCACTTTTCTCCAGATTCTAATTGTCACATTGCTCGTTCGATCAATACTAAATGTAACCAAATTCCACTCAGAGTTCATAATGGAATTTTGTTTCAAACAATCTTTTGACTTTTTTGTAGAATTGCTTAACTTACCCCTTCGTGGTTCCATTTTGTTTTCAAAAATCCTAAAAATTTATTTTAGTAAAATAATTCCTAAAACGAATTATATTTTACTTATTCTATTCCGTTATGTCCGTGTTCTAATGCTTCGAGACCTCGTCAATACTACCCTAACACATCACTGCATAGCCCCCAAACGTGGTTTATAGATGGACCCACTAATAATGAAAATCCATGAGTTTTATAAAGTACTGAACTTCAAATGGCACGTGTCAAATTTGAGCCCAATCGGATTATTAGTTTATAAATTAGAGTTATTTAAGTGCATGGACTGTTGCAAATTTTCAAGACAATGGGAAACTCTGAATTTCGTGTGTTGATAAAGCGTTGCTTTCTGATATAAAAAAATACTGTTCAAGCAAATCAATAGCTTGATAAGTGTTATTCGGACTCTACTCCACCGGAAACAACAGTTCAGAGGTGGTATGCTGACTTTAAACGCGATCATCAGACACAAATTTATGCTGAACGTTCAGGTCGCCCAAATTCGGTAGTTGTTCAAGTAAACATAAAAAGTCAACAAACTCGATGGCCAATCATAAATTGAAGTTGCATGAGATAACGGAGGAGTTAAAGATATCCGAAAGCAGTGTATTCACCATTTCGCATGAACATTTGTCGATGTAAAAACTGCGTTCAAAGTGGCTGCCGCGTTTGATCACCGTCGATCAAAAACAACATGCCGATGATTCAGAGCAACTAAAAGGAGTTTTTGCGTCAATATGTGATAATGGATGAAACATCAAATCAAATCGCCAGTCAGCCGAGTGGACAGCAGCAAGGGAAAACCGTCCAAAGCTACCAAAGACGCAAACATCAGAACACATATTTTAGGATGACCAATGTTTTATTGAGTTATGTTCCGTTTCTATTTAACGGATTTGCGGACACCTCTCTTGGCGTAACCTATTCCTTTTTTTGTCATGGAAATCGCTCCAGACAAGGCATGAAGCCACTTGATGTAAGGAGCTAAAATACTACTTCAAGGTAAAAAAAATAGTTAACGATTAGAGTCAGATGGATAGATTCCAACCTAGAAAAGAGCAATTCTTCCCCCTTTGTCAGAAACATCGTTCATGAAATGTGAGGGCTAAAAGAAAAACTAAGGGAAGCAAGAGTTACGAGGCTGCCGTAGTTTATATTTGTATGTACGTTGCCCATGCTGTTTTGGTATTATCAAACTGGGGCAGTTTTCAGCAGACATGGAGAAAATATATAGGTTATTTGGGCCATCCGTAACTGTATAAACGTGATTTTCATAGATAAATATTTGAAGAGTAACTCTCGACACCAGCTTGGGTAAGCTGGGATATATTGTTACCGATTTAACGGTGATTGCCCTCGTTCACATTTCTTTTAATGGCTTATGTCAATACTTAAAGGTCTGACTTATGCAACCTTGTTTCGCTTTTCTTATGATTGTCCATTCATTTTCTAAGGGTTATTATGATCTAGGCTGTTGTCAAGCTAAGCCAGCGTTTATCACGTTGTGTTTGTACAGGACGTCTGCACGACCTTCGTGGGTGGTCGGAGACACAATCACGCATGAAAATAGAAACGCACCGATGATTTTCGTATTCTCTGTGAGAAATGTGACTTATTTGTTCGAAGAGTCAAGAAACAAAGTCCAATAATTCCAGATTTGAAGATGGATTCCAATTGCGTCCCTAGACAGAGAAACATAACAATCTATTATTTAAAGAAGTTAGAAACTCAAATAATGTTATATATATATATATATATATATATATATATATTATAAATATAAACTGTGTTTCTCGCTTTATTGCAGATCATGATATTATTAATAACTTCCATAATATAAATCGCACAAGTTTGAAATCTTGCACACTGAAAGAGTGCTTCTAAGTAGGTAAGATATCAAAATATTTTTCAAATCTATACTATATTTCTAAAGTTATAGACATTTATGCAAAAGCTAAATATACGTCTGTTCTTGTGAACTAGTGTTCGAATCCGATGTTTTTTGCGTCGTCAGCGTTTTTTTTTTAATAGAAGAGATTTGTCACATCATTGAAAACATTATTTTCGTACAATTAATAAAATTATGATACAAATTTACGTTTGTAGTTTAAAGTTATTATGACTACTGATCTCATCTTCGATGCTATCCTTACAACATTTCGCCCGATGTAACCTCCGAACTTCTTGATTGTCGAACTCGGGAATTTTCATGTCAAACTCGGGAATCTGTACGGAATTTCGAACGGAACCCATTTTTTTTAATCAGCGATAGTAGATTGTTCTTGTTCGGTCAGCAACAACCGGGTAGAAGTATTAAGTGATTATTTTGTATCCTTAGTATCGTCCGTCTTTAGGATTGAATCTTCAACCGCCAGAAGGGCTGTCACCGTGTAAATTAGATGGTAACACTAAAAAGAGTCATTATTTCTCTAAATGCGCACAGGGGCATTAAAAAGTATGAAAGAGTTGTTGAATCAACATAGAGTGGGAGGTGACGAGATAAATATATAAATAGCTAAAATAGAGGGAGATTAGTGGCTTGTTCAGTTAATTATAAATTACGGCTAATTAAAGCAATTAAAACAAAATTCTTTTAAAACATAACTCAATCCCAGAACTAAAGTGTGATATAAAATGTACTTTGTGTTATTAAAGTACACAGGAAAAAGCCTTAGGGAAAACACGTTCATTGACTCAGCGTTAGTATAATAATAATAATATATATTGGTCTGAGCCTAAACATTAAATTGCCTCGGATACCCTTGAGCAACGTGTTCGTTTAATTACAACTCCAGATCACTCTGACATCTATTTCACTCAGCCCTTTCTTTTAAAAAATTATTCAACCCGATTTACGGATCGATCTCTCTCGATCCCAACCCGTTCTCGTGGTGATGCCTCAAGTTGGGAGATTTAAGAAATGTAGAGTCATCTCCTCCTTTCCATGGATAGAGCTTCTGAAAGATTTCCCATCTGTGGAGCACATCCCCGCGGCACTGCTTCCCTGTATATTACAACTTGTTCGTCTTCAAACCCAATGTCAACAATATCCTCTTCTAAACACCTCATAAGATAGTAATAAAATGCAATTCATACCACTGATTAATGTTATAATGTTAGTACTCGCATAGTGTTCCTCATGTCCCTAGCATTCGGTGGGATTTCTATAAATAAACTTTCTTTACAAGGGCTACCCGCCCGTGGAACACATTACCGAGGTACTGGTTCCCTGTTGATTACAATTTGATCGTTTTCAAATTCAAAGTCAACAAATTCTTGTCATAAATCGTCTAATGAATAATGAAACGCGATTCATACGTTTGATCAATGTTAGTATTCACATAATATTCCCCATCTCTCGCCTCACAATCATGCCGTCATATTGACTCCTATCCTCGAGTCGCACTTGGCCTTGATAAGTGGTGACCAAATAGTAAAATAAATAAAAATGCACCCGTGAACGACATTAGTCTATATATTGCATTCGTAAGGGTGAAGTTATTTCTCCATACAAGATTTGTTTTTTTTATGGTAAGTAATACATCTAATATGTTTATTTGTATAGGTTGGTTTGATGTAATTACAGATAACAATTTATCATCGCTATTTTGTCGAGTTGACTATTATTTTTCATTTGATTACAGTAGTCGTTTTCGAGTATGGCGTTTGCTGTTTAAATAAATAGAACAGAATTACGTCACGCTATCTCCTCCAATCATATTTTTTTTCTTTTTTGTACAACTTTGTGCATCTCACATTTGATTGGACAATATGCATGTTTCACAAATCCCCCGGGAGATGATCGGGAAATTAAGAAAGTCTGAGACAACATCATGACTTATGGAAGACAACAAAGTTAATAGACACATCACTTGTCTCTTATTCAACGAAATATATATATATATATATATATATATATATATATATGGTAAATATATATATATATATATAATTATAAGTCAGATAAGGTAAATTAAATTACCATGAAAATCAGTGCCATATATCATCTCTACATTATACAGACATACCTCCCAACCACCAGCCACACATATTAGGAAATCGAAACCACTTATGAAGAAATCGATGACCTTATAACAAACAACAAAGTCTATTACAACCTAGTCACGGGTGACTTTAACGCTAAAGTTGGGAGAGGACAACCAGGCAAGTCAAGTACTGCTTAGTTTGGTCTCGGAAAACGAAATACCAGAAGAGATGCTCTTATTAATTTCTGTGAAAGACATCAGCTGAAGATCATGAACACATTCTTTAAGAAGAAGCTTAACAGCAACACAGAGAATCAAATCGATTACATTTCTAACTACACATCTTTACAGATGTCTCAGTCCTCAACAGATTCCGCACTGGAAGTGACCACCGTCTGGTATGTGCCTCGCTCTGCATCAACACCAACTTAGAAAGAGTAAAACTCATAAAAATATACAAAAGACCACACCACAATTTGCTATCTGCCAAAGCACCAGAATTTCGAGTGGAACTTACTAACACGTTCAAAGTACTGGAAGCAACACTACCAGGAAGAGATGTTGACATAACATGCGATTTTATCATCTCCACTATCTTAGAAACGGCATTGGAAACCGCTGGTAGAGACACACCACCAATACTGGACAAGCTTTCAGCGAAGACAATACTACTAAGAGAGAAAAGGAGACAGATGAAAAGAGGAGGTACGAATATTCAAAACATTGAATATTCTGAAGTATGCAAAACCATAGGTCGCCGAATGAATGAACTGATAAGGGCTTACAATGAAGAGGAACAGCGAAAAGCTTTGAGAGAGAACAACTGTTTTAAGCTACTAAGAAGAAACAATGTCTCGGGGAAAAACAGCATCATCACATTGAAGGAAGACGATGGTACCTTCATAACTGACTTAAACCAGTTAATCAGAAGATGTGAAGGGTTATACACCGAGCTCTACAAAACCAGGAGACCCCAAAATTAACCATTTACAGACAGAGAGATGGCTGCTACGCTACCCCCTCCAATACTAAAGTCCGAAATACAGTCTGCAATCAAACGACTAAAGAGAGATAAATCTTCAGGTGAAGATGGAATTACGGCAGGCATTCTCCAAGATGGGGTGAACCAATCGCAAAGATTCTCACCAGCCTATATAACAAATGTCTTAATAAAGGCAAAATGCCTAGCAACTTGAAGAATGCGTCAGTTACCATCCTCCACAAGAAAAGAAGACTTGAAATATATTAAAAACTACAGGCCAATAAGCCTACTTTCCATTATTTACAAGGTTTTTTCCTAAATTCTCTTCAAAAGGATGCAAAATATACTTGACATAAACCAGAGAACAAGCTGGTTTCCGACCAGGATTTTCTACCATAGACCACATTCAAGTTGTAAGCTAACTCAAAGAGAAAGCTAACGAGCACTGTATAACACTTTGTTTCGCCTTTGTCGATTATGAAAAGCATTTGACTCCATCGAATTCATCCCTATGTTCACAGCTTTGAAAAGTCAAGGAATTGACAGTGCTTACATCAACATGTATCAGGATCTTTATGACGGAGCGACATCAACTTTAAAACTCCAACAGGATAGTGAAAAGATCAATATAGAAAGAGGTGTCAGACAAGGTGACAATAGTTTATCAAACCTGCAAAGTTCGGTGATCAATAAAATTGACTGGGAAGGCAGAGATATCAGTATTAACGGAGAATACCTTGCTCATCTAGCATTTGCCGACGATATCATTGTCACAAGTCACACACCTCAAGAATTAGAAGGGATTCTTAACGACATTCACAATGCTAGCCATATAGTTGGTCTTAAAATGCACACTGGAAAAACCAAGGTCATGTTCAACAAATGTACTACAAAAGCCCCAGGCATTATGAAAGGTGAAAATGTCGAGAAAGTTGACAACTACATCTACCTAAGGAAGATGGTGAGAAGTGACGCTATTATTATGCCCGAAATCAAACAGCGAATTGCGCTTGGATGGGCAGCCTTTTTTAAAGTAGACAACATCATGAAAAGTAGAAAGACCACGATGAACATTAAGCAAAAAGTGTTCAATGAATACATCATGCCTGTTATGACATATGGTAGTGAAACATGGACACGCGATAATACAGCGATGGAAAAGCTAAGAGTGGCACAGTACAAAATAGAGCGCATTATGCTCGGCATCAGTTTACATGATATAAAAAGAAACACCTGAATCAGACAGAAAACTGGTATAAACGACATCATCACTACCATACGAATGACAAAACATAGATGGGCATGTCACCTTTCGAGCTGTATAGACAACAGGTGGACATATAGAGCGACAGAATAGACACTGAGGCAATGGAAAAGACCCAGAGGAATACCAAAACCGCAGTGGAGAGACGATCTCGATAGTCAACTCGGTCCTACTTGGCCACGCATAGCCAGGGATAAAATAAGGTGGAAAGAAACCAGGAGTTAAATAAAAAGACCCTGATGATGATAATGATGATGATGCAATATGGGCAAAGTATATATACCTCGGGATTTACTATTGTAAAGACTCTTTATCGATTTTCAACTACATTTCTAACTTTTTTAGATTTCATAGACTAAAAAAATTTTTTTTAAATAAGTTAGATACAAAAAAATTAATAGAGAAAAGAATTGCTCTACATCAAATTTTGATTTATATTCAGTAATCCATTTTTAAATGATATGTGCGCCTGTATTAGAGTCAATAATATGTATGTGTATGGTGAAATCCTTAACTATTGAACTATAGTGAACAGAGTGAGTAACGTTGGCACATTATTTATTGTTTTGTGAATTTGATGGCATTACTTTTAAAGTTTAATGTGTTTTTTTAAATATATATATATATATATATATATATATATATATATATATATATATATATATATATGTACAGGGTGTTTCAAAAGTCTTGGGAACATAACGATTTTTAATAACTCAAAAACTATTAGGAGTTGAAAAATGAAATTGGTACCGTTGGAAAGGTTAAAGTTTCAAGTTTTGTGGGGAATCTTCAAAGTTGCTCAATATGAGCACCATTCGTCACACGGCAGACATCTAGTCGATAGTCCATTTCCTGCCAAACGCGTTCCAGCATCTTGACGTCAATGGTTCCCACAACTGCCGTTACTCGAGCCTTTAGTTCGTCAATATCTCTTGGAAGGGGCGGCACATAGACTTGTTGCTTGACAAAGCCCCAAAGGAAAAAGTCACACGGGGTAAGATCTGGAGACCTAGGAGGCCAGGGCATGAGAACGTCATCACCTCGCCCAGATCTCCCAATCCATCTACCAGGCAGCCTTGTGTTAAGAAACTGCCTTACTCTAAGACTCCAGTGTGGTGGTGCACCATCTTGTTGAAAAATGAAGTCATCAGATTCTGCTTGTTCCAACTGAGCCATTAACCAGTCTTCCAGCATGTTGAGATAGGATTCACCAGTGATAGTTGCCTCTTCAAAGAAGAACGGTCCATAGACACCTTTCTTGGAAATTGCACAAAACACGTTCACTTTTGGTGAATCTCGCTCGTGCTCAAGAAGTTCATGAGGATTCTCAGTACCCCATATGCGAGTGTTATGCTTGTTAACTTTGCCATTCAGATGGAAGGTCGCCTCATCGCTAAAAACAAGCCGGTCATCAAAGCCGTTATCTTCCAACTTCTCTTGCATTGCAATGCAAAAGAGACGGCGAAGTGGCTTATCAGTGTCCTTCAACTTTTGGACCAACTTGAGCTTGTAAGGTACCATTTGCAGTCGTTTCCTTAAGACACGCCAGACAGTTGCTGGAGCAAGCTGAAGTTCCCTGCTGGCTCTTCTCACTGATTTACGGGGGCTCCGCTGAAAGGCTGTCCGAACTTGCTCGACTGCATCTTCTGAAGTTGAAGGGCGACCTGTTCGCTTACTTGGGCACAAACACCCATCTTTCACAAATTTAGCATGCCATCTGACAATGGATTTCCTTTCAGGGGCTTCTTTTTTAAATTTCCTGCGAAATGCACGCTGAACACATGTCCACGATTCAGTCTTTGCAAATTGGAGGACGCAAAATGCCTTGTCTTGTTTAGAGAACGCCATTACTGCACCTGGA
This sequence comes from Sepiola atlantica, assembly GCA_963556195.1. Lineage (NCBI taxonomy): Eukaryota > Metazoa > Mollusca > Cephalopoda > Sepiida > Sepiolidae > Sepiola > Sepiola atlantica. The sequence goes on along the minus strand of OY744525.1, from coordinate 92,251,317 downwards.
AAGATAACACGAAAATCATTAGTATGACCAAAAACTTGATTAAGCAAGCTTTAAAATGGCACCAGTTTCATTTTTCTACCTGGAATAGTTCATGAGATATACGCATTTGTAATGTTCCCAAGACTTTTGAAACACCCTGTATATATATATATATATATATATATATATATATATATATATATATATATATATATATATATATCTCAGAGCTATAGCATATTGTGATTTAATGTCAAGTTCGAACGAAAGAAAACTTCTGGAAAAATTCAGATTATACTTGAATAACTTTTAGATGCCACACGAATATCTCGTCTTATTTATTTTAAAAATAACAATTTAATGGTTTAAATATTGAATATTGAACTTCATTTTGCGGTAGAAATCGATTCTTATCAGAATTGATCTGAACTACATGTGTTTCCGGGGTTAACACGGGGAATGTTCGAGCATGTAAAATGAAATACAGCTTACTTGTATAGACTGCCATGCTGAAATGGCAAGCCATCATGGAGTCCCGTCTCACCGTCTCACTGCACAGAAGCTAAATCCTTCTAAACGACGGAGAAGCAAGTAAGTGGATGATCGACTGGTGTGTCATTTCGTGTATGTAATTCCGCCATATATATATATATATATATACACTTATAATCTAAATGAATAAAGCAAATATTTTCTTATTCATCCCACCTATATTACAACCAAAACAAGTTGCTCTAATTTAAATAATTAATACACAATATTCCTTTGAAATACTGTATTTATAGTCAAGTAAAGTTGCAAACAAAATCTTTTGTTTACCTAATTTGCATAATTATATTTGAAACTGTTCAAAATAAATAATTGTTTGCTGCTATTCGATTATAATTTGATTGTCCTATTGGCTTATATATATATATATATATATATATATATATATATATATATATATATATATATATATATATGAAATAGTTGTGTTGATATTACCAGTAATTAATTAACGTGATAACAACAAATCGAAACAATGTTCATTACTTTTCAAAGGACGTGCGCCTCTTCCCTCCTGCAAGCGGTATATTTTTTGACAAACTATTTATTTCTAATTCTCCTCCGTCACCCCACAACAATCAACAAGCAAAACAAGTTTTTTTAACTTACTAATTATTTTTATTTACCTCATTTTTAAAGCGTAGTTTTTACCTAAAAAAGCAGCATTCATTATTCTTGATATAGAATTTTAAACATAATTTTATAACTAAACGCTTTAAAAAAGTAAAAAAAAAATTTATATCAGCATTTAATTTTCGTAGTTTTTACATTTCCGTGAAAATTAAATAAATAACAACAAACTTATTATTTAATGTTTTGTTTACAACCCGCCTTTTTACTATTCTGTCCAAATTACGAAAAAATAGATTCGTAGTACAATTGTAGATTAACATCCTCTGTTAAACCACCCCACCTTCCAGAAAACAAAACATAGATTCTTTTTTAGACGATTACGTATGAACACCCTTACAAACTTGGCGGAAAATAGAAAGAAACACGCTTATTTTAGAATTTAGAGTAGGGATCAGTTTCGTACATATATTTAATTTAAAATGATCCACTCATTTCCGGACCATTCAAGCGTTTTAGAGCAGTTAACTGCATTCTTTTTTTTTTTGCTATGTGGGCTAAATCTGTAGCGTTTTTTTTGGAGGGGTTATGTCTACTTTACATGTGGTTTTGTGATCTTGCCACTCGAACTTAGGGTTAGTGGGTAAAATTTTTTATTGATTCCCCGAACATATAGAGATAAGGTTAATTTTAAACACTTTTAACGGTAACAATAAAAAAAACCTAAAAAAATTCAATCATCATCCGCTGGCTGTTGATACTTTTGTCTATGTAATTATATCAACATGATGAATGCTCAAAGGTATGCTTTCTTTTTAAAAATAGTTTTCATCAAACACAAAATGGGTATTGTCAGTCCTTTGTCTGCTTTTGGACCCATCAAAAGGCTGGGTTGAATTCATTTTATTTTGCTTTTCCTGTTTATGGATGAAAAAGAAAATATATCCAACATTTTTATTTTTGAGGGCAAAATGCCAATAGATTTCGTTTGAACTCCTGTGTTGAATCTATCTTGTTAATTAATATTTTGGAAAATAATTAACGCTTTTTTTATTGACTTGATGTTTTAAAAGTAATTCCTTATGGAAGGGTTATTGATTGTCTGTAGAAAACCTTCAATAAACTGTATTAACATTAGAACTGAGGTCTTCAAAACATGCCCCCACAGAAGAAAATTTGTACTTGCCCAAATGGACTATCAACGAAAATACATAATCCACTAATAACCTCAGAAGACCGATGATCTCCACATCATAGAAAATATATGAGATACCCACCCACTCCAAAACCTTTAAAAAATTTATCCATTTTTTTATATACAACATAACAACTCCTTCTCCCCCAGACATAGTGCACGTGCCGCAACTACATCCCCCTACAACCCCAATACAACCTTCACTCACATCCCCTTTAACCACATTTATCACAATTATAAGATAAATCATTAGATACCCCATCATAAATTTATCTAACATATCTAACATGATAAATACATGAAGCTTACTAGTTAAGCGCCTAGAAATATAATTATCAAACCCCATTAAATTAAATAAATTATATATGACTAAGACTTAACCCTTTCCGTCCCACAAAGACCCTGCAAGAGACTCGTAAACAGGATTAGATAAACCTAACATAATTAACTAAATCAAAAATCCGATACAAATGCATATTGCAATGATAGTTAACACATTTATATATCGCTTAGATTCACTGAAAAGATATACCCTCCTTCAACATCTAACCATCACATAGCAATTAATCCACTCAAATATAGACCCCCCATGAATATAATTAAACAATTCAAAACTATAAATAAATAATCAAATAAAAATAGGTAAAAATAAAATAAAACACTAAATAAATCCTACCCTGTATCTAAACTACGCCACACAGTTATCCCCATCAAAATAAACACACATGTATAGCAGTAAAACAGACAATATCCATCATAAATAATTAACTTATTTAAATAAAATCGAATTACTATTAAGACCCGCATATTAATACATAACCCTGACTCCTTGGCCCAGTGCTTTTTTCAAAAGGGACGCTTCAGCAATGCACCGTTTAACGGTAAATTCAAACGCCATTTCTCCCTGTTGTTTTCATTTCGAGACGCTGAAGATTCCTTATGGGCTATAGACGACATCTAAAAGTTAAAAAAAAAGTCAGTCCATCTGGATGAAATCGCGGTACGCCTCTGAAATATGTAACATAGTTTTTTTTAAATAAATAATTTGTATTTAGCTCTCACTTTTTTTGCGATCCAGCACTTTATTGATTTCTTTTCAACATAACCTGACGCACTCACTATATATATATATATATATATATATATATATATATATATATATATATATATAGTCGATGAAGTAGACGAAAAGTAGTACATTGAGATGTAAGAAAATATATGTTCACGCACAGTCGCATATACAGACATCCTTTTACACTTGTGTGGGTGGAAGGGGAGGAGGGGGTGCGGCAAGTTTACGACCGTCGTCGTCGTCGTCCACTGACCCAAATAAGACAACATTATTAACAGTGTAGACATGTTGGCTAACACCGCCACATAAACACACCTGTATAAATACATGCATATATTCATGAGGGGATTTGGGTACACCTGCTTCGCCCAGATACCGACTTGAGCCTTTTTCTTTCTTTTTTATTTCTCTTGTTAGCACTCGGTGAACAAGCCGGTCTATTTCGAGAGAAATTTAAGATGATGGGCTCTTATGAATTCCGAGATGACAGAGGATTTATCTCTCTGCTACGAGTGGTACGCGTTCTAATTACAGGCAGATCGCGCCTCGAATGACCGCAGTTGTGGACGCCGAAATACATCACTTACCACGTTCCCAAAGGGTTCGCCTCGAATACTATTTGCTCAACAAATATTAACCTATTCGTTTATCGTATCGGAATCGAATAGTTTTGTTGCCATGAGCCTAGTGGCGTGCAGAGGTCTGGTGATGTCCTGGTGATACCCGGGGTGAACTTCTTTGTACAAAGAACTTTTTCTTTATGTAAAGAAAGAGACTCAAGTATATGGTGTGCGGATAAAAGCCCACCGGACAAAAGCCCACTGGACAAAAGCCCACCGGCCAACATAAAAATAAATTGATTTTTAAAATAAAATAAAAACTTTTGATATTTAATTTTTTTTACAATTATCAATTTCCCTTCGAACTTAATTAAATAAATTTTCAATTAATTGAGAATTTGAAAACTCATGACTGCTAAACTATCTCTCAAATAGCTATTTCCACTGAATTCAGTTAAAATGGCACCAGTAAAAATGGCACAAATTGATGAATAGGAAAAAATGGTACAAGAGACAAATATAAATGAAAATCTCACAATGAGTTTATCAAAATCTTGGATACAATACGTAAAGGGAAAATATAAAAGTACCCCCCCCCCCAAAAAAAATGAGATTCTACATTTTTAGGCGATTACGGGTGAACACACTGAAAAAAAGTTATTTTAATTTAGAGTAGGGGATTAGTTGCGCATATAAATTTAACGTAAAATGACCCCTCCCCTTTTCCGGGGCATTCTAATATTTGAGGGCAGTACTCAATTTTTTACCACTAACCCTAAGTCCGACCGGCAAAGTCGTAAAACATGCGTAATCGCTTTAAAAGGCAGAACCCACCCACTCTGCCCGAAAACAATGCATGGAATTAATCTCCTATCGCAAAAGAAAATTGATTAACTGACCTTTTAGGTCAGTTAACCAAGTTAGGATGGCCCGAAAATGGTGGATCATTTTATGTTAAAATTATATGCAAAAAGTATCCCCTAATTTGCATCTTAAAAAAATGTTTTTTCTTTCCGCGAAAGATGAGTAATACAATACATCATTTTTGTAAATGTATTTTTCGTTTTACCACCCGGACTTAAGGTTAGTAGAAGAAAGGATGCGTGTTTTTAATGATGTAATCTTTACAAGAATGCAGTATTTACAAAGTACCGGAAAAATGCTTAAAAATAAAATTTAAAAAATTTGTCAAGAAAAAAAAATTACAAAGAGTTATTGATAATTGTAAAAAAAATAAATATAAAAAGATTTCTTTTTAATTTACAAAAAATAATTTACTTTTATGTTGGTGGAATATGTCCGTATGCATTTTTTTGGTGGGCTTTTGTTCGTGTGAATTTTGTTTGTGGTCTTTTGTCCGGTGGGCGTTTGTCCTACCACTAAGTATATATCTTAGTACTGAGAAATATTAAGATAGTTTGAATATGAGTGAATGCCCCTCCCTCCCAATTTCAATGCCCAGGCCCACTGTTTCGTCGTCTCCTACTCCCGCCACTGCATGCGACACATTTAAATTGTTAAAGTGACCGAGTGTATTGTCCAGCTCCTCAAATTCTGGACACATTTGGCCATACTTATTTTAAACGTTGAATGGAAAATAAAATGTGCTTTAGAGGAGATTGTGTGGTATCCCTATTTACTTGCCTCTCCACGAGGGCAGAGTTAGACACAATCGAATAATCGGTAATACCACTTTTAATAATATTCGCCCACTATCGGACATTCCTCCTTCCACTGAAAGTGGAAGTTTATAGGGAATACAAATTCACATGCGGTCCCCAGTCAGCATGTATACGCAGGTTAAAGGAGATGACGTACAACGCCTAGTATTTTCAAGTAGCCATTTATCTTGTACTGGCCAGGCTCAACGTCACTTTAAGGTTAGACACATATCAGTTTTTAATGTTGCAAAAATTCATCTCCCCAAAAAGGGGAATCTTGGATTGGGACAAAAATAATAATTGCCTTAATCAAGAAGGAATTCTCATTCGCGGACCAAGAACAGAACAGTTGAAATGAAAACAGATATTACACTGTGATCATCAGTCTTAATCACACACATATATGCAGGCATAAAACATAGTACAAGTAACTAGCTGTAATTAAACAGCATTGGCTGGCCGCAAAAGAAAAATGACTCACTTTTTTACGAAGAAAATAAATTAACTTTAATTGACTTTAATTTCGTAATCAAATTATTTTCTGAAATAGAAATTAAAACGTCGTACTGTTTATTTGAAGCTGTTCAATGTTATTGTAGACCTTGTGTATGTGATCAATATGCTGGTCTCTAGAACCTTTGTCCGCAAGTTGGTCTACAATTTGGTCCGGACTAGATGCATATGTTTTGTAATCGGAAGATGACTAAAACGTCAGTCGAAAGCTTGAGAAATACAGTCCCAGGCAACAACATAAAGTTTATAATTGTTTTTAATTTACTCTCATTTGCAAAAGTTCCTTAATTTTTTGGACAGAATGGTCAAAACAATTAATAGACACATCATGTCTATCATATTAAACGAAATGTGCCTGAAAGAACGAATTCTGACTAATCTAATATATCAAAGACAAGTCAGTCGGAATCTCGAAGTTAGACGCTTATAGCATTGCCTCTGAAAAATCGATATTCAATACTGCCTAAGGTACTGAATTTGGTCTCGTCTAATGGAAATTTTCAGTCTGTGTACTTTACTAAAAGAATACAATCATATTACCCGAGAATTATTTCAGTAATAGCACTCACTAAGCGCTATTCAGCCTTTATTTTCATTGGATAATCAACAGAAATGATTATCTAAACAAAACGCTGCGTTTGTTGGAAGATTCAAAATGGCGTCTAGAATCGCTAGGTACGGATTTATTCATTTATTTTACTTTATTTATTTACGATCACGTTTGCAGAATTAAATCGAAACATATGATATATAAGCTTACTTATTAATAATTTCCTTACTATTCTCTGCGAACAGTCGTCCTAATGTTATATGACTGTTCGCTTTCCCCCCGTTTATGTTTACTATTTCGAGCTGAGAATTATTGTATAATTAGAAATGTTTGACACGAAAAGTATTTCGTATATAGCCATTCATGTAAACACGCTACCAATGTCACTAATATAAATTAAAAAGAAACATGATTATTCTTCGATGAATTTGAAACAATAAAATCAAATTATTTTTCATAGAATTCGTCGCTAAAGTCACGGCTAAAAATCATTATATTTAACTTAGAATGTAGCTTAACGTAAACACGCTATTTTCACCTAAAATCATTAGCCTTTTGGCTAGGAGCAAAGTGTAGTATATGTTCTGATGCTACACTTTAGCCTTTTCTGTCATTCTGCTTTGATTTGCTTCTATAGCTTTGGGGGACGGCCACGGGATCCACAAATTTAGACCTAGCTTAACTTCGCTGACAATTAAAGTCTAGTCAATCCCAGCGAAATTACTTAAACAATCTGGTTACTTTATTGTGATTAACTATATAGAAAAAGGCAAGAAAGAATGACTTGTCTCCCCACAAGGGCAGATTTAGATACAAGGTCGGATTTTAATATGGTGAAATCCAGCTCTCAAAAAGGGGCACTCTGGATTGGGACAGAAATAAAAATGGACTTAGTCTAGAAATATTTCTCTCTCACTGACCGAGGACAGAAAAGATGACGTATCAGAATAGATACTGCACTTAGCTCCTAGCTAAAAGGCCAAGAAGATAAAATTATATAAAGAATGACACAGTCTATCCATAAAATAAATAATTTTTATTGACAACTAGTTAAGACAATGCAAAATAAAGTGTTGGCAATGCATGAGAGTTCAAAGAGTCCGAGATCATTTAGGTGAAAGGTGTTTAGTCTTATAAAGAGAAATAGAGGACATATGTTCATTTCGGCTGTCACCTTGTGCGTTTACATGTTAGTAAATGTGATAGGCATTTAGATGTATGTGTGCGTATATTAGCCTGCTTGTTTTGCCAGTTAGTGAGTGTATGTACGAAATTTTGTGCGAGAGTTTGATTAATATTGTGTATATGCCAGCGTTGTGTTTAGTAGTCTGTGAAAGTCACTCGTTGCGTCTGTCGAGGTCCTTCGCCCACGGACGGTGGTTAGCTTTTAAGGGCGTACCCATGTGCGTTATATGTAAAAGAAAATAAATGAAAACAAGGAAGAAAAATAAGAAAGAAAGGAAGAAAAACTTGTGTTTGGATTTTTTATATAGTACGCTCTGGAATTCGAAGTGAATATTTTCGCTTCTCTGATTCGCGGAAATAAACAGCTAATTAGAGTGTTTTCCAATCGAGAGTCGATACGTATAAACAATATTCACTGCTGCTGCTACCGCTTCTAACAACTGTATTTTCGCCTTTCACGAAAACCTTATTATAATGTGTTCCACGTTTGTTTGCGCGGTTTTAACCACTCATTGAGTGAACCGAATGACAATTTATCAGCGCAACGACTTCCAGGACATTGGCAACCACAAAGGACACGTTCTTCAATTGTTCCGCTCATGTGATATACATACCACGAACGAGAACGTATGCGAATAATGCAAACACTTTTGCTCATCCTTATACATAAGTATTTTCAAATAAAGCTTCAGCATGAAATAACCACGAGAGGGTTGATATGCCGTTAAATTAACAATCCAGATTAAAACATGATCAATACGAATCAACCCGTAAACCGATATTGCAACATATTGCTGTCATCTTGAATCGATTTCTCAGCTTCAAATGTCGCTTAAGTAAAAGTACAGAATACGCGAGAACTCGTATACAAAACAAAAAAACAAAACAACACATAATTTATATAAAACGCATTAAAACGAAATTGTGTACCGAACTCGGATAGTTTGAACTTTGTACCGTTTAAAAAAATCGTTTTTACATTAAAAAAAAAGTCGGTTTCTTTCATTTATTTGTTTGTTTACGAGTTCTCGAGTGTTAACTTTTCTGTAATTTTACCGTGTAAAAAAATAAAATCTTTCTACGCGTTAAATTAGCTGGGTTCTGTGGAGAATTTCATTCTAATGCGTTTTACATAAAGTATGTGTTGTTTTATGGGTTTTTTACGAGTTCGCGAGTGTTAACTATTCTAGAATTTTACCGTCGCTTAAAATAAGCTCAATTTACAATATTATATACAATACAATATTATATTATAATAAATTTTAACAACAAACTTATTTTTTAATGTTTACCTTTTCATTATTCTCATTGACAAATGAAAACAAAAGTTTATAAGCACTGTGATCTGTCCAGATTACGAAAAAAAATAGAGATTCATATTTTGCTATGATTGTCGATTAACATTCTCCACTACCCCCTCATTGAAAAAAATATTATACCTATTTTAGGCGAACGTGTGTGAACACCCTGAAAAACTTGACGGAAACAAGAAAAAAATTATTTCAGAATTTAAAGTGTTGGAAAATTTTCGTATATATCCAATTTTTCGGGACAGTTTTAAAGCAGTTAACTAAATTAGGTTTTGTTATGGGAGTTAAATCCGCTGGGTTCTTTTTTTTTAAAGCCCCCTCTCTTGCAGGGAAATTACGTGTGGTTTTATGACCTTGTCACTCGGACTTAGGGTTAGTGGTAAAAAATTAAGTTCCCTAAAAAGATACAATAGTCCAGAAATTGGGGAACATTTTACGTAAAATATATATACAAATGATCCCCCATTCAATTCTACAATATTTGTGTTTCATTCTTTCTGTTTTCCACGGCGTTAATACGTAATCGTCTAAAAAAAAGCAGAATGTCATTTTTTCGGGAGGGGGTGATTAATGGAGGGTGTTAATCTACAAATTTACCCATATTTATTTTTTTTTATTTTTCATTTTTTTTAACTATACGTTTCTTTTTTATTTTAATTTTAAGCAATTGATTTTAGTTGTGTTTAACTTTTCCGGTGAAAATTTAATAAATAACTTTAAAATGATCTAACTAAATATTTAAAGTTTGAATATTATTGTAGATTAATCCCCACCCCGTGTGAATACCTGACATAAACGCCTGACAGAAAGAGAAACAAAAACAATATTTTAGAATTTAGAGTAGGGGATCCGTTTCACATATTAATTTAACGTATAATAATTCCCTATTTTCGTGCCACTTTAAGCTTTTATGACAGTTAACAATTTGGGGGGGGGGCAGATGAATTCTGTGCGTTATTTTAGGGGAGACCTTTTTGTAGCGATTGCGTGTGATTTTACGACCTTGCCAATCGAACTAAAGGTTAGTTTTCAAAATATAGTAACTGCCCTTATAATTAAGAATGACGCTAAAAAAAAGAATCTATTTTTAAGGGGGGTAATTTAGCTGAGAGTGTTAATCTACAAATTTACCAAAATTTATTGTTAAACTTATAGAATTCTTAGAGTAAAAAGCATTTTTTTAATTAACGCCCCGCCCTCACAAGTAATTGATGCTTGGAGGGAGGGTAGGTTTTGCTAGTATATATATATATATATATATATATATATATATATATATATATATAATAAATTTGATAAAAGTTCTTGTAAGCATCTTTGAGAAATTTAGGAAATTGAAAATAGACAAACAAATTCCTTTGGAGACCATGTTTTGAGATACTTATTTTATTAAAATCATTAAAATTCTTTTTTTTCTTGACTTTTTTTCTTATTAATTACGAATGATAACACATTCTTCTTCAGAGAAAGGGAGTCTAAATCAATTTAAAGGCAATACTTTTATTTTTTCATGATGGTAGCTTTACACCTCGATCTTGCCGGAGTGGTGGTTAGACATTGTCGCAGGTTAGTTCGAATGAGCAACGTCCTTTTTTTTTTTTTTAATTTGTAACTTCTTGGAGCGCGTGGCCGCTTATCTAGTAAAAAGATTTGATAAAAGTTTTTGTAAGCATTTTAAAGAAATTTAGGAAATTGAAAACGGCAATAAATGCCTTTGGAGACCACATTTTGAGATGCAATATTTCATTAAAATAATTTAAATCGTTTTTTTCTTGAATTTTTTTCGTATTAATTTTAAATGATAACATATTTTTCTTCAAGGAAAGGGAATCTGAATCAATTTAAAGGCAACACTTTTTTTTCTGTGTTGGTAGCTTTACACCTCGAATTTTCATCCCCTCTCTCTCTCTCTCTCATATATATATATATATATATATATATATATATATTCCCGAACGAGATGTATAAACGTCGAAACGTTGGTTCATTCGCGTAGAATATTTCTAATGTTTTTTGTTTAATTTTACTATTATAAATTAACGCTTATAGATTCAAGGTATCTCTGTAAACTGGGTTCGCGCCCTGTGACCGTCTGAGATTGTTATTTACCTGCGCTGATGAGAACCGTAAGCTCGAAGCGACGTCGAACGTAGATAAAATATAAAAAATATAATTTAATATTTTTCTAATTAATATATATATATATATATATATATATATATTAGTAGTAAGTTTTTGAAAAGCTGTGGGCAATGCAAATTCCAGGTAAGATGCAAGTTGTAAGGAACAAAAACAATAAATCGAATACGAAATATTACTTACTATTTATTTTTCCTAAAATCTTACATAACAGCAAGAGTGTTTTAGCTGTTTGTGTGATGTCCGGGTGATTAAAAATCATTATTTAATATTTCGGGAGAAGAGAATTCCTTTTGTCAAAAATAATTAAACCAGAAGAAAAATATCTCTGACTGTGCAGAGAATCTTACAAAACAAAATGGCTGCCAGATGTAGAACCGCAGCGAAAACAGTCTCGAAGGGAATGTAAATTAAATTTTATTTTAAGGTTATGTTACATATATGATTTGGTATTCAAAAATATTTGTGTAATGTTGGTTAAGTGTATGGTGCTCGATAAACTGTTAGTTTTAATAATATATATATATATTTTTTTTTTAATAATTTTTATTTTTATTTTTTTTATTAAGTTTATATTTGATTATTTACTTTTATGTTCAGTGTGTTTTATCTTCATATTTTAATTTTTTTATCTTTCTTTCGTATTTTAAGAATTTTAATATAAAGTAAAGTAATTAATCTCTCATTTTAAATATTCTAGATTGATTAAATTTATTGATTATCATCTATTTCAGAAGTGTTATTAATTGTGAGTTTCGTCAAATTAGTTTATCGAATTAACTTGATATATTTACTATAAGATAAAGGGAAATAACTCGAATGCGAATTAATTTATTTTATGGATTCTTTAGGTGGAAATCTGTATAACAATATTAGTATATATATAAAACATATATACACATACCTGCATATATACATATATATATATATATATATACATATATATGTATACATACATATACACAAATATATATGTGCATATATCTATGTATTATTGTTTGTTTAATTGTTTATTTATATATTCTTCATTTTCATCTTGTTTACATATTTTTTTTTTTTTATATTAATATTTAATTTATTTACTTATTCATTATTTATTTGTTTATTTATTCATTTATTATTATTTTATTTTATTTTATTTATTTTTATTTTTTATTTTTTATAATTTATTTATTTAATATTTGCATGTTATTTGTATACATTTTATATGTGTTTGGATTAATTAATTAACAAAGTAAATAATCAAATATAAACTTAATAAAAAAATAAAAATAAAAAATAAGAATAAAAAAATTATTAAACAAAAATATATATATTATTAAAACTAACAGTTTATCGAGCACCATACACTTAACCAACATTACACAAATATTTTTGAACACCAAATCATATATGTAACAAAACCTTAAAATAAAATTTAATTTACATTCCCTTCGAGACTGTTTTCGCTGCGGTTCTACATCTGGCAGCCATTTTGTTTTGTAAGATTCTCTGCTCAGTCGGAGAAATTTTTCTTTTGGTTTAATTATTTTTGACAAAAGGAATTCTCATTTCCCGAAATATTAAATAATGATTTTTAATCACCCGGACATCACACAAACAGCTAAAAACACCCTTGCTGTTATGTAAGATTTTAGGAAAAATAAATAGTAAGTCATATTTCGTATTCGATTTATTGTTTTTGTTCCTTACAACTTGCATCTTACCCGGAATTTGCAGTGCCCACAGCCTTTCAAAAACTTACTACTACTATACCGAACAATGCTTCAAGCAAACTACCATTCTCTACTAAGATATATATATATATATATATATATATATATATATATATATATATATATATATATATATATATATATATATATATATATATATATATTTGAGACAGATGTCTGTCTGCCGTCTCGCTTTGAGTGAAACATGTTTTGCAAATGTGTAACCAACTAATGTTTGTATAAATAAAAATATGTATACCTATTTATATATATTAGTCAAATAAAAAATACATGCAACACATCTAATCCTACCCCTAACCCAAGGGTCTCTTCCTTATTTAGCGATGAAGAGGTGGCAAAGAGAGAAGCACACCTGCCAATGCGCAAAATACTCACAACCAGACGTATACACCTAACCATCGGCAGCGAATGCAAAATTGAAATCAGCGAAAAGTTCAACTTTCTTTGGAAGCATGGCTGAATTATATTATAAGAAGATTTTTAGTCAGATATAAACGAAGAAAAAATGCAGTTTAAATCCGCATATTGCACACTTAGAAGTTGTATAAGCCGACATACCGCCTGAACATTTACAAATACAAAAGGAGACTTTAACTATTTCAGTGCTTATACATAAACATTACCTTAAATCGTGAAATAGAAACGGGGAATCATCAGCTGTTTACCATGTAACTGTTTCGGTGATTTAAAAACAGAACAGTTAATAAATTTAATGACTCTCTTGTTATATAGTTCACATACAGCTGCTTCTCCTTATATGGTAGTTTGAGCTTTCTTGTAAAGGAATTAACGTTACCACTTGAAGTAAATCATTGCTCTTTTCATAAGAGATAATTGAACTCTCTAGGCAGTCGGTAATGCGAATGTAAACAAACATAAGCGTTATAACTTCGTGATGACGTAAGCGTAAGATGCCTCGATTGCTGGTCGGGTTGTTAACCCTTAAATGCTTTATTTTTAATATTGGTTTGAAAACGAAAAAAGATCATCATCGAAAATACTGATTATCTATTAAACAGGTGTGCTGAGGCAACATCATACAAATACCTACTCACAACGGGCTCGTTGCAGATGTGAAACCAGTTACAGTTTGATACATTTTCGTCAAATAGTATATTAAATAGGCATTTTGTTGGAATGTGTCATATTTGAAACACAAAGCATTTAAAGGGTTAAAATGATTGCTTGAAACGATCGTCACGTCGTCACAGTGGAGAGCCGTTATACGGTGAAACAGCTGTCTCTGAATTACTATGTATATGTTGATATAGTTCCGAAAACAAAACTGGGAAAAAAGACTAAGAGAAATTGGAATAAAATGGAATATTGAGACCATACAACGAACGGCAATGATGAAAGCAGCCAAAATCCTTTTAAAAAATCCTTGAATGCGGAAACCAACTAACATAACAAACGAACAATAACGGATGATTTCAAATAGAAAAAAAACATATAAAAGAACATCACACGATCCCAAGGGAAGTGAAAACTGCCAAAAATCTAATAAACTGATGTCTCCTCCACACGCACGCACGCACGCACGCACGCACGCACGCACGCACGCACGCACGCATGTGGTGACACCAGCCTCGGCTGGCACCACACATAAACTAGTCGTGAATAGTCAAGGAGGATGGAAATACCGAGGCTGAAGAACAGTAACAAAACTTCCACTGCGAATGTACGGAGCGTACCGGGACTTTGGGGAGACTTATTACCACCCAAACTTCAGAGAAGACCAATGATCGTTGCCAGCGAAAAATCAGTGGTAAGGGATTGTTGTGATAACGCAGAACCATTTGCAATGGTTTTCGAAAGAGGTGGGGAGTAATGGAAATCTGGGGAGGCTTGCTGTCACTCAGACTCCAGAGAACACCACCGGTTGTCGATAGTGAGCAATCACTGATGATGACGTGTGTGAGAACTCCTATTGAGTAAATAATAATAATAATAATAATAATAATAATAATAACAACAAAAACATTGAACACAAGAAAGAATAATTTTCCCGGGGGGGGGGGGGAGAGCGAAGAAAAAGAGAGAGGTATGTTTACAAGTTTGAGCGTAAGGCTTTCTTTTTTTTTCTTATTGACATAAACACAAAGAAATGAACGTTTATCTAAAAGTTATTTATAAAATTGGTCTATCTGTCTATCTATAGATCTTTTAAAATTTCTTCAATTGAATATTTTTTATCATGTCTTTCATACCCGCCCCCCTAAAAACTAGGCCAAGGACAAGAAAAATATCACAAAGAAAATAAAATTCTGTATTTTTTTCCTATAAGAAAAGAAATCGATACCTTCTCCCCCTCCCGTTCAAAAAATACCTGACCGAAAAAAAATCGCTAAAAATGTAAAATAATAATAAAAAAATAAAATAAAAAAGTCTTAGGAAATCAATAAAAACACAAATAGCAACAAAAAAAAATTGTAAAAAATGATCAGAATTATGAAGAATGCATTGATACAATAAAATATAGCTAAAATTCCTTCAATTGAAAATACGCACACGAAGCGCACGACATAAGATGAAGATACAAGAAAAAAAATCGCTCGATCAACACTCTGCTGTTTGTTGAGTCAGCGATTTTCTGCCTGGTTGCAAAATCCGAAGTCTTCCCTACCCGGCCCCCACCACTTCCGCCTTCGCCATTCCTGATCTCAGCCACGCCCACGCGCACGATTGCATTTTCTATCTTCTTTCGCGACCCCCCCTCTCTTCCACCACCGACGGCAGAGTTCGTCATGAATTTTTTTTTTAAATATAGCAAGAAAGCAATGGAAAGAGAGAACAATATTTTGATAAGTTAATGAATAAGACCGAAGGGATTGATGGCGGTTTCTAGAGACGAAAAGAAAATAGAAATAGAGAAAAAATGAGAGAAGGGAAGGGGACAGGTGAACATAGAGAGAAAGAAAAGAAAGATGAGAGTGTAGAATGAATGGGAACAGGAATGGGAAAACAGTTCAAAAGAAAGTAGAAAGAGAGAGAGAGAGAGAGAGAGAGAGAAAGGAAGGAAAAGAAGGATAAGAGTGAAAGAAAGAAAGAGGGATAGAGAAACAAATAAAAAGAGAGAATGAACAGAAACAAGAAAGTAGAAGGGAGGGAAGAAAGAGAGAGAAATACAAAGAGAGGGCGGGCAGAGAGGGAAATAAAGAGAAGGTGAAAATAGGGGAAGATAAAGTAACATGGAAACGCGAGAGACAAAACAGTTCAGGGGAGGATAAAATATAAGAAAGTAGAGAGAGAGAGAGAGGGGGGGAGGGAGAGAGAGGGGATACATAAAAAATAAGATAATAAAGGATAAAGAAGGAAAAAAATATAGAGAGAAAGAAACAAATAAAAGTATAGAATGAACAGCAAAATAAGAAAGAGAGGAGTAAAAATAAGGGGGGGGGGGGATAAAATCGAGGGAAAGACAAAGAAGATAAGAGATAATGAACTAAAGTAAACGAAAGATGATGGAGAAAAGAAAAAGAAGAATGAAAATAATGAACGGTGGATATAAAAACAAATTGATTTAAGAAAAGTTGGAAACGAAAGACACATAATTAAATATTTAAAAAAGAAAACCGAGAAAAAAGAAGAAAAAAAACGAAATAAAATATTAAAACGAAAGTAAAAGTGAAAAGCAGAAAGAAAACGAAAGTGAAAACTTTGGCAAATTAAACGAAAGATATTCCATGAACGAATGAAATTTTAATTAATGAAGGAGACAAATTGGAAAAATATATAAATTATTTTAGGGTTGAAAAGAAAATGATAAGAAGGAAATTGGAAGCGAATGAAAACGAGTAAAGGAGAAAGAGGAAGAAGGGGTATGAATGAAGAAGAAATTAAAGGAAGGAAATTAGAAAGTTGAGTGAAAGAAGAATAAGTGAATGAAAGAATGTAACATTGGTGAATGAAATGAGAAAAAAAACAAGAAATGGACTGAATGAATAATAAAAAAGAAAGAAGAATGAGGCGAAAGAAGGAAAAGGGAACGGCTAAGAAGAGAAGAACAAAGACAGAAAGTAGAAAGGTGATGAACGAAAGGAGAAGGAGAAATGGAGGAAAATAGAAGGAGGGAGATGATGGAATGATGAAGAAGCGAGAGGTGAAGAAACGAAATGGAAATAATATTTGAATGAAAGAAAGTGAAAAATGAAGAAAGAATTAGAAAGGAGATAAAGAACTGATGAAAGGTGAAAAAAAGGAGGAGTAAGGAGAGGTTGGAGAGAAAAAAGTATAGATGAAGGGTCGGGGAAAGAGAAGAAAATGAAATAATGAGAAAGGATCGAAAAAAGAAAAATGAAGGGAAATGAGAAACGAAACATGACGAAAAGAAAAAGAAGAAATGCTAAATAATGGATGGATTTCTTTTTATTAATGATTAACCACTTATCAAGGTTAAACGCCATTCGAGGATAAGGGTTAATAAAATGGAATGCCATTTGAATGATGAAAAATATGAGAGCGTTGAAAATGATGAATGAAATTAACAAAATGTTATTACATTTGCTGATA
The DNA here is from genome assembly GCA_963556195.1 of Sepiola atlantica. Lineage (NCBI taxonomy): Eukaryota > Metazoa > Mollusca > Cephalopoda > Sepiida > Sepiolidae > Sepiola > Sepiola atlantica. The sequence continues at coordinate 92,233,786 of OY744525.1, read as the reverse complement.
TAGGATTTAAAGAAAACCATGTTGTAGCCTGAAGGGAAGTGATCACGTGTTTATGTGTTCCACAGATGGGGCATTATTGTAAAGAAACCCGTTCATGTAAATGGCGTTTGGTGCGAGACACACGGAGGACGAAAAAGAAACATTTTTTTACAATGGTGGTAACAAACGAAAGCAAAGAAAGTGATATTTCAAACTTAAGCCTGGCCACCGACGGACAACGCCTCGAATAGAGATGCATAGACGCATTGAAAAAAGAAAACATAATTTCAAAAGGTCATAAAACTAATAAAAATTAACAAAGAAACAAATAAAAACTGACTAACAAAATAGATGAAAAATAAGACAAAGAAAGATGGAAAGAAAAAATCAAAGTTAAACAAGTGGACAAAATTTTTTAAAATACATCATGAAGTAAATAAATAACGAATAAATAAAAATATATAAAAAGGAAAAGAAAGAAAGAAAAGAAAAAAAGATAAAAAGAAAAGAAAAAAGAATTAAAAATGAAAAAAACTTCAGGTCATAGAAACAAAGAAAGAAAGAAAAGGAAAAAGGAAAGAAAAAAAGGAAAGAAAAGAAAATGAAAGAAAAATATATAAAGAAGAAAGAAAGAATTCAAAATTTAAAAAATGACTTCTGGTCATAAAAATCAAATAGAGAGAAAGAAAAGAAAGAGAAGGGAAGAAAGAAAAGAAAAAAGAAAGAAAAATGAAAGAACAGAAAAAAAGAAAAGAAAAAAAGTAATTAAGAAAAACAAAGAACTAAAGAGTGTAAGAATTAAAAATTAAAAGAAAACTTCAGGTCATAAAACCAAGTAAAAATGAAAAAAAGATCCAACCAAAACAAAAGAATAAAACCTCAATAAACCAAATATATTGAAAGAGAGAGAAAGAAAAATATCGCTGAAAAAACAAACAAAAAACAATATTAAACAATACAAAAGGAAATATACGAATATAAGTAATCAATCCGACAGATAAAAACGTAAATAAATAGAAAATCGTTGTCGAATAAAAGGAAAACAATTTTGCGCTAAAAAGGGATTTCCATGATAAACAAACTCCGAAGAAACTTAATTCGGTCAACTTATATATATATATATATATATATATATATATATATATATATATATATATTGGATTATTCGAACTACAGTTCCCATCTTGGATGTTATTCTCACGATGTAACCTCCGACCTTCTTCAGGTGCATCTTGTCGAACTCGGAAATGTGTACTGAGCATTGAACCTTCAACCTTCAGAAGACTCATTTAGAACTGCTGAAGCACTTAGCACTTTTAGCCGTTGCGACACAGGTCCTTGCGGAGATTCTGTACAGATCCCCGAGTTTGACAAGACGTACCTGAAGAAGGTCAGTGGTTATATCGACCGAAACGTTGTGAGAATAACATCCAAGTACTTTGACTAATACGAATTATCAATCTTCATCTAAAAATGTCCGAAACATGATATCAATCTATCTTTATGCTATTTGACCTTCATTCAGTCTCGAGAAACGATGTATACTCTTTGTAGGGGTACCTCCGCGTTGAGTCAAGTGAAGCAAGGGTTGTGCAACTACAACCACACTTCACCTGAATCGGCACTGCTTGATACTAGTGTCAAGAAGAAGGCCACAACGACTGAAAACAATGCCGAGATCAGCATTTTAGTACTGACCAGGCTCGACGTTGCTTAACTTCGCTAATCTAACGGGGACCGGTGGAGCAACGTGATTATGACGTTTTAAAATATGCACATAATAAGTAAACAAATAAAAGATAAAGAAAAATTAAATAAATAATAACCGTCATTATTATACTAAAGCTGCGTGAATCAACGTTTGTTTCCTTAATGCTTTTTTCCATATATTTTAATCACACGAAATACATGTTAAAATTTGTCTCAGTGTTGGGATTAATGATAAAATGATAAATATTTAGTGATTTTAAACTACCAGTGCTACGAAAATTACTAGATCATAATCACGGATTCAGGTAAAAATGACACCATAAAAAATAGTATGGTAAAAATGGTACAAGTGGACGAATAGAAAAAAAGAAAGAAAGAAAAAAGGGACAGTTTTTTTTTGTTATTTTTTCTTCTTTCTGTTCTTTTTGCAGCATTTTCATTTTAAAAATAAGTTACTTTTTTTTTAACTAAAAAAAGGTCCTGGTCGACTATATCCAATCGTTTATGAAAAATATCCAAATACCAATTTTTCAACTTACGGCGAACTCCTGCTAATCGGCTTTGTTTTAAAAAGAGAAATAAACATTTAGTTGACTCATTATTTTCAAGCAATTACATGAAAAAAATTGAGAAAACTAGTTTGAAAGTTCTACGCATGAAATATACGTACCTCCTACAGGTGTATTTTTACTTTTGCGAAAATATATGTACATATTACACGAGTTTTTACGGTAATCCGAAAATTAAAAAAACAATAACTCGATAACTAAATATTTAGAAATTTTAAAAGAATCGAAATCGGTAATCGTATCGGAATCGAGAATTTAGAACAGAATCGGTAATTGTATCGGAAACGAAAAAGATATTGGAATCGTCTCATCACTAGTGGTAACAGAAAGAATCGCTATAACCAATCCAGAAGCAGTCTCTGGCAGTACATTACTTCTTTACATAATCTTGTTACCTACCTCCTTGTTGTCTTAACTCTTTTCGGCTTTTTAAGGCCGCTACAGTGATTAATATATGTTACTATTTGCCCCTACCCGGCGTTGCCGGGACTAAAAATGTATTAATCTTAATTAATTGGTTTTCCAAATTAGAGAGATATAAAGAAAAAGCGGATATATATATAAATATTTGTTTTCATAAACATACGTATACGCTTCATCCTTTCGGCAATCGTCAGTGTAGAGATGATTATTCATACTCGTCGCAGGACTCGAAACCTTAGAACACGATTCATGTTTTTAATTCGAATTCCGACGCTTTAGCCCACACGGCCACTATAAACAACCTGCTAAACCTATTAAAGGCAGCTGTCGTCAAGCTACGGTGACGGCTGTGTTAATACTACTCACTACAGTACCCAGCCTAGATTGGCGGCGGCAAATAATTATAAATATTTGTTTTTATCTACATACGTATACGCTTTATATATATATATATATATATATATATATATAATTTACACGGAAGGTTGGTTATTTGAGTCTCAATAATTGTAATATGTCGCTGTTGCTGCTTGTTTGTTTGTAAGGCCTGCATTTTAAGTCGGACCTGCATAGACATCATGAGATTGTGCCTCAGTCTTGAAGGATTTCTCTTTCACTGGCGGAGGACAGAAAAGATTAAGTGTAGTATCAGAATAGATACTACACGTTGCTCCTAACCAAAAGGCCAAGTCAGGCAATACTTGTCATAAACCGTCCTCATAAGTAATCCAATTTTTATTCATTCTATTAACCAGTTTCAATCCTCTCATAATAATCTTCATCATTTTAACTGACAATCCATCCATCTCATTAACTCTTACCCTCGAGTCGCTTTTGGTTTCGATAAGTGGTGATTCATTAGGGAAAGAAAACGTCCGATGAAAAAGTTGAAAAACATTGAACCCATTTCTGCGTAAGGTAAATGGGTCCTGCCATAACTGTTAAGTGGATCGCCAATAACGTGTCAATCGCTGTGAGCCATTGCTTACACGACAGCTTTAGGGGCATTTTTGAACAAGTGATGGGGATGGACTTTTTTTCTATATAATTTAATGTTAAGTGTTATCGTCAATTGATCAGCCGTTATGAGAGATCTGCCTTACCTCGAGAGGAGGTTTTCATCCCCAAACGACCATGATGAGTGCTTGCAAAGAAAACTCCATTACGAAGAGTTGAACGGTAATTAAACTATACCAGCTGTACTCTATTACCAGTGACGTCGCTGTTTGAAAGTAGATTTTGACAAGAAACAGTTATCCAGAGTGAACAGAAAGGGATAGTTATCTTCATGCACGAGTAACCAAGCATCGTCTTGAGCATGTGGCCCGCGGACTGTCTCTCTACGGCCCACGGGTAAGAATTTTTGTGATAAATATTTTCTTGAAATTTTAATGGGTTTAATAAATGTTCCCTCTCCCTATCCATACTTATGAATTAGGAATGTTAAACTTGAGCTACGAAACAATTGCAAAAAGACCGTTCAGCAATTTTAAGGTCAGCCGGTTCCGTTCTAGGCCCTCTCCAGTGAAAGGAAGAAAACTCTGCACTCCACAAATAACTACAGTTTCCTGTATTTGAACTTTGCTGCGTTGAAATGTCGTAGAAATGAAAATTTCCACGTAAAGTTAGATTAAGAAAAGTGAAAAATACCACCAAAAATCTATGAGTAAACATTAAGCTGACGTGTTTATATGGCATCATGGAAGTCCCGAGTTACACGTAGTAAGATCATTCTCTTTGGCTGGTGGTCTGAATTGATTCATACGTAGTTTTGAAGATCTTCTTTCACACACACACCCCTTCGGGGAACGAAGGGGTGAAAGAATTATACTATATTACATCATGATAATCAATTTGCTTGTTAAACTTAGATGCGTTCAAATTACTTAGAAGTGGACAATTCCACGTAAAGTTAGATTAAGTAAAGCGGAAAATACCACAAGAAATCTGGGAGTAGACATTAAGGTCACGTGTTCATGACATGACGTTATGGACAGGAAGTTCCGTGTCACACGTAGCGAATAGTAAGATCATTCTCTTTGGCTGGTGATTTGGAAGGATTCAGACGTATTTAAAAGAAATGTTCTTCGTCCCTCTCAATGTGCTTGTTGTAAAGAAAGAATAATGTAATTGTAAAAAGAAAATATCACTCAACAAGACAATCATATGGAAGCCCAAAAACATTTTTTAAAAATGTTCCAATAATTACAGCCACCATAATAGCAAAGGAGACGAAGAGACGCCATACTTTCACTACTACGGAAAGAAGGGAAAGACGTCACAACTGACTGAGTTATCTACTATTGCCTGTTAGCTGTTACGCGTGCCCACAAGATTTGTTGCAAATAACAATCACTTCTTCTACGACAAAAACGAAATGTGTCACTGTCAACATAGTTTCAGTTAATTACGAAACAAAGACTCGTCGTTTCAAGTATTGATTGGAATCGAAACATTCCCCGCGTATTGCTACAACCCCGCTCATCTGTGAATGTGATGCGAAGTCATTTTCATGGAGGAAAAGTTGCCTGAAAATTGTATCGCCCCCCCCACCTTCCCGCGGAGTTTATGACATCCTCGTTGGTATTAACCGCTGATGATGATGCTTGTAATCCGTTGAACTTCGACCTCACCAGATCGTCTTTTATGTTCTTGAGTTTGATACCTCTGCTCTTAAGTAACTTGGTTGCATACAACACTCCCATCTACCTCAGAAAATCATTGTTACTCTATTAAAAACACGAATGGTCTTCGTATTATTATCAACTAACTGTACTTACCGGAAGTTGCGGTGAAGTCATTTTAGTTTTTAATTTTTATTTTTTTGCATATTTTTTTAAAACTCATACATAAACAATAAATAACATTTTAGTTTTAAGGGAGTTATTTCTCTTGCTCAGTTTTGTTTTTCGGTGATTAGTTAAAAATGTTTCATATTTATTTGTCGTCTTGGCTGGACTCAGTATATTTTTTAAATAGATTGTAGTAAAGTGCATTATTACATTGCTAATAACATTGTACAACAATAACAAATGAAAATTAGCTTTTCAGAAGCAAAGTTTAATTTGCCAGTTTCAAGGCTAAAATGGCATGACATTGAAAATTCGACAATTTAATTTTATATGTACGAAATTATAAGATAGTAAGCTTTATTTTACGTAAGTTTCACGTAAAATGAAACCCCTGACATTGACCTTTCCGAGGACTATTTTCTGCACCTTCTAAACCTTTACTTATTATTGTTTGAGAAAAAGATCGTTGGATTACTCTATAGTATAAACAACACATTTTCACTTTATAAAAAAGACACTTTGCAAAATGTACCTGTTCAATTTTCAAAAACTTCTATTCACCCCAAGACGCACTGTCACCGAAACGTAAGGGGCTACTGTGAATTAGGGGGCAGATTTATAGGGTCATCCTAGGTAGGGTGTTGTGTAGCGAGATCCTTGTTAACATTCGATTTAAATTTCTGCAAGTTAGTACAGTCGGGGGAACAGGGAAGGAATTCCAAAGGTAAGCGGTTGGAGAAAATAAGCTATTAGAGTGGAAAGATTTCTGGCATCTAGGGCCCGTTACAGTGAATGGGGTGTGATTCTGCCAGCTTAAAGGCTATTTTAGGATTTTGTGGGATTATTAGAGAGGTGTTTAGTTTCCTATGTAAGCTTAACATAAAATAATGCCTCGCTCGAAATTCCGAGATGACCTTTGAAATCGCTATTATTTTTACGAAAAATAAAATAAAATAAAGACTAATTTACGTTAAACCTACACAGTGTTCGAGGCAAATTTGACACTTTTTTGAAAGAAAAAAGTTATATATTGACTGATAATTGCTGTATTCTAAAAATTCAAATTGAATCTCTTTGAAGATCTTTTGTCAAATACAGCGCCCTCGAAGAAGCCGCCAAATGAACTGAGTCACCTTTCGAAGATGTGGAGCGGCATGACGTGGCCTTCGTTGGAAACACACCCAAAGACTATCCCAGTTTTAGATAATTTGGTTTTCATGATGCGCGAGACTTCGGACGACCTACAGGCTAGCCACCAGTTGTTCTACACGTTGTGCAACAATCCCCGAAAAGAAACCGAGCATACGCACCTCGACTGGATGTTTCACCTTGTTAACAAGTTTCTTGGTTTATGTAAAGCGGCTATCTTGGGCCTTCTCAGTGAGTGGTTGGTCTTTGCAACTCTTATATGAAAAGTAGTGAATGTCCTCGTTCAGCGCCATTTTTCTAGTCGCCACTCCACGCTAATCTCTCTTGCCAACAAGAGCATTGCTTTGTCTTGATCCTGCTGCTCCTTTTTTTCAGCCTCTCAACGAATTTCTTGCTATGATCCTTCCTGATAGGCACTGTTTCCATATTGTCGGAATTCTCCAACTCGCATCTCACGGCCTCAAGGTATTCAAGGAACACTGATCTGCAGCCATAATTTCCGAATATTTTTAATCCGGTGCGAATCAGGATGATGCAAGTCACTCACTTCTAATATCTCTTTTCATGATGCTGCAAGTCACTCACATCTAATATCTCTGTGCTTTTCATTCTTTAGTAGTCTGCAGCTTACAAACACACCAATAGTACAGAAAACATATACACGTTGCACGTTACCGCTATTAAATATCTAAAAAAAGATTCTGAGATTAAAGAATATAAAAAAGAACAAATTTGCTTCGAATATCCTGTACATACCCAAAATGAATCTGACTGTTAAAATTGAACAAATAATTATTTTCAAAAGTTTTTTTTTTAAGATCCGGTGCTTAATCGATAAAAATCCGAACAGTTTTATCAGCAAAATTTAATAAAAAACTCAAATTTATTTTCCTAATCTGACGTCTTCTAAGTATCATTTATTTTGGATTTTACGGAGTCATTTTTGATGGACTTTTGTTTGAATCAAATGAAGAAGTTGATAATAAGTTGATCTCTTATTTCTAGTAGAAACCAACGAGGAGTATGCAAACGCGCCATCTTGCTGACAGATGTGGCGCGATATTACATGGCAAGCAATTGAATCGACACTAAAGAATAAAGCATTTAAATAAGGTATTCTTATTGCGTATTTGTTGGCTGCAGAATGCCTTTGAATTTAAATGTACAAATAGATCCAGGTGCTGGATGATTGACGGAGGATAACCTGAGGGTCAGCTGGGGGCACAGTAAGCGTAATACTTGATTATTTGGTTGTTTTAAACACAAGATGTGGAAAAGATTTGAAATTAGAAACGAGGTTTTGCGAGAATTTTAGACGAGCTAGAATATCATTTAAGGTCCGGAGAGACGTTTGTGTATCGTCTAGCCAAGTGCAATTCCGAGCTAAACACATGTAGCTTCACTAGTTATGTTAATAACATATATTTGATTGGCTAAAAAAAAAAGGTCGTCGTCTCCTTATTCATAAATATACCAGCCCCCTCTCTCCCGAGAAAATAACAAACAGAACATATTCAGCCTTGGGCAACGAAAGATGGACAACATCTAATACATAAAGTTATTTAGTCGGATATCCATGATAGACCTAAAAAGCAATAGATCTGATGAATCGATAGTTGATTCTGTCTTGCCATTTCTCATTTTTTTTATCTTGCGGCAAGTTCTGTACACTAAAAATGTGTAATTCACCTCAGTTTCTTTTTGAAAATTATCATACCAGCAAGAAAAGTCATTACAACAAATACATTGTTTTGTTTTTTAAAATATTGACCTAAAAGCTCAATATAACTCCTTTTTCACTTTAAGAAAAAAGAACATGAGTTATCTCCCTTACATTTTTATTTTTTATCTCCTCGTGACTTATGTGAAATTAAAAACGACTTTTAACGAGAATTTTAGACTAGCTAGAAAGTCATTTATAGTCCGGAGCGCCGTTCGTGGATCGTCCAGCCAAATGCAACCTTAGCTAAGGTAATACATCTCTACTAGTCAAGTGAATAACATATATTTCATTGTTTCGGATTTTTTTAGATGATGATTTCTATTATTAACTCTCTAAAACACCTCGCCGAGTCAAGCTTTATACAGAAACAAATCATGACCAAGAACTGTGTTCCTTAAATTCGATGTAAGTGTGAAAAAATGTAGAAAGATAAGACATGTTGCCCACTAAAAGTAAGGCTAGAAGAACATGGGAAATCCGTAATGCGTGAAGATATTGAAAATTCGGGTATGGCTGACCATATATGGAGGAAAAGGGGAAATAATTTACCCTTATGGGACGAAGTATTAATTATAGACAGAGAAGAACGGTAGAGAGTAGGACGATTAAAAAAAGGAACACATATTTTGGGCGGCAATGGCCTCCTAGGTAGACCGAATATAAAATTTAGTATGGAAACCATTAATTATAAATAATAGATTAAAACACACTTATATATATATATATAGTAATAAGTAGTAAGATAACGCATCTAAAACAGAAATAGTTTCCTAAAATTCATAATAAATTGGTGCAACGGATAAAAGTGCTAAGCTATAATCAGTTCTAAGTTACAGTCTTCTGGAGGTTGAATGTTTAAATTCTTAGTACGGGCGATACTAAGAATACAATTACGAATTACTTAAGACTTCTACTCAGTCATGGCTGATGGAATAAGGGCAAACTACTCCCGCGGATTAAAGAGCCGTTCAAAATTCCTTACAAATTCCCGAGTTCGACATGAAGATTCGCGAGTTCGACAAAAATCAACTGAAGAAGGGCGGAGGTTATATCGGCCAAAACGTTGTGAGATTAGAACAGTAGTCCGAATAATGCAAACAATCCAAACATATTTAATTCATTAAAAGTTGTCGTTGTACCCTTCTTCATGTATATATCAGCCCCCCCCCCCCCCCCTCTCCTGAGAAAATAACAAACAGAACATATTCAGCTCCGGGCAACGAATGATGAACAAAATCTAATTATCTTGTCGGATTTTTTCTAGATTAAACCTAATTAGCAATTTCCGAAAATAATTATTGCGACAAGTAAGATTATTACAATGGAGACGATTTTAAATAATAACCTGAAAACCCTGAAATTTAAGAGACATATTTGTTATTTTCACTTTAAAGATAAACATGAGTTATCTACCTTACGTTTTAAGTTTTTTCATCTCTTCGTGATTTTTCATCTCTTCGTTATTATTTTTTTAATTATAAAATCAAAACTAAAATTACATTAATGATTCCCAAACGACGCCGGCTAGATACAATTAGTATAAAATAATCCGCATTAAGAAGATTTAAGAATATGGCATGTCTGCCTGTCCACACAGTAGTTGTCAATGGTTGATCTTCGGGCAAGACTAATGCCATATTTGGAACCAGAAATTTTATGCGGATATTTTACCCTGTTTTTCAATTATTAACCTTTTCTTCTAAATGAATACATGTGAACGTTTTCTTTTCATTGATCACTCCTATATTACCACTAAAAAGGCTTACTATTATTTAAATACAACATAGTATTTTGAATTACTGTATACATAGTACAGACAAAAAACACGAATACATCTATTTGAATGCCTAATTTGCATAAATATTTATAAAGAGTTCATAACAAATCAACGTTTAGTGTTATTGAATTGTAATTCTATTGTTTTATTTTTGCTATATGTATGCAATAATTTTGTCGATATTAATAGTCGGTAATCAAAGTGATTTAATTAAAATAAAGGGATAACTTATAAAATCCTTTCTAAAAGAGGGGGTAATTTAAATTGGCATAACATCGCACTAGAAAGCAAGATGTACTGACAATACATACGCTAGAAAAATTCATAGAGTAAGGAAAAGGTTCACTAACTGCTCTCTCTCTCTCTCTCTCTTCCTGCCCACTCCCTCCCGTTAGCGACGCCACATTTTCGTTTTTAAAATTATTTTTATATTCAATAGTTGTTTTAATCGTGTGCTCATACTTTTTGCATATGTGTATTAATGCGCGTTTCCGGCCGTTTCTAAATTATAAGTTAATAAAGAAAACTCCCTCACACATCATCGCTCAAGCGAATTGCTTTCTTTCTTTTTCATTTTTACGGTCTTATTTAAAAAATAAATACATTCGTATCAAAATAAACACAAATCATAATATCTGTTTATATGAATAAATGTTAATGTGTATCTATTCATATGAATAAATCGATAATTTTCTTTAATTATTTAAAACCTTGGTTGCAAGTAGCAGAATTTGCGAAGCAACAGCGAGTTGGAAAAACCAGCTAGTTTATTATAAACTAGCGGGACCTGCGGCCTGGCGTTGCCTGGGAGAAATATAAAAGAATGAGAGAATCGTCTGCATTTATCACTCACAACAATTTAAAAATAAAGAGAATCGTGTGTATTTGATGTTTAAAAAATACAATTCGGTGCTTATTTTTATGCCCCCCTCATTCCCTGAATACAATATTTTTCTTTTCAGTTTTTTAATTTTTTATTTCGTTACTTTTCAAAATAGAATTAACGTTGATGGGTTTTCCCCACATTACTAACTCTGGTCTCGATTTAAATATTGTTTACTTTTCGGTTTTTAATTTAGTTTTACTTTTCAAAATAGAATTAACGTTGATGGATTTTCTCCACATAACTAACTCTGATCTTGATTTAAATATTGTTTACTTTTCGGTTTTTAATTTAGTTTTACTTTTCAAAATAGAATTAACGTTGATGGGTTTTCCCCACATTACTAACTCTGGTCTCGATTTAAATATTGTTTACTTTTCGGTTTTTAATTTAGTTTTACTTTTCAAAATAGAATTAACGTTGATGGGTTTTCCCCACATTACTAACTCTGATCTTGATTTAAATATTGTTTACTTTTCGGTTTTTAATTTAGTTTTACTTTTCAAAATAGAATTAACGTTGATGGGTTTTCCCCACATTACTAACTCTGGTCTTGATTTAAATATTGTTTACTTTTCGGTTTTTAATTTAGTTTTACTTTTCAAAATAGAATTAACGTTGATGGGTTTTCCCCACATTACTAACTCTGGTCTCGATTTAAATATTGTTTACTTTTCGGTTTTTAATTTAGTTTTACTTTTCAAAATAGAATTAACGTTGATGGATTTTCTCCACATTACTAACTCTGATCTTGATTTAAATATTGTTTACTTTTCGGTTTTTAATTTAGTTTTACTTTTCAAAATAGAATTAACGTTGATGGGTTTTCCCCACATTACTAACTCTGGTCTCGATTTAAATATTGTTTACTTTTCGGTTTTTAATTTAGTTTTACTTTTCAAAATAGAATTAACGTTGATGGGTTTTCCCCACATTACTAACTCTGATCTTGATTTAAATATTGTTTACTTTTCGGTTTTTAATTTAGTTTTACTTTTCAAAATAGAATTAACGTTGATGGGTTTTCCCCACATTACTAACTCTGGTCTTGATTTAAATATTGTTTACTTTTCGGTTTTTAATTTAGTTTTACTTTTCAAAATAGAATTAACGTTGATGGGTTTTCCCCACATTACTAACTCTGGTCTCGATTTAAATATTGTTTACTTTTCGGTTTTTAATTTAGTTTTACTTTTCAAAATAGAATTAACGTTGATGGATTTTCTCCACATTACTAACTCTGATCTTGATTTAAATATTGTTTACTTTTCGGTTTTTAATTTAGTTTTACTTTTCAAAATAGAATTAACGTTGATGGGTTTTCCCCACATTACTAACTCTGGTCTCGATTTAAATATTGTTTACTTTTCGGTTTTTAATTTAGTTTTACTTTTCAAAATAGAATTAACGTTGATGGGTTTTCCCCACATTACTAACTCTGATCTTGATTTAAATATTGTTTACTTTTCGGTTTTTAATTTAGTTTTACTTTTCAAAATAGAATTAACGTTGATGGGTTTTCCCCACATTACTAACTCTGGTTATGATTTAAATATTGTTTACTTTTCGGTTTTTAATTTAGTTTTACTTTTCAAAATAGAATTAACGTTGATGGGTTTTCCCCACATTACTAACTCTGGTCTTGATTTAAATATTGTTTACTTTTCGGTTTTTAATTTAGTTTTACTTTTCAAAATAGAATTAACGTTGATGGGTTTTCCCCACATTACTAACTCTGGTCTTGATTTAAATATTGTTTACTTTTCGGTTTTTAATTTAGTTTTACTTTTCAAAATATTATTAACGTTGATGGGTTTTCCCCACATTACTAACTCTGGTCTTGATTTAAATATTGTTTACTTTTCGGTTTTTAATTTAGTTTTACTTTTCAAAATAGAATTAACGTTGATGGGTTTTCCCCACATTACTAACTCTGGTCTTGATTTAAATATTGTTTACTTTTCGGTTTTTAATTTAGTTTTACTTTTCAAAATAGAATTAACGTTGATGGGTTTTCCCCACATTACTAACTCTGGTCTCGATTTAAATATTGTTTACTTTTCGGTTTTTAATTTAGTTTTACTTTTCAAAATAGAATTAACGTTGATGGATTTTCTCCACATTACTAACTCTGGTCTTGATTTAAATATTGTTTACTTTTCGGTTTTTAATTTAGTTTTACTTTTCAAAATAGAACTAACGTTAAAGTGTAGTATCTTCTATCTTATTCTTAATCTTTTCTCGGCATTTCTGAATTTTATGGACCGTTCTAAAATAATAACGTTATTATTTAGAAATCCATTCTTAACATGGGAAGGGGCTTTTGTTAACTATTCTGTACTTTCACCTAACAATTAAATAAACAAAATATACCGTAAAAATTGAATTTAACTTGAAAATCCTATCTAGAAATAGCACGGTCCCGGTCCATAAACTGCAAAAGTATCAATTTCTTTCATGGGTCAGTGAAGAAAAAATACTTCTAGACTGTGATTATTGTAATTTTTGTCCCAATCCGAAGTGCTCCGTTTTGTGGGGAGATGTATGTTCCCCAATTAAAAACCGACCTCATGTCTAACTCTGCCTCGTGGGGAAGCAAGTAAGTAGAAACAACATGGTAAAAGTACTGAATAGTTAACAGTGAAGAAATCGTAAAATAATTTTGTTTAAATGCCTTCTATCAATCGGCTAATATTTCAATCGAGGGCAAAGTTAGACAAAAGGTTGCTTTTTTAATTGAGAAAATCCATCTCCTCGCCAAAATAAGAACTTAGGATTGGGTCGAAAAGAAAAATTGCAGCAGTCTAGAATAAGTTATCCTTCACTGATCGAGGAGAGAAAATGATACTTCTTTTTTTAGATAGGATTTTTCTTTTGATTAACACCGTTTGCAATTTCTGATTTCAGATGGACTAGTGGATATCTTCTATTTTACCATTAAATAAATTATTGAGATTGAGCAACCATTGCCTTACTACACACTCTTTTGTTATTATATGTATATAGGTGATATCATGAAACTGCAGTAATGTGCTACGCTATATACATTACATTATCATGTATTATCTATGTTGCTGTTTCTTTGTTGTGTCGAAATAATGAGTGACCTTATTTTAACCCGTGCCTGCTTGTATTTCTATTTTGGTTTTAGTTTAGGTTAGTTTTTTAAAATTTATTTATTTATTTATTGTAAACCTAAGGTGAATTTTATTTTGTATAAGCAGATGTTTTCTATTTCACTTCTACAGTTTAATAGGTTTTGGGGGTTTTTAAAGTTTAGAATTTAAAATTTCTCATTCAGGCATAATCTACACGGGTCGTCTAAATTTCTACATGTATTAACCTGTCGTATTATTTTCCATTCGATTATTGGTGAGCGTCAGCTATCTTTGAGCTCCCAATAATGGTTTGCTAGTGTTGTTTTAATTCGGCGTTCTTAGTTTTTAAATGTGCTGTTGTGGTCGTAATATCTGGTTTTAAAATGTAGGGAGGTCATACCCACGTAGTACTTCTTGTTATTCGGTCTTTCATTGGCAAATATTGTGGCTTGGTAGGCAATACTTTTGTTTGGGCATTTATTTTGTAGTGGACAAAGTGTACGATTTATGCAGTTACAGCTTTTCTTTTCATTACTAAATTTGTCATTTCTATTTGGGTGATTGCTATTAGGGTTTGGGTTATTACTATTTGTTATGCTTATATTTGTGTTTTTCTGAGTGTTATTTTTGCTATATTAGTCACTTTTTTACGCAATTTGTTATTTTTTCTTCTCTATGGAAATGATAATTAAGGCACACAATAACAAAATACTAAAGAAGAATACTTCTTTAGTATTTTGTTATTGTGTGCCTTAATTATCATTTCCATGTTTTCACAGCAGCTGTAAGACAGTTTTAAGTTATTTTTATTGAATATTTTATGCACGGGATTGGTTATGGGGAAGTGTTTTTCAATGAGATTTAGGAATTTCCTGCTCAGTTTAGTTTTAGCATCTCATTATAGAGCGGTGTATACCAGATTATATTTCTTTTTCTTTTATTTTTAATGTTATTATAAATATTGGTGTCCTCTTTATTATATTTAATTTCGATATTATGGTACCCACTATGTTTTAGAGCTGTATTGTAAATGTTGCTTGATTTTTTAACTACCTTTTCGTTGCTAGAGTTATTAATAAGCCTACTTTCGATAGAATTAAGAATGTTTTATGATTGATGGGGGTGATTGGAGTGTGGGTTTACGTATATTGGATTAGCGTTATCTTTTAAATATGACTCGTAAGTATTTTCGTTGAAGTTTTAGGTGACATCTAAAAAGTGAGTTATTTTTATGTTAGCCAGTACTTCTATCCTAAGGCCTAATTTTTTCATTTCCATATGTATAATTTTCTTGAAGTTTTCTTCCTTGACCTTGTTGGGATCCCTTATTATAGCTAATCCATCATCTCTATATAGGCCGATATCTGTAGTATCAAATATATTAGTGAGTGTATATACAATAAATAACTCCACAAGATCTGATGCCTCTGCAGAGTTAAGGGCGACCATGGCCAAATCAAAGGAGTTTGTCATTTTTGTTTTAATCGATTTAGAAGGAAATACTGAAAATTGATACATAAAAGATTATATTTCCTAAAAACATTTGATGAAGATACATGAAATAATATATATATATATATATATATATATATATATATATATATATATATATATATATTGTTCGTTAAGAGGCAGCATCATCAGCAGCTAACTTGAAGTGTTAGTGTTGTTTCTAAACAACGGAGAACATATTTTTCTATGTGGATTCAATTATAAAAGTTGTAGATAAGTTGGGAAACACCGACAAAGTGTATGACGTCATTTTTTACGGCACATGCAAACTAATGTACAAATATATTATTATTTTTATTAGTAGTAGTAGTAGTTGTAGTAGTAGTATACTAAATCTGAATTAATCAAAGTTGTATTTATATATATTAATCGCACAAAATACACGCTAACACATTCATTATTTCTGGGAATTATGTTTGACTAAAATTCCATTTGAATTTTTCGAATGGATCGTAAATTGTAATTAACTGAACAAATCACACATTTCTCTCTTAACTATCTATGCATTTCTCTTTTAGCTATCTATGCATTTCTCTCTTAGCTATCTATGCATTTCTCTCTTAGCTATCTATGCATTTCTCTCTCACTCTGTGTCGATTTAACAAATTCTCTAATAGTTTTTAATGGGTCTTTGTTAGAGAAAGGGTATCTCTTTTTTTCATCTAATTTACATAGTATGTTCGTACACACCGTAAACACATATGTGAATCAGATAGAAAAATAGTAGGACGCTTTACTTCTGTATTAGCCATAAGTAAAATACTTCAAATACAATGTTATTTTTAATATTTGGTAAGGGTTTACTTATAGGGCGAAGTATCCCCATGCCAGGATGTTGTGACAAACCCCTGTACAAAGAGACCAAAGACACTCGAGTATGCTGTCTAGTAAGCATTCAAACTCTCTCCGTAACAGATATATCACAGTTTATGAATTTTCAAATGAAATCCAAGTAGAAAAACTAATGGTAGTCGTACGTTAAATATGCTAATGATAAGCTACAACAAATAAGAGAATGTTGCAATAAATGCTAATTAGTATTGTTATGCTTCTCTATATAATCTTCTGACATAGATATATTTATTTATGTATGTTTTAGTAGCGTGTTATTCAAATCAGTTTTCACAGTTCATGTGATTTGGGTGATGTCCAAATATGGAATCCTCATGTCCATGATTTTCAAACATGCCAACACAAAACTGGCTTATTTTCAAGTTGACATATTTATTCTTCTTCTTTTTCTTCTTCTCCTTTTTCTTCTTCTTCTTCTTCTGCTTCTTCTTCTTGCTGTTGTTGTTGTTGTTGATAATAATAATAATAATAATAATAATAATAATAATAATAATAATAATAATAATAATAATAATAATAATAATAATAGAATGAATACAAAAATTGGAAAAGCGTCTTTGTTTAATAATTTCAAATACAAAACTATAAAAATGTTAGCAAGAGCGGGGACTTTCCCATAAAGTACTCTTCTGCCCAACTCCATAATTTGATTCTTTTTCTTCATAATAAGTAAAGAAAAAATAAATAAAAACATACGAAATACAAAAGAAATACAAAAGACAACAGTAACATATCAACAAATAGTAAGCAATATGCTACAACATGCGGAAATTGTGCACTCCTCACCAAATACAATAATACGCACGAAACGGGCACATGCATATACACATACCCACATTAGATATACATACACCGATACATACATATCCATTCATATCCAATTTGAAAAAAACAAAAAACAGAAATAAGCTCCACCAGAGACAAATAAAATTGTGATTCAGAATAAATCAATAGATAAAAAAGCACATGCATATTGAAGTGGAATATACTACGAGGAATTGACACTTACCAGAAATAGAATCACTTTAATACTTATTAATAAGAATATAAATTTACTGTAAATTCAGTAAAAATGTCCTATTGTATTATTTTTTTAATTTGTACAAAGAAACCATTATAATATTCATAGCTTTT
>OY744525.1:92183685-92211185 GCA_963556195.1 Sepiola atlantica | reverse complement strand
TAATATGACCCAGAGGATTAAGGAGCAGCCTCAGGAAATCCAAGATATCACATTTAGAAATATACAAGGTAATACATTTTGTTTACTGCCTGAAAACTTTCTATATTCCATGGTTAAATCTGAAGAGATTGAAGTAAGAGAAGAAGCTTTAAAAAGAATTTTGGCCATTAGGTAAGTAATATTTATTCATATATTTCTGACTCAATTATTTATTCCAATTTATAGAATGATTTTTAAAGATTTTATCTAATTTCACCATAATTATTAAAGCAGTACAGATTGGAATTTTTTAATAATTCAATTAATTAATGTGTTCTTTCAGGAGTGAGGAGTCAACCAGAAAAAGATTAAAAAGAATACCACCTATTAATTTTAATGCCACACATTGGACACAATTAATAGATTTAAAATTATGCTGCATTTTTGGTATTCTCAGGGCGTGGAACGGGCAGTTAAGTTAATAACAGAAGCTTCACAAACTGTATATGGTTTTGAAGCAAGGCATCAACACATTACAGCCAAAGTTTTGAGTCAGAAATTGAGACCAACATTTTTGTCTAAGGGGTCTTATATGGAGCAATTTGACTCAATATTAAGCTCCATTAAAATAGTGTTAGGTTTTTCCTTATTTCTTTGCTTGTTATATTTTCACTTATAACAGAAAAAAATCATTTTTTTAGGTATTCAAATATTACTGTTTAATTCATAACGTTAAAAGGTAGTTTACAAAAGCAGATACTGAAAATGAGGGGGGGGGCAAATTTTTCATTTGAAGATTTCTTTAATTAATATCATTTTTATAAAATAAAAGGACATTCGCTGATTTTAAATGCACAAATTATTTGGTTTTAACACCAGTATTCAAGCAAATCTTGCAAAAACGAGGAATTTTCAGTATATTCTTGTCTACGATCTTTGATACCAAACGCTCAAAAAACCGCTGAAGTTTTTGATCTAATTTTTTGCATGAGTATTTAATAGGTCTATATACAACTTTCGGAACGTGCCTTTTTTTAATATTTAAAAAAAAGTGTAAAATCGACCTACCCTAATATATATATATATATATATATATATATATATATATATATATGTATATATATATAACACGAGGTGTGATTGGGTTTGTTATGTGAGATAGGGGCAGAAGTGGATTGTGATATATATGGAGTATATAACTATCGTCTTAGCTTTTTGCAACCATTGCATTGTTTTTCGCGTAGTCGAGCTTACATCTGGTATACTTCACTACGACAATGAACCTACTCACAAGAACCTGAGCATCCGGCAGTTCATGGCAAATAAGAACATCGTCGTGCCAGAACGATCACTATATTCGCCCGTTGTTGTTCCGTGTGACTTTTGATTTTCTTCAAGCTCAAGGAGATCATTAAGGGAATTCTTCCGTTTCGAAGGGGTTAACAGTACGAAGAGGGTCGAATCACACACACACACACACACACACACACACACACACACACACACACACACACACAAGAAAACACACGCGCGCATGCACGTTTATGTTTACACACAGCCAGAGAGAAAAAATGATTATTGCGAGAAACCGTACGAAAAAGAACAGATTAAGTTATCGTTAAAGACAACGCACACACAGGAGTCCCGTGCGTGTACGGGGGAACGTTAAGAATTATTTAAGGTATGATGAGAGGTGGGGGTAAGGGTGGCTTCCCATAAGAATTCTTCAAGCCGTGCATAGACTCGTGGCAGAGACGGATGGGAATGTGCATTGGACTCGATGGGGCTTTCTTTAAAGTGAAAACCTTTGTTGCTTGTTGTTTGTAATTAAAGTAAATTGTCTGCAGAACTAATCCCGTTACTTTAAACGAACCCCTTCGTAGATTCCCATTGTGTCTGGATTTTCTTGGGGTCTGGCCCCATTTGCAAAGCGATCATATTTATAACCCTTAAAAGTGGATAAGTGGATACACAAGCAGAGAAGCTCATATTAGATAAAGTGTCTTTCATTTATTTTAGTAATTGGTTTGGTTGTTTTACGGCATATCAACCCTGTTCGGGTTATTTAATGCCGAATCAAATCATCTTGCTGAAAGCTTGTTTTTTTTTTGTTCTTAATGTCTTCAAATATTTATAGACTAGCGGGACCCCGTGGCAAATTCTACATGAATCTGTATACTTTACCGTTAACAATATTCCTTTTGAAATAACCAATGCCTGTCAGGGTTAATGCTATTAAGAAAAGAACGGGTGGTACACTTTTCGCAAGGTGTCCAAGGCAGTTGAACTTGTTTTACTATTTTCTAATTGCAACGTACTTGAGGTATTTGAGAATAAGCTGACCGAGAAACACACACACACTATCTCTCTCTCTCTTTCTCTTTTTCTCTCTCTTTCTCTCTCTCTCACACATAGATACGCCTATGTGCACACACAGAGAAAATAAAGGTAACGTAAGAAGAGGCAGAGATTAAGTTATCGTAAGAAAACGACCTACGCGGGGCTCGTGCGTGTACAGGGGTATGTGAAGAACCATCAGAGATACGATGAGACTACGTACCACCGAGTTGATATAAGCTTCACGAGCGGCCATATGGTTCCCGAAACACCGACCTCTGACCCTGAAACACTTCTGAAGCTCAAATTGCTACCATTCCTCAAGGTGCAAAGGTCGGCAAACGGAAACACCTGGGTATCAGAGAACAGAACAATCTGAGACACACCCATTCAGTGAGGCGTTTACGCAAGCAGATACGCTTGTAGGCACATGTGTCCTTGTCTACGTGTTTTACGTATCATTAAGAATGGAAAGTTTATGTTCAGTGCTTGTCATTTTGCAAAGGATAGCTTCGATGAAAAAAATGTCCCGAATAAGTAAAGCATGACGTTAATGAATGCATGACGATGCCTGGTGCGTCTGTGTTTTAGTGTAGGCATGTGTATGTGTGTTGTGACTTTCTCGTCCGACTTATCTTCCGAAATAAGCTCAATCTATTTACGAGAAGAAGAAGAAGAATAAGAAGACGAATAATAATAAGAAGAAGACGAAGAAGAATAAGAAGAAGAAGAAGAAGAAGAAGAAGAAGAAAGAGGAGAGAAAAAAGACACAAACAAATCCGTCAAGTGTCTTTTGTTATAGTCAGTAACTTTCTGGGATTTGAAGCCTTTATTGAATCCATTGGGAGAGATTAGTGTCCTTGTTTGGAATAGTTATTCATAATAATAAGTATTATTATTATGAGAGTGTATGTATCTGTCTATCTGAAGCCGAAACTCTACTCCTACTACAAATCTTCCTATCTTATCTATTAGTAATGGAGATTATGTGTCTGTCTGTCTGAAGCCGAAACTCTACTATTATTATCTTTTAATGCTCAATTATATCGTTAAAAACGACCTACGCGGGGCTCGTGCGTGTACAGGACGATGTGAGGAACCATTAGAGATACGATGAGTACCACCGAGTTGATATAAGCTTCACGAGCTTCACGTTCCTTGGTAGTGTAGTATCTGTTCTCTTGTCATTATACCATCCTGCCAGGCATGAACTCTATTTTGTTTGGAGAGGGGTGTTAATATCTGTTCTGTTGCCATGAGATCATCCTATCAGACATTACCTCCTCCTTTGGGATAGGAGTGTAGTATATGTTCGTTCATCATATATACTAGCAAAAGTATGCGATCGAAGGTAATATATTTTTGCTCATAATAATAATAATAATAATAATACATGTTTGTACATACGTTATAATCTTTTACACATATTTAAAAAAAATGAGCTCGTCGGATCAGTGATTAATGATTAATCTGAGGTAAACAATTCCGACTTTACCCTTTTTCAAATGAATTGTTCCAAAATTAAATCATTAAAAGAGCAGAATGTTAAATGAATACATTTCAAAACGTTACATTCGTTTGATTGATTTATAGGAATATTTAACTGACAATTATGATTACGATGAGAAGACAAAGGATATTTATTGTTTTTAAAAAGAATCAAATTGCTACAATTTTAAATGAATAAAGAGGAGACATATTCGATTTATTTATTTCAAAAATATTTAGCTGACAATGACAATTATTTTTACGGAAGAAGAACGAGTCATTTTCTTCCTAATAGTATTGACGCTGACAGACATTTATTATTTCAAAGGGAATATTATTTTTAACAGTAAATCGTGTAAATTTATGTAGAAATCGCCGTGAAATTTTCACGGAGTCCGCTACTGTTACTACTACGACTACGACTACTACTGTTACTACTACGACTACTACTGTTACTACTACGACTACTACTGTTACTACGACGACTACGACTACTACTGTTACTACGACGACTACGACTACGACTACTAGTACGACTACGACTGTTGCTACTACCGCAACTACTACCACTACTACTACTACTACTACTAATAATAATAATATCTCGGACATTTAAATGCAAGAAAACCAGATGTGATATCAGCCAACAAGAAGGACAAATTGCCAAATCGTAGATTTAGTCGTTTCAGCAGAATACGGGGTGACACTGAAAGGGGTAGAACAGCTATCTAAATGCATGGAGCTTGACGGTAATATGGAACAAACTACCATAATACTAATAATTGGGCGAGTACTAGGAATAGATCCGAAAACCCAGGAAAAAAGAATAGGAGAAATTGGAATCAAAGGGACGATGGACACCTTGTAAACTACAGCACTGATAAAAATAGCCAACATATTAAGAATAAATCTTCGAGCGAGGAAGCCAACCCACATAGCAGGTGACACTGACAAACCACCAAAGTAATAATCAGGTTCTAAATGACAGTCTTCTGGGGGTTAAGTGTTAACTACTCAGTACGGACAATACTAAGAATACAATTAAGAATTACTTAAGACTTCAACCCGGTAATGGCTGACAGAACGAGAAAAAGCTATCCCCGTGGATTAAATAAAGGGTTCCGTTCGAAATTCCGTACAGATTCCCGAGTTTGACATAAAGATTTTCGAGTTCGACGAACCTGAAGGCGAAACGTTGTGAGAATAACATTCAAGATGAAAACAGTAGTTGGAATAACCCAAATAATACAAATTGTCACTAATGGTTGCGTATTATTAGACTGGGTTTGTATGAAAGAGACGTGGAGAAACTTGGAAGAGTGTACGTTTGGTTTGGTTTGTTTTACGGCATATCAACCATTTGGGGGTTATTTAATGTCGAATGAAGTAAAATATAGTTCAATATGTAGGATAATTATTTATATTCCTTTAAGCATTGCTCTTAGAATACATTACTCTTTGAAAGCATTACTCTTTGAAAATAACCACACCCAAGCTGGAAAAGGCAATTATTTATATTCCTAGAACACATTGCTCTTAGATAACCAGCATACATTGCTCTCAGAATACATTATTCCTAGAATATATTTCTCCCAGAATGAAAGTTCACAGTGAAAGCATAAACATTACTCTTAGAAGTGAAACTTACTGAGAGAGAGCAGTATTACTCCCAGAAAACACCATTCCAAGAAAAAAATTACTCCCAGAAAAAACATTATTTCTTTGGAAACATTAGTCTTTGGCATTGATAATTTTTTTTTGTTCTCAGAGTAATTGTCCCTCAGCCACCGCCTTCTAGTATCTATTTGGGGAGAAAAACAAAATAAAAAGGTGAAATAAGATTTGGAATTTTTGAAGAATCAGATTGTATAATACGGTTAGAGATGAACTTCATAGATACTAGGGCATGACGTGACCAGCCGATTAATCGGATCGGGTCTCTCCGACCTCCCGTCGAGCTGAAGTAAGGAACCGAAGTGACCAAGCCACGGACCACTCGGCAACCAGAATCCCATCCTAAAACATCACGGGTTGCCACCCACGGCAAACAGATGGCTCCGTTTTCGGGGATGGGGGATACTCCTCTGCCTGGGGTTGCACTCATCGAATTCGCGGTTCCGCCGACAGGGCAATGGAAGAATATAGGTCATTAGGACTTTGCGTAGTTCTAATTTGTATAAACACGAGACTTTAATCTTGGTCTGAAAAGTCTTGTGTGCGACGATTTTATGTCAATTGAATCAAAATGGCTACTACGAAATGTAGAAATTTACTTAACAAAATTGTAAGGGTGCATACCTGCGTATCTGCATAGGTGTGTGTGTGGGGCACATTTTGATACCAATTACGTGGATTTGTCTCGGTTAGTTCGTATCTACAGTTTGACACTGATATTCTATCGTAAAACTCCTAAAATGTTACATATCAGCTCACATTTTCTGTTCTTTCTCTCGTTCTCTCTTTCTCTCTCTCTCTCTCTCTCTCTCTCTCTCTCTCTCTATCTATCTATCTATCTAACCCCCTAAAATATTACATTTCAGCTTTCAGTCTCCCCCTTTCTGTCTAAAATGCCTAAAATATTACATTTTAGCTTTCACTCTCTCCACCCTCTCTCTAAAACCCTTCAAATATTACATTTCAGCTCTCTATCTCTCTCTAAAGCCCCTAAAATAGTACATTGCAGCTATCCCTCTCTCTCCCGCTCTCTCTCCCTCTCTCTCTAAAACCCCTAAGCTATTACATTTCAGCTCTCACTCTCTCACTCGCTGTCTCTCTCTCTTTCTAAAACCTCTAAAATATTACATTCAGCTCTCTCTCTCCACTCTTTCCCTCACTCTT
Organism: Sepiola atlantica; assembly: GCA_963556195.1. NCBI lineage: Eukaryota > Metazoa > Mollusca > Cephalopoda > Sepiida > Sepiolidae > Sepiola > Sepiola atlantica. Next base: position 92,204,543 of record OY744525.1, on the reverse strand, counting down.
TCTCTCTAAACCCCCTAAAATAGTACAGTTCAGCACTCACTCCCCTCTTTTAACCCTTAAAAAATTATATTTTAGCTCTCTCTCTCTCTTTCTTTTTCCAACCCCCCTAAAATATTACATTTTTTCTTTCTCTCTCCCTCTCAAACTCTATAAACACCTTAAAATATTACATTTCATACCCCTCTCTTTTTTGTCTAAAACCTATTGAATATTACATTTCAGCTCTCTCTATCTCACATATTACATTCTAGCTTTCTCTCTCTGACTTTCTTCTTTTAAGACCCCTAAAATATTACATTTCAATTCCCATTCTCTCTCCCCCCTCTCTCTCTCTGTCTCTCTGTCTCTCTGTCTCTCTCTCTCTCTCTCTCTCTCTCTCTCTCTATATATATATATATATATATATATATATATATATATATATATATATATATACTAGCAAATATATGCTCCCACCGGTTGCATATATTTGCTAGCCTGGGAAGATATCATGGTGAACGAACATATACTACACTGATCCCAAATGAGGAGGTAATGCCTATGAGGATTGTATCATAACGAACTCCCCTCTAAAAGAAGGGTTAATGCCTAGGAGGATGAAATCATGCCAACAGAACATATTGTACACTAAACCCCATCACCACCATTACCAAATCGAGAAGATAATCATGGGAGGGTGGTATCACGAGGAACGAATATATACTATGCTGCCCCCACAAAAGAAGATGTAATACCTTGGATGATCGCCTCATAAAACGAGAAGGTAATGCCTGTGCGTATAGTATCATGGCAACAAAACAGATACCTCATTAACCTCACCCCTACCTAAAAAAGGAGAAGGTAGTCCCTGGGAAAATGGTCTCATGACAACAGAACAGATACTACATTAACCCCTTCCCCAAAGGAGGGTGTAATATCTGGGAGCATTACTTTCACCTTCTTAAAAAGGTTGAGGTAATTCCTGGGGAGACGGTCTTATGACAACAGAACCGATACTACACTACTCACTACCATTAATTTTTTTTTATTGCTCCTTGGCGTTTTTGCTAAGATCAAAATGTAGTATCTGTTCTCAGCATCCAAGCAACATTAGACGTTTTACTATCGACGAAAATATTGCGTTTCTATAAGTAAATATGACAATGCAAAATTACAACTGTATATGACAGAATATTACTTTATTGGAAGCTGTTTATAAAATAAATTTGCAAATTAGGAAAATTTAAATGTGTATGGGCTGTTTTCAGTGTACTATATATACGGTATTAAAGTATAGTATGTTGTATCATAGAATAAAATAGGCACAACCTGTTTTGATGCTAATATAATTAGAAGAGATGGAAAAAAACTTCGCATTTATTCATTTAGATATATATTATATAGATATATATCTTTGTCTTTCTTCTTCTAAAAAACCTTAAATATTACATTTCAGCTTTCTCTATCTGTCTCCTCTCCCTTACTCCCTAACCCTTTAAATTATTACATTTCGACTCTCTCCCTCTCTCTCTTAAACCCCCTAAAATGTTACATTTCAGCTCAAATTATCTCTCTCACTCACCCTCTAACTCACTCTTTCATCCTCTACCCACTCCCCTACCCATGATGTTTAAATCTTTTCTTTCTCATACATCCTATCCATCTTTTATTTCCCGCGTCAATACAACCAATTCTCTAAACAAATAAATCCTGCTAAACATTTGATGCAATTGGAGAGCAGCGGCCATTTTACGGCAGCCATTAACCGCCAACTCTTTTGTCTCTTTGTAAACAGTCGTCCTCCTTCTCTACACACTCCGCTGCCTCCACACGTGGGTGGCGACTCGCCTCCTTCTTTCTTTTCTCAATTACTGACATCGCTTTTTACGATCATTGCTTTCATTCGCAGAATTAAATACTCTAAAAATATTTGTACATCCACCAGTTGTTTTCTTCTACTCATACAAATAGATACACGCATGTACACACATACACACATTCTAGCTACAAAAGGCGAATTATTGCTAGTCAAGAAGTAACTTGAAAAGTTTTAGTTGACTTTTTTAGAATTAAGAATTATGGGATACAATTAAGATATCTAAATTGTATATCTCTTATTAATGTTACAATGAAAAATATATAAAACATCAATATTATGATGTGTTTGTTTGTTTGTGTTTCACCGGCCATTCAATTTTTTATAAGGTCATCCCACATCAAACAATCTTTTTTTTTCTACAGAATCAGACAATTTTTACAATGTTTCTTGGTTGTGAATATATTTTTAGAGTGTGTAATTTTACTATTCATATTGCGTGAGTGATTTTGTTTGATGTTTAGATTTTGGTATGCATTTTTTTTCTTTTAGGTTGTTTCAGATATTATTTGGACCATTCTTTTGATGATATTTTTTTCAAATTGTTTTCTTAGTAACAAGAGTATTGACATTTCTATGCAGGTTTATTGGTATTTGTTTCTTGTCAAATGTTATTTTGTTAATACTCGATTAAAAAAATAAATATGTTTGTACAAATTAGTTCCTTTAAGAAACCCTATCATTTGGGAAAAAGAAATATTTTCTAATAATGTTTTTATATTTGTTAGTTTGTAACATTTGTTGCGTATATGTGTATATGTATTTGCAGGTTTATTGCAATGGTTACACCGAGGTTCATCTTCTCTAATAATATGTATGTGGGTCAGTCTTGTGTATTGATTTACTCCTCTCCAGTAGTTAGGCACAAGGCCAGTTTTTATCTTACTCCCACAAGTAAGATGTGACCCAAGGTCGGGTCGGGAAAGTAGGGTTTAAAAATTGCCTGGGCATTCCCCGGTAGGGGCGCCTCAGACAGTAAGCAATAAACTTACTCTTTCTCAAAGAGGGTAGGCGAAGCCTGGGAGGGTGGGCCTCCTAGAACTGCACAGGACCGTCCTATAGACCGGCGTAAATCAAGCCCCGAAGGCCAAGACAATGCCAGTCTATGGGGTGCAGTATCCATCGTAACAGATACTACACTTTGATCTTAGCCAAAAGGCCAGTCTTGTGTAGTCAATATGAATACGTGTTAACACGGTGTCTTCCTTTCGATCAATAAATATAATGAAGATGTCTTTATTTGTAAATACAGAGCATAGCAGAAAGGTGGCATCGATTTCCAAGGTTAATAAAAAAAAAACATATCAAGATAAAAGAAAACACTTCATATCTATGAAGTGTTTTATATGTTATTTTCTTTTCTGTTTCGTTGTAACGATACAGTATTCCTTTCAAATGCATTTTTCCCTCTGTCGTAATGATACCGTAACGAACGAAGCGGCATTCACCCTAGACCGGTTAAACCGGCTTCCTTCGAAGGAGGAAGTTTCTAGGGAATCTCAAATTCACAAGCGGTCCCCAGTCGCATGTATATCCAGGTCAGGGGAGATGACAACGTTAGGTTTTTGCAGTTCTTGCAGAGAGTTATCGATGCCCTCCTACATACAGCGCCTGGTATTCCCAAATTGTCACCCATCTGGTACTGACCAGGCTCAACGTTGCTTAACTTCGGTGATCTAACGGGAACCGGTGTGTCAACGTGATTATGCCGTATACAACGTCTTGTAACGATCCCGTACCGGATGAAAAATAAATCAAACAATTCGTTGGTGAGCTTCAAACTTTAGACGAACATGGTCGGCTTTAAACAAGGGCCGCTATAAGGAGAGCAAATATGCAGCTGTCCCGACTTCAAGACAGCAGTTCTCCATGTTCGTTCGAAGTGTTAGCAAATCTTACACATGCCCCTCCGTTATAAGACGAGAGTTGTACATGAGTTAAGTCTGGTGGACTTTCAAATCTGTACAACTTTGTGCTATGACGTTCTCTCAACAGCTGTTCACATCTGCAGTGATGAAGCGTAGTTCTATTTATCGGTGATGGTTAATAAGCAGAACTTTCTATGCTCGTCAGTGACGAATTAACTCCACAAACGACCACTTCACAGTGCGAAGGGTGACTGTCGAGTGTGAAATAGGTGATTTATTTCATCATAGATTTTCAATTGGATGAAAAAAGCTCTGAAAATGAACAGTCCGACAGTCGCTTTGTTACTGTCGGACTGCTGTTCTATTCAGTCCTAGGGGGTGAACCCTCCCAAGCTTTACCATCTTTTTGAGATAGGGGTTAATCTATTGCTAATCACCTGGGGCGCCCCTACCGGGGAATGCCGATGGAGCTGCTGCGGCATTTTTTTCTAGACTTATCCTAGTGCGCTTTCTTCTCAAAACCATACCTGACCTTGTGTCTAACCTCCTGGAAAGATGTAAATATGTATTTGGGCCGTTTCATGTTGTCCGAGAATGTTAGGCCGAGGAGTTTTAAATTCATGAAGAAATGCTTTAGTGTTTTAATTTTAAAAAGTTAAACTTTAGAAACAAGGAGGTCTTCGTAGGGTTTACTCGGCGTTAACCACTTTCACATTACCCATTACCGCCGTCAAATAACTGTTTGGACGACGTTTATTATTTGTTTATCACTTAAGCATTTTTTTAATTGATAATCTATTGTTCCCTGGTCGATGAGTGATGTTCTCAAATCAGTCAAAGTTATTCAAAATATTTGACGATATTTCTAGGATATATATTAATGTTATTTCGATTATTAATGTTTTTATGGGTGTTATCCCTCGTCAGTCTTTTCACTAATATTCATATAAAATGACATCTCCGTCGGTGAAGTTTAAAAAAAAAGAAATAAGAAAGAAAGATCACAAACTAGAAATTTTCTGAAAAAAGGAAAGAAAGAAAACCGCATTAATCCGAAGAAACAAGAAAGGTTAGAAAGAAGGGAAACGCCTCATTATGGAAATAGAGTAAATAATTTCTTTCTGAATTCATTTTAGACAATAAGGGGTTCTCGTACTTGCTATTTGCTTTTTTCTTTCCCCCTAAACGCTAAATGGTTTTGTCCCGCAGTTGTGATAAATTCTTTTATTTATACAAAAATTATTGGCTACATATGTGCATACATGTTTCAGCTGCCATTTCGTTCGAAATCCAGGTTTACTTGCTATTGAGCACTACTGTATAAACATTGGAGTTTTATTGGCTTAACATCTAGGAAACAATACAATCACTATATACACACACACAAACAGATACAACCCCCCCCACACACACATATATATATATATATATATATATATATATGGGGGTGTAGGCTGAGCTCTGTAGTGAGTAGTATTAGCACAGCCGTCATCGTGACTTCAATGCAATGTTCCTTTCAGTAGTCGAACACTTTGACAACGGCTGCCTTTAAATAGGTTTAATCTCTCGCTGATTTACCGGGTTGTTGATAGCGACCGTGTGGGCTGAGACGTCGGAATTTGAGTTTGAAACATGAAGGAGGGAGAAATACACATTGGTCTTTATTATAAAGTAGAGAATGCTGCTTTTTATATTTTGGTTGTTGTTATTTATAAAACCTTTCTGGGGTTAATTTTCCTAAGTGGTTGTGAGTTCAATTCCTACCGAAGTAACAATGAAACAAATAAACGGATACTCGGTAGCTAAAAGGGATGGAACGCAAATTTACACGAATGGTTAATATAAATAGTTCATTTGGATTATTCGGACTACTATTCTCATCTTGATTGTTATTTTTCCACCGTTTCGGTCGATGTAACCTCCTAACTTTTTCTTTTCGAATTTTGGAACGCATTCCACACCTCTCTCTCTATAAAAAACAACTATGGATATGAATTCATGTATTCACAATTATAAATGATAAAAGTGAATGTTCCCATCGATATAAAAAAGCGAGAATAAAAAATCTATTAAACAGCGCTAAATGAATCTATTCAACCAGAAAAAATAATCTTTAACAAATTAAAAAAACATAAGCAAGTTCTAATTAACAATCAATTTCTTAATTATATTGTTGATGGACAAATTGAATTAATGATTAAGAACTTCGACAATACTAATAATACTCAGCTTAATTGTCCACGCAACAATTCCCACTATATTAATTTATCCTATTGTAAGCAAATACATCCGAATTTTAAATTGGATGAAAAAGCTCTGAAAATAAATAAAAAAAACATACATATATTTCCCCTATTAACTGTAATAATAAAATAAGGTTAATCATTTATTATACAAGATTAAAAATATTAAACCCTATAAGTTACGAATAAGTATTTTAAGACCCCAAAGTAATGTAAATGTAAAGTCGTCGACCATACTCGAGGGCGACCCGAAGGCTCATTGACGACTGCACCGAGATGTAGGGAAGGGCGACACTCCTTTCCCATGATTACTCAACTTACCCTTGATGTTCACCTTATAATGCTTAGTATTTAGCAAAGGAGCATCAATTACCGTTTTAAAGTCTTTGGTATAACTCGACCGACGATTGAACTCCGGTCTTCCAGTCTATTAGCGAACACTAACCATTCTACCAAAGTAGTAAAAAGGTAATTATGATCGGGCAAAATTGTTAATTTTTATGTAATTCTTTGTTATTATAGTTTGCAGTGAAGATTGAACCGTCAACTCCCTGAAGACTGTCACTTAAAACTAATTGTTAATCAACGTATTTAGGAGTTATGCCAGGGATCAGAATAATTCAAATAATAAATTCCCATCTAAAAAAAATTCGAACACATAAATAGTTCAGTTCGAACTTTCGCTAGGGTTGTTGACTCTAACAATGGCGTATGAAAATACTGGCGAATGCAACGACCGAATCGTTATGAAGATCGCAACCACCACGAAAGGGAGCGGAACGAAACATGTAATTAAAGAAGAGGAAAGGGGAGAAGGGAATCCTTCGCATTTTGAAAGCAGTTTCATATCTTAACATTAGTTCTTTACACTGAATTGGTTCTCATTGAATCGTCTCCCTGAAATGGGGGGTGGTTATTGGGATAGAACGGTAACACGCTTTAGCGGAACTTAGATCTGGAAAAAAGAAGAAGAAAAATGTCTTAATAGCAGATACCCGGCATTACCAGGATGAAGGGTTAACATAAAATAAGAGTTCAAAACTCTGTGTTTTTTTTATACTACCGAATCACCTTTATCAATGGCCAAACGCCACTCGAGGACAAGGATTAATACGTTTAGTCAGTTAGACGAGGTGCAACGCTCTGAGAGGACAGGAAAACGATGGGTGGAATAGGCAGGATTTTATTATTTAAGAATTTGTTAACATTGGACTTGAAAACGACCATGTTTATTCAGCCGGGAAGCAGCTCCGTGTTATTTTATTCAACAGACCGGAAGTTCTTGGAAATAACTTTTTTTCATGGAATTTCCATTTAGTTTTAGTACACATAGAGAAAGAGAAATTCTTTACAGTGGTTGTAGCTAGACAAGTTTTGCTATGAATGGTCTGGGAACCAGAAATTGAGTGGAACCAGAAATTGGAGCTCAGTCGAGCACCTACCATGAGAATAACGATAAAGTAAATAAAGACTAACAACAATTCTTTTGTGAGAAAGAGACAGTAGGGAAGTAAAGAGATCATCCTCCACTAGATTGCCAAGTCGGTTTTGTACTGTGTAACGGAAAGAAAACGGTGCTCTAAGTGTACTAGTTATTTACCTCCCTTCCACCTCGGGAAGATGTGACACAAGGTCGGAAGGTGGGGATTAAAAAGCCAGCGCACAAGAGGCGTGTGCACTTTGGCCCACAAAAATGCCCGAGCAGCCTCATTGGAATTCCTTGCTAGGGACGTCTCAGGCGATTAGTGATAAATTACCCCCTGCGCAAAGCAGAAGAAGGTAAATATTGGGAGGGTTAACCCCCTAGAACTGCGCAGAATCATACCTCAGCCCGATAGATGCAAGGTTATCACCAATTCATAAATGACCCAGACTATGTCGGACTGACTGTCAAGGACGTATCCTCGACTGGTATGAACAACACATAATCAAGCTGTGCCAGGAATTTCAGTTAGCAATTCGTTAGTGATTTGTTGTTGTTGTTGTTGTTTTTGTTGTTACTAAGTGAGTTGGAGTTCTGCATAGAGCTTATGTAGATCGTGCTTCAAGATTATCTGGTCTTGATGAAGTACTCCTCGTTTATCGCATTTATGATAGCCTTGTGCCTAACTTGTTAAAATGTATGTCTTATATTTTTCGAAAATAAATAATTCAAAGTGTAGCATCTGCATTATCTTGAAATATGGCGTCTTGACCTTACCGTTAGTGCAAGAAATGGACTCAACTTTCGCATTTATTCATTTAAATGACGTTGAGCGACGTGGATGTTGTCAAAATAAGGGATCACGCTTTTATTTCGTTCGGTGGATACTTATGAAGGCGTTCAAAACATCAACTCCGCTTCCGTAAGAACGCGCCTCTGCGTACAACGGAAATGCAAAACGGTACGTAGTTTAAGCAGATTCATCTCTAATTCGATTGGTTGATTTAGCTTTGGCTGGTGGGCAGCTTACACAGACATTTCCTGTACAGCAAGGGTGCATATGCATGCTTGATAAAAGGGGAAAACGAAGAAGAGAGAGAGAGAAGAAACGCACGCACATGCGCGCGTACACATACATAAGCATCCGTTATTATCTTCTCTATTTATATGTTTATTTATCTCTATTTATATTTATATATATATATATATATATATATATATATATATATATATATATATATATATATATATATATATATATATATATATAGGTAAACATTATTAAATAACGCGGAGTGTTTTTGCTTGATAGAACTTTTTTTTTCAATTTTCCGAAGGGTCCATTAATGTTTCGGTCAAATTGCTGTATGTAAGTACCATGGGTTTTCTTATTCCATTTTCTTTTCTTTTTTGCGAGTACTTTCGATTTGATTCGTCAAACCATCTTCAGACGGTTTTAGTTTTGGTTTCTTAAAAAATATATCTCTACTGTTGATTTTTTTTTAATTATTATAACGGCCAGTAATTTACAACTTAAAAGGAGCGTCTATAATATTGAGATGTTACATGAGAGCGTGATTACGTTCTAAGAGCGTGCAAGATTCAAAAGTTTGATTGCTTAACCGTTAAGAATTTAATTACGTTCTGAGCGCGTTCAAGATTCAAACGTATAATTGCTTGATGGCTAAGAATTTGGTAACGTTTATTACTATGCTAGAAACTTTAAAATGTTATGACTAGTTTCGTAATTCATTGCAGGATGTTTAGTTTTTATGTAGAGGGCTTCAAGAATTTTTAATCTTTTGGTGTTAGTATCGCGATGTATTATTTTAGTATTATCTATATTGAGAAGGGGGCAGTCATGCTTTTTTAGGTATTGCCAAATGGAGCTAGTATGCTAATGTTTTTTTTTTTTCAATAATAGTTTGAAATAATTTGGGGGGAGGGGGCTTTGACATTTAAAAAAAAAACTTTTAAAAGTTTTCCATTGCGCTAAGCACAGACGACGGACAAGCAGGAGAGGTACGTCGAGGAAGTGGAAGGACGCTGGTCAACCGGGTAGGATTCTGCTGTCTGCGCTAATATGGAGACGAAAGGGTTGCTTCGAAACTTTTGTCTCCACATGAATTCGCGCAGATAGCTGTCTAAGAGTTTCCTGCTGGTGCCACACTCTTTTTGTTCCTTTGCTTGGCTTCCTTCCACATTCTTTCAGCGTGGTTGGTAGTCGCTTCGTTAATGGGTCCACGAAATTTTGACTGTGGTTAACAGTCAGATGTTTATACCCCTCCTCTCCTAACTTGTTGTACGCCTTCCAGCAGTCTGATATGACCGTGATCCTAAGCAAGACGAACTTTTTTTTATTATTGGGAGGAGTGGTTCGGCGTTTCTGTTCTCTGTGAGGTCGTATCCCCCGAAGACCTAGAGCGGCTGGACAACTCTACCGACGTTGTTTTTTTTCTATGGTTAAACAGAGACTCATCTATCTCCACCGTATACCCTGGACCTCCGATCTGACGAGGAGTTCGTAACAAATGCTCTTCGCAGACCTCCCTCAGAAAACTTTTCCAATCGGCCTGCGTATTCGGTGATCTGACGCCGCATTCTGTTGCCATTTCCCGGGATCACAGGTACATCAACTTCAACTGACAGCTGATTGGCTAATCGCTCGTAGCATGTCCGAACGCTGCTGACACGAAGTTCAAAGAAAATTGGTTCATGTTCGATAAAAGTACCGAAAAGTGAAATGAGATTTTCGGGTTTTCATCATCATCATCATCATCATCATCATCATCATCATCATCATCATCATCATCATCATCATCATCATCATCATCATTTATTTATTTGTAAGTTCTCACACAGATCATCATCAGTGATTGCTCACTGATAACAACCAGTGGTATTTCCTGGAGTCTGAGTAAAAACAAGCCTACCCAGATTTCCAGTATTCTTCATCTCTTTTCGATAACCACCGCAAATAACATTGCGGTATCGCAACAACCACTTATAATTGATTTCATGCTGGTAAGGACCATCGATCTTCTCTGGGATTTGAGTGGAAATACACCTCCCAAAGGTCCCAGCCTTCTCCGCACTCTTCCAGTGGAGGTCTGGTTTGTGCTGTCCCTCCTCGGTCTCCTCCTCGACCCTCTATAAATATTTTGTTTTGCGTCAGCCTAAGCCCACATCATTTTTTAATTTTTTAAATTTTAATTTTTTTTTCTTTTTTTGGGGAGGAGGGAAGGGAAGAGGAGAGCTTATGGTTGTTTCTTGTAATTTCTGTTGCTTGGTTAATTGTTGTGGTGTTAGCTGAGGTTGGTGTACTTTACTGGGGGTATGAAGTGATGTTTCTTGCAGTTTCTGTTCCTTGGTTCATGTTGTGGTGTTCTTCGTGTGGTTTTGTTTTCTCCCTATTGTAAATTCCTTGTGCCTGGTTACCCTTTGTAGCTTATCCGGGTTGGTTTCTGCATTCAAGGATTTTCCTTAAGATTGCAGCTGTTTTGATTATTGTCGTCCTTTGTATGGTTTCAATGGTCCCTTTGATTCCAATTTCTCCCAATCTTTTCTCCAGGTTTTTTGGGATTGTTCCTAGTGTTACGATTATCGGTATTATACTAACTTTCTTCATGTTCCATATTCCTTTCTATTCTCTGGCTAGTTCTCTGTATTTGCTTTGTTTTTTCGTCACTTTGATCTTCACTCTGTGGTCTAGTGGAACGGCGAAATTTATGATTTTGCAAGAATTTTCCTTCTTGTCGATTATAATACCATTAGGTCTCGTTGCTTGTATGAGTGTATCTGTTTGTATATCCATATCCCAGATGATTGTGTGTTTTTCGTTTTCCAGTACTGTTTCCGGTTTATGTTTGTACCATTTGTCTGCGTATTAAAAATTCAATCGTTTGCACAGCTCCCAGTGTACTGCTTTCGCCACACAGTCATGTCTGTTCTTGTATTCTTATCGGGCGAGTTTGCTACATTCACTTATTATATGATTTACTATTTCGTCTCTTTATCCACACAGTCTGCATTTACTGTTTTCTAGGGTTTTATCTATTTTAGCTTTAATGTAGTCTGCCCTAATCGCATTGTTCTGTGCAGCCATCAGTATAGATTTTGTTTCTCTCTTCAAGTTTCCTTTTCTTAGCCATGTCCAGCTATTTTCGTTGGTTTCTTCTCTTGTCAGTCTTATGAAGCGTCCATGTAGTTGTTTTTCTTCCTACTTTTCTTTTCTTGTCTCTTTGTTTCTGGTTTCGATGCTTCACGAGTTCTTCGCTGGAACGTTGTCTCTTACTTCGGTTATTAGCCTGTCCGTGTTCTGAGTTATTATTTCTCCAGCTCTTTTTTGAGTCTTAAACACACTCTTCTATACTTACCAGTCCTCTTCCCTCTTCATTTCTTCTCATATAGAGTCTGCCCGTATTGTTTTTTTTTGGGTGTAGAGCATTGTGTATGGTCATTGATTTCCTAGTCCTCTGGTCAAGGTGCCCGAGTTCTTTTTTAGTCCAGCCTATGAATGGTCCAGGGTATCTTAATAGCGATACTGCCCAGTCGTCTTCAGTTTTCCTCTTTTCATTTCTAGTAGTGCACACTTTTCCATTCCTTAACTTAAGATTCTGGTCGTATTTATCAGCTTTTCCAGTTCCTTTTTGCTTTTTGCAAATAGTTTCAGATTGTCCATGTACATCATGTGGTTTAGTCTTAGTTTAGTGTCTCTAAACTTGTATCCAGTATCACATTTTCTGAGTATGTAGTTGTGCGACATTATGGCTATTATAAACAGTAGTGGTGATACCAGTATCGTTGGGAAATGCCTCTCTGTATTTTTATCTGAGTCACTCTGCTTCTTCTTCTTATTTTTATTATTTTATTATTATTGTTATTATTATTATTTTATTATATTTTATTTTTTTAACTTATTTATTTTCTATTATTTTTGTGTTTATAATTAATTAATTAATAATTGTATTTATTTATTTATTTATTTATTTATTTATTCGCTCTCGATGTTTGAATCGGTATTTCATAATATTTCGGGAAAATCCCTTCTTATAATGATGGAAAATACGGATTCTAAACTTTGTTTTTGAAACGTGCAAAAAGGCGGTGCAATAATAATAATAGGGGAAAAAACAACAAAAAAACTCATTTCACTATTGTATTTATCTTATCTTGATTCCAATCCGCTTATATCCGACACATCTCTGCATTGGAATCGCCTATGCACAATGCTTTAAACAAACTACATCAACCTCTTTTATATGTAAAACTTTTCTCGACGGCTATAGAAATTAAAATGGACAACATTACTCCAAGACTGAACACGTGATCAACTTATACAACAAACAATTAAAACTGTATAAAACATGTTTAAAATATTCGTTAATTTCGTTAATTTCTCCTTTTGATAGATTTAAAGTTTATATATTTTATATTTTTTCAAGCTTTATATATATATATATATATATATATATATATATATATATATATATATATATTTCTATGTACATGATTCGCTCCTAAACTAATAAACCAATAATTATGAAGTATGGAACATATATTTTAGGCAACACGCTGAGTAACGTGGGCATATTCTTTTTGTAAACTTTACTATTAAGGGAGTCTGCACCCCAAACTGCCCTCCACAAAAAATTATCATTTACTGAAAACGACTGTTTCTCCCGCTGACACATTGTAACTAGTCGCTCACTGGATAGTGACGTCTAGTTATATAGATGGTCATAGTGGTGATGCAGCAGTCAAAGTTTTTGTGTTTTCATTTTCTTTGTAACTTCAATAATGTCAGATAAAAACGCAAACGCTGCACATCGAAAAGCATTGGTTATCAAGCTCTCACCGATTCTCTCTCTTCTTATCGGGGTCAGGCAGTGCAATGGGGAAAAGGTGGTTTGTTACTTTCAACATTTCTAAAACCACGTCTGGATTCTTGTTTTTCCCCACTCGAAATGAACGGCTCTCTCCAGACCTAAAATGGAAGGATACATCCAATCTGTTGCTAGGACCACTGGATAAGGGGTCGGCCGTTGCTACCGCTCCAGACTCTTGATGCATTCCTCTACTTATATAACAGACAGATAAGGTATTGCTGACACATATTGAAAAGTGCCGCCCAGGGTACTCTTCTTTACCCTGACAAAGTGCAGAATCGATTAATAATAATAATTATAATAATTATAATAATTATAATAATTATAATTTTAGTTAATAACACGAAAATAATACATTCCGAAACCAATTAACAAAAAATACTCGAAAATATTTTTTATTAAATTCCAGCAACCTACATTTAATAACATCATGTATGAAACCAGTAACAACATATTAGAATGCTTAATATAAATACAATTGTTAATGTTTTTCCTGGAGCAATACAAGACTGTTGTTTTGGTGTCTAACTAACTTCACCTGCGCGTTTCTCGGCTATCTTTTTAAATTCTCTTCCTGTTTACAGCTTTTTCGTTCATTTGTTTTTGTCACCTGAACATGATTAGACGAATAATCTAAAACGTTATGGAACATACATTGTTTTTTTTTTATTATTTTAACACAAAACAAATAATCAGAAAAATAAAAAAGATAAAAAGGTATAATAAAGCAAAATAATTCTATTTTTAACAATGTTTGCTCAAATGAAATAATGCTGCCTAAACCCACACATACAGTATATATATATATATATATATATATATATATATATATATATATATATATATATATACATATCCCAGGTAACCAAATCTACGACATATTCATTTACGTACGTTCGAAAAATCCAAGATCAACAACAGTTTCGTGTACGATCATTTTTGAGACGATGTGGATTTTTATTGATATTTATATCTTCATCATCACTGGGAATATACACCAACTTCGACGTCAAAACAGCATCAACATCAGAGTACAGTTCACTTTTAGTTATACAGCAATTCGATGGGATGATGGAGGGTTGGGATATTATAAGTAAAATCCACTTCCAATAGCATATAAAGGGGGACAATAGGGAAAAGAAAGATTGTCAAAAGTATAGAAAAAAGTACGGGTATAGAAAAAAGTACGGGTATAGAAAAAACATACATTAATAGCACAAGAAATTAATTTTTTAATTATTTTTTTCTAAAAGAGAAATATACAAGCATAACAAGAAACGTTCTCAAAAACATATCTTAATAGTAATTTAAAAATGTTAAAAGTAATTGTTACACCGGCCGTTCTTACACAGGAGAAACTACACCGGTTGTCACTATAAATAGTGCGAGTCACCAGAGACACTGAAGACAAAGCACCACCTTGTAACTGTCTAACCAAGAGCTAGTCACTTTCTTACTTTGTTAATACACTTGTTAAACCAACCCTCGACTTGACTTCCTTTATTTATTATTTACTGTGGAACAACTTCACAACAGATTGGCGACGAGGAATCGAAACGATTTCACTGCAAAAAAAAAAAAATCACCCAAAGTGATTCGCAAGATCTTCACGGAAAAAAACCCATCTTAGTCAGATATTTGGATTCGCAAGGATTAACAGCAAATTAACTACTGAGTAGTTAAGCGAAAAAACAAACAAAAAAAAAACACAAATTCAAAACTTGCTACCAAAAATCGAAAACTAAAAAACGTGTTAGACATTTTCAATTATTGAAATAATTGAATACACTGATACCTTTATTTTTTTTCTCTTCAAGTTTCACTGACTCGTTAAGATAAATGTTATCCGCGTCAACTATTACAGATATTGTGTAAGTTTGTCGTTATTATTAGGACAACATCTGATATTTGAGCAAAATCCGGATTGACTATTTATTAAAACGGTCTATCACAGAATTGTCGAGAGCAAAGGACGGATAGTAAACAAATATATTCGCGTAAGTCATTTGTGCTTCTAACAAAGAACTGTTAAATAAGCAAGTTGCATTTTTGCAAAATGAAAAGGGGTTAAAAAGATTTCCCATAAAACTAGTCTTATTAGGCTTATAGCGACGGACTTGGTTTTGTAAAACTACGTACACATATATATAAAAAAAAAAAAATTTTTCTTAGTTTTGTTTTTCAAACAAAAGAACTGGGATTGAATTTTTTTTATTAAGGAATAATATATTTCTTGTTTAGTGTATTAGTTGAGCAAACTAATTATATTAAGCACGTTGTGGGGAAAACTGATTTATTTTTACAAGTGTAAATTGTGTGGTGCATAACTTGAATTCGTGAATGATGGACACTGAATTCAAAGATTCTCTTTTTCAATTACTTAAATTCCAAACGGAACAAAATGTTGCGTTACAAAGACAGCAAGTTGAACAACAAATGGAACTTCAAAGAAAACAAGTTGAAATCGAGGAGAAATTTAAAAGAGTTGTTGGAACAGCAAAAAGCCCAAAGAAAAATGCATGCTGAACAAAAAGAGCTGGCGACAACACGAGAAGAAAGATTCCAAGAAAAACTGCCACAACAGCAGAAACACTTCGACGAACTCTTGATAAAAACACAGGAGGAACAGAGAAAATTTCTGGAGGCAACACAGTTAACGAAAGCAAACGAGAATCATAATGCATTCTCCCAGACGGCTGTATGGAGCGCTATCGAAATTTTCAATTATAATCCAGAAGACGATGTCACTTTTGCTCACTTCTATAGAAGATATGAGGATATTTTTGTATCGGACTGCAGTACATGGACAGACTCTAAAAAGGTTAGATTTTTGCTAAGAAAATTAGGAGCTGCCGAGCATACAAAGTTCGTGAATTTTATCCTTCCAAAAAAGACCAGTGAGTTGAACTTCCAGAGGGCAGTTACTTTACTAACAGAACTGTTTTCTACAAAAACTTCTCTTTTCCACAGGAGATATAAGTGTATGAATGTCACTAGAAGAGAGGAAGACGACTACATTACGTATGCAAGTATAGTAAATAAACTTTGCGACGATTTTAAATTAGAGGAATTATCATCGAATAATTTTAAATGTTTAATATTCTGGCAAGGTCTGGTCTTAAATAAAGACTCTGAAATCAGACGTCGTGTTTTAAATAAACTCGAAAATGAGCCATGTCTAACAATACAAAACTTAGCGGAAGACTGTGAACGTTTTGTTGCGTTGAAACAGGACAGTCGTGACATAGAGGAAAACGGAGTGTCGCACATTAAAAAAATCCATCAGAAGAAAAAATTGACTTCAATGAATAACCAGAGAAAAAAACATGGAAAAGATCCACCTGGACCGTGTTGGAGGTGTGGAGATAACCATTGGTACAATGAGTATCCCTACATATTCTAACAATGTGACAACTGCCACCAGAAAGGACATAAGGCATCACGTTGTAGAAAAAAAATCTGGTAGAAAGACAGCCATTAAACTGACAAAAATTGAACCTGAAGAACAAAATATCCGGAAATATGTACAGGTCAAAATGCTTAAAAAAAAGTAAGACTACAGCTTTCTAGTGGGTCTGACATTTCCATCATTAATGTACAGACATGGAAGAAGCTTGGGAGACCCACTATGATCAAATCACAAAAAACGGCGAGAAGCGTCAGTGGTGAAAAAATAACCTTCGAAGGGGAATTATTGACGAATATTTCTTTCCAGAATAAGACCGTAAAAGCCAACATTTTTGTTATGCGAAAATCGAATAACCTTTTTGGAACTGATCTGATTGAAAAGTTTAGCCTATGGGATCTGCCTTTAAGCTCCTTTTGCCAAAAGGTTGAGGATTCGAATGTGGAGGCAGAAAAACTCAAGAGGGAATTAAAAGAAAATTTTCCAGACGTATTTTCAGGCGGTCTTGGAAGGTGTACAAAAGCGGTAGCAAAGTTTGAAGTTAAAACAAATGAACTACCTGTGTTCAGAAAGAAAAGAAATGTTCCATACGCCGCTATAGAGCAAATAGACGGTGAATTAGAAAGACTCGAGAACATGGCTGTCATTTCAAAAATTGATCACAGTGAGTGGGCTTCACCTACAGTTTATGTTAAGAAAAAGAACAAGGAGATTCGGGTTTGTGCCGATTTTTCCACAGGCTTGAACAAGGCATTAAAAAATCACCATTACCCTCTTCCAAGCCCTGAAGAAATATTTGCGAAACTGAGTGGAGGAAAATATTTTTCTAAAATCGATCTCAGCGACGCTTATCTTCAAATCCCTGTCGATGAAGAGTGTTCAAAACTGCTATGTATCAATACCCATAAGGGATTATACAAATTTAACCGACTTCCTTTTGGAGTAAAGGTCGCCCCTGCGATTTTTCAACAAATTATGGACATGATGTTAAATGGGATGGATTTCGCAGTAGGGCACCTGGACGATGTGTTAATAAACAGCGTTAGCAAAGAACAACACAAGACTCATGTAAACCAAGTATTCAAAAAAATCCAGGATTATGGGTTTAAAATCAAAGATGAGAAATGTACTTTTTTCATGGGAAAAATAAAATACTTAGGACAAATCATCGATGAGCAAGGAAGAAGGCCAGACCCAGATAGGGCAATGGCGATACGGAACATGCCTGCTCCAGAAAATATTGCGTCTCTACAAAGTTTTTTAGGGTTGGCGAATTACTACAATGTGTTCGTACCAAACATGCATAAACTAAGATCACCCTTAAATGAACTGTTAAAGAAGGACCAAAAATGGGTCTGGACGCAAGAGCGCGAAGAAGCGTTTCAGAAAATTAAAGATATCTTAACGTCTGACTTGTTTCTGGCACATTATAATGCCAAGCGTGATATTGTAGTTGCAAGCGATGCCAGCAACTATGGTATAGGAATATGCATATTGCACAAAATGGATGATGGAAAATTAAAACCCATAGCCCATGCATCCCGAACACTTCTACCAGCCGAAAAAAACTACTCTCAGATTGAGAAAGAGACTCTAAGCATTATATTCGCGGTAAAGAAATTTCATCGTTTCCGTGCAGGAAACGATGAAATTTCTTTACCGCGGTAGACAATTTCTGTTACAAACAAACCACAAACCCTTATTAACGATTTTCGGATCGAAAAAGGGACTACCACAACACACTGCGAATAGACTCCAAAGATGGGGTACCATTTTTCTTAACTACAATTTTCAAATGGAGTATGTACCATCTAAGAAATGTGGTCATGCAGACGGGTTATCAAGGTTGATACCTACGCAGACAGAACCATTGGAGGATATGGTGATAGCAGCCAGTCAAGCGGAAGCTGAAGTCAAAAAGAACGTTATTAATCCCCAGAGGGGATATTTTCAAAGGGGGGTGCTACACCGGCCGTTCTTACACAGAAGAAACTACACCGGTTGTCACTATAAATAGTGCGAGTCACCAGAGACACTGAAGACAAAGCACCACCTTGTAACTGTCTAGCCAAGAGCTAGTCACTTTCTTACTTTGTTAGTACACTTGTTAAACCAACCCTCGACTTGACTTCCTTTATTTATTATTTACTGTGGAACAACTTCACAACAGTAATATAATTTGCAGTTTTACAATTACCCTAAGTAGATCTAAGTTTAATGATTGTTATAAGCCCAAATAATAATAATTAATAATAATAAAATTAATAATAATTATAATTATAATAATAATAATTATAATAATAATATAAAAATATTAATAATAAATACAATAGTATTATATGTATTAATAATAATAATATAAAAATATTAATAATAAATACAATAGTATTATATGTATTCATAATAATAATAATAATATAAAAATATTAATAATAAATACAATAGTATTATATGTATTAATAATAATAATATAAAAATATTAATAATAAATACAATAGTATTATATGTATTAATAATAATAATATAAAAATATTAATAATAAATACAATAGTATTATATGTATTAATAATAATAATAATAATATAAAAATATTAATAATAAATACAATAGTATTATATGTATTAATAATAATAATAATAATATAAAAATATTAATAATAAATACAATAGTATTATATGTATTAATAATAATAATAATATAAAAATATTAATAATAAATACAATAGTATTATATGTATTAATAATAATAATAATATAAAAATATTAATAATAAATACAATAGTATCTGTATTATTAATAATAATAATAATAATAATAATAATAATGTGAATAAAATAACATCAACATGAATAAAATATTAAAATATGCTAAGAGATTTAAAAGAAAGAAGAAATTCACCTATTGAAGTTACTTAACTTAACACTATTTAAAAATATACATACACACACACACACATATATATATATATATATATATATATATATATATATATATATATATATATATATATATATATATATATATATATATATATATGCATGAATAAACATGTATATGAAAAATATGTAAATATATAAATGTTTATATGTTTTCTATTTATTTCTTATATGTTGACGCATAGGAATACAAAATATCTTTAAAAAACAGAAGTTTCAGCCGCATTTTACGACCCTCGTCTATATAATGAAAAGTGCGTGTGTGCAGTGGTTGGTGGATGGTGGCAGCATGGGAAAAGAATAGAGCCAATGATATAAAGAAATGTGAACATGTGACTAGTACGTGTCCATCCATATATCTCTGACTTCCTCTTGAATCTTCACACCTAACGGGTGGGTGGTGTTTTGGATATTTTCCAAAATTTAAGTGAATAGAGTCATAAAATGTTGTCATGTTCGGGATGGGGGAAGGAGAGGCAGGAGAGGAGAAAAAAGTGGAGGTGATTTTTAATGTAACACATACAATTACACACACACACATATATATATATATATATATATATATATATATATATATATATATATATATATATATACATATAATACTGTTGCTCTAGTATTGGGCGATATAATGAAATTAGCGGCTTGCACAAAATCACAAAGAAGTGGAGACAATTAAGTAACAACAAGTCTTAGGTTTTGTTCGAAATTTTCTCTCTTTTAGATTAGTTATTTTCAGTTGGCCAGGCCAGGCCAGTCCACCCTACTACTTGAACCCTAGTTAAGAGGAGAAAAGCTTTCTTAAGTGTATCAGTGAATACGACACAACAGCGCAACCGGGATTTGCTGCTAGCCAAACCCGTAATCAGCCAGCTAAATGCTGAATCAATATTACACACAAACACAAACAAAAACACACACATGCGCACACACACACACATACATATATATATACATATATATATATATATATATATATATATATATATATATAGCCAGACACTACAGAGTGTTTCGCTGTATCGCAGTTTTTCAATTTGGCTAGACTATCAACTACAAGCTGAGAACGAAACTTCACTACTGATAGCCTGTTAAGACCCCCCCACACGCATATATATACAAAACAATAAACTCATCGCTATAAAACCAGTAGGCAAGGGAGGAGTAATCACCATGATGAACACTAATGAATACATAACAGAAATAGACATTCTCAACTCCTTGTTGTCGAACATGCTCA
>OY744525.1:92148685-92178685 GCA_963556195.1 Sepiola atlantica | reverse complement strand
GAGGACAGCTAAACAGGAATTTGTTAACATAAAACGACTGTGTTGTAGTCAGATGGGTGTCAGCACCGTGGTATTGGATTCTATAGGGTTATGGTTAGGGTTAGGGTAGTTTGTAGATAGAAACTCCGCACATTGATGTTCCGTTTAGCCCCAGGTACACAGGGAGAAAAGAAAATACAGTGGTGGTAGTTAGACAAGTTTTTGCAGTGAATGTTTTACAGGGAAGGGGAACCATAGGTAGGAGCTCAGTTGAACACCTCCTATGAAAATAACAATCGAGTAGAGAAAGACTAACGGTGTCTTTCAGACATCCACGAAGAAAAATGTATACATTTTCTCCTGCTACCCGTTGACTTTCACGTAAAGGACATATTCGCAGTTGTAACGTCTGACAATATCAAATCAACTGTGTGTGTGCAATATATTTATATAAATTATTTGTTTATAGAAAAGCCTTGTTTTTCCTTTCTGTAACAATAATTTTTTAATAAATTATTATAGGAGAGTGTCTTGTAATTCACATTTTCACTCCTATAAAAGCCCAAGCCACCTGTATGACAATGTTCCATCATGCGTCTCACATATCGCTTGCCTACCGACAATCACTTCATCAAACATCTCAAACATTTCTTGCGTGAGAAAATCTTCTACAACAAAGATGTGGTTGAAAATGCCCTTTGAGATTTTGTCGAGTTCCAGATGACGTAATTTTATGCACTTGAAATACATTGTAGCACTCACATGTTTTGATGTACTATTTTCTGTTGATGCAAGCAAGCAAGCGCTGAGTAATCAGCCCGTTAACTAACAGAATGGCTTATCGTATGAATACAGTTTATTGGACTAGTTTCGAAGCGTGCCCACGCAAGAATTTCCCGCTACGAACCAGTTGGGATTCAGGAGTCATGCAAATTGGTTGTCCTGTGGCGGGCTCTTCCCAGCTTTACGTGAAGATTCCTATAGAAGATTAATAAGATGCGCCCATTCGACCAGCGCGTTTACCACGATTAAAATACTATCTTAAATTTAGGCCAGAGAAAATACTATTTTAAATTTAGACCAGAAAAATACTATTTCAAATGTAGACCAGAGAAAATACTATTTTAAATGTAGACCAGAGAAATACTATTTCAAATGTAGACCAGAGAAATACTATTTCAAATGTAGACCAGAGAAAATACTATTTTAAATTTAGACCAGAGGAATACTATTTCCAATGTAGACCAGCGAGAATTCTATTTCAAATTAAAACCAGAGATAATGCTATTTTACATTTACGGACACACAAAAAGATACACATATTTAGTGAGCAAGGTATATCTAGTAGAAGTATGCAGAAAAAAGGATAAACTACCGAGACGACGGCGTGATAACGTACGTCCTGTAACTTCCAGATCAATCCGGTCAGTTTAACAAAGTAGTAAGAGACGAACGATGTTTTGGAACGACTTAAGACATATCAAAGTGTACCATTCACTATGGGGAGAAAACGTTTGATAATGATGAGGCAAAGTTGGTGGATCTTTGTTCAATCCCCGCATCAAGTAGTCAATTTTATTCTCGTTCGTCACGAAGAAGGATTTAAAACGAGATATAATTCATTTCAAACATCGCGAGGGGTAACATAAAAATACCGCACTGTTTTCTGTATTGTTTATTTTGTTTTGTATATGTTGGAGGGAATTCGATGAATATGGTTAGTTTTCCAAGAAATGACTTACCTCACAGTTTTTGTGTTTCATTGTTTTTCAATATATTCTCCATCCTTTAAAATACACTTTCAGCAAAATAATTGTTGGACAACGTTTGGTAATCGTAAAGATCGACGGTGTAAACAGTTTCTTCAAAAATTCGAATAAGATTAGTGTATAGGCGATAATGTATATGTATATATTTAAAGATTATAACACTAAGAACGTTTTGGAGTTAACATCAGTGTATCATTACGTAGCAATGGGGAAAACAGTCGTTTTACTACTTTTTTCATCGTGAGCTTTACAAAATAAATATGGCGGCATGCCGTAAGATTCCATTTTGTAAAAATCACGGTTCTTGTAGCATATTGACACATTTCAAACGTGTTTTATTTCCGATCACATGCTTAATACTAAATAGATTTTAAGTCGAAATAGTTCCTCATTTAATAATATTTTTTTAAAAACAACATAAAACCATTTTTATCGCTTATATGCAATAATTTTTTTATCGCATTATGTTTACACCGTCGATCTTTACGATTACCCAATTTCTAAAATTGTCTCAGGGATATTTTGTAGAAAAGTCCTGTCCCTTAATCTGGTGGATGTAATAAAAAACGAATGTTTTATTACTTACTTGAGAGGGAGAAATCAATTAATGTCAATGAATATTTGCATAAAAAATCGTTTCCCTTATATTTCTGCCTTCACATAGACTCGCACAAATAGCTGTCTACCATGCCGCTATGCGTTCCACAGTGGCGTTATTCTGCATTGTGTACAACGTAGAAATAAGAGTTGTAACGATTTCAACCGTGAGACATGGACCCTAACCTTAATCTGACGCATGTCTAGACTTGACTCACAAAAGTAGGCCAAGTACGCATGCACGCACCGCGCATGATCAGCTATTTATTTTTTTGCAAAACGCATTTTTCAATTAGTGACGGGTTTCTTCTACAAAAGATCTTTATTTGCTTCATCATCGATTGAAAGCTATGTTTCAAGCATAAATTCTTTGAGGGGGCAAAACAAGTTAAAGTCAGGGACAATTTGGCTATGAGTAAAGAGAAGTATGTGTTCTAATGATATACTTTATCTTTTCTGTTCTCGGTAAGTGAAGGAGAAATCCTTATAGACTGATGCAATTATTATGTCTTGTCCCAATCCAGATTCCCCCACTTTTGGGAAGCTGGATCCCCCTCTACCCACATTTAAAACTGACCTTGCGTCAAAACTCGTGGGAAAGCAATGGTGACTCTCCTCTGTTTTACTGGCGTCAAGCAAGGTTATCATTCATGGTTTGAGGGCAGAAATTCCCATTTTTTCATAAATGTTCTCAGAGTAACTTGAATTCATTTGTTTACTTTAATTCATTCCAAACAAGGCCAATTGCCACTGAGACGTAAGTGGCTAAATTTAATATGTGCTCGTTTTAGTGGGTATCTTCAATACGATTTGACCTTTAAACTATTTAACCAATTTGTAAACATATTCTTCTGACTAAAACATGCTGCTCCCATACACATCGAACATTTATGTGGAGTGCTCTTCCCAGTTACTAAAAAATTGATAACAGACATCTGTTCAAGTCTGGACTATTCGGACCACTGTTCTAATCTTAGGTGTTATTCTCACAACGTTTCGGTCGATGTAACCTCTGACATTCTTCAGGTGCGTCTTGTCTAACTTGGGAATCTTTATGTCGAACTCGAACCTTCTTCATGCGCGTCTTGTCGAAGTCATAAAATGACCTTATTTAGTTGCTTCGCAATGACGGTTAGAGTTAGGCACAAGGTCGACTTTTAAAGTGGGAAAATCCAGCTCACCAAAAAAAAGGGCACTCTAGACTGAGGCAAAATTAAAATTGTCTCAGTCTAGAAGGATGACGCAGTATCAGAATAAATACTACACTTTGCTCCGAGCACAAAAAGCTATCTGGAGCTTCGCGCGAGATCTGAAACTTCAGAGGTGCGTATTGCTATTAATAGGTTGCTTTTCATAGAGCCGAGACACTGGGGTTCTTAACTTGATTGCCCCATTCACTATCCCTATATGCAGCCAGCTTTCTCTCCAACAGCCAACTGGAATCTTTCCGCTTCGTCACCAAGACTACTCCCATGTGGTCACTGTTACGTCCAGAAAGTTCAATTAAAATATAATTTAACGAAAATATCTATATTCTATGTGTGACGACTCTGCCCCTTTGTTTGCATATCTGTCTGTGGATGAAATTGAAAACAAAGCCGTATACCAAGATGAAACACAATTGTTCTCGAGTAAAAGTTTACCCTTGGTGGTCTTAATTTTGAATCAACCTTTTCAAAATAATATCGTGGGGTCTGTGTTCACGCCGTATATTCATAAGCAGCCGAGACGCCGTTTTACTCTATATTATTTATAACTTAAATTAAACTAAATATAGCCCACGTTTCCTACCCTTACACCTCGCAGTCGTGTTCTAAAATTCATAACGGTTGGTTAATTAGTTTAGAAGTCAATTATATACATAGAAATTTATAACCATATACACATACTATAATCATAGAATTATGATTTGCTGCTGTTGGACTGCCGCTCTATTCAGCCCTAGGAGGTTCACACTCCCAGGCTTTACCTTCTATCTGAAAAGGAAATAGTTTATTGCTAATCGCCCGAGGCGCCCCTACCGGAAAATGCCGACGAGGCTGCTTAGACATTTTTTTGTAGGCCAGACTGCGCTTATCTTAATGCGCTTGCTTCTCAAAAGCACACATGACCTTGTGTCTAACCTCCTGTCAAGTAGGTAAATAAATAAATAATATATATATATATGTGTGTGTGTATGTATGTATATATATATATACATATATATATAAATATATGTATATATAAAAATATATGTATATATATATACATATATATATATATATAAATATATGTATATATAAAAATATATGTATATATATATATGTATGTATATATATACATATATATACATATATATACATATTTATATATATATATAAATATATGTATATATAAAAATATATGTATATATATACATATATATACATATTTATATATATATATATTTATATAAATATATATATGTATATATAAAAAATATATGTATATATATAAATGTATATATATATATACATATGATTTATATATATACATATATATATGTACATATATATACATATATTTATATATATACATATATATATATATATATATATATATATATATATTGATTTTATTCCATTAGTTGCGACAAAACAAGTTTTGTTTCATTGGTGCAAATAGCGACCAACTCATCGGGCTAGCGATGGAATTCAAATGGCATACGTTTTAACTTCACCTTAACGGGAGATTGAAAATTGAAAATACATTGGAGGGGGAGGGGGACAGAGTTGGGGCTTTGTCTATAACGGTGACATGGGACATGAGAGGGGAGGGGGGAGATACTTATGAGCCCTATGCTAAAGATAATTCCTACCCCCTTTATGTCAACCCACTATCTAACCACCCTAGATCTGTAAGTAAACACATCCCGGAATCAATTAGTAGAAGGATTAGCAACAACTCCTCCAATATAGATATCTTCAATAAACATAAGAACTTTTATAATAAAGCACTAAAGGAGAGTGGATACAAAAATACCAAAATAGAGTATATTCCAACTACACAAAATAACCCTAATAGGAACAAAAATAGAAATAGGAAAATTATCTGGTATACACCTCCATTTAACAACTCAACTAAAACCAAATTAGGGAATAAATTCCTGAACTTAATAAACACTCATTTCCCCAATAACAACATACTCCATAAAATTTTTAATAAGAATACACTAAAACTCAGCTATTGTTGTGGTGACAACTTAGAAAAAATCATAAAAAAGCACAACATGAAAATACTAAACACCTCAGTAACCTCAAATTCTAAAAGAACATGCAACTGTAATAACAAATCAAACTGCCCCCTAAATCAAAAGTGCCTATCAACCCAAGTGGTCTATGAGGCATCTATCTCCTCAACTGAAAACCCATCCCAGACTAACTATTATATTGGTCTGGCAGGTAACAACTTCAAGGAAAGATTCTACAACCATAAACTCTCCTTCAACAACCCAGACCATCCTGGCCAAACTGGACTTTCACTACACTACCACAAAATAAAAACCAAAAAAGAAACTCCCATAATAAAGTGGAAAATCTTGAAAAAATCCAGCACCTGCAAATCAATAAACTCTCCATGTAGATTATGCTTAAATGAAAAACTGGAAATTATCCGCTTTAAGGACAAAAACAAACTCCTAAATAGAAAACAAGAGACATCTATCAACTGTAAACATAGTAGACTCTACCTCCTTAGCAACCCACATACCCCACCTTAACCCCACACCAACCCCACATAACTTAAAAATAAAATTAAAAGTTTTTTTGTTTTTTTTACAAAAATGAATGATAACATTAAACCCCCACTATACACTACCCCAAAACACACTATAACCCCCTACCCACCCACCCAAATTTACCACCCAATCCCACCCCAACAAGTCCTGATGAATCTTTAAATATATAACCACACCTCTAAACTACCAATAACATCAAATCTCTACGTACTATCTATAATGCACAGCCTCAATAGCCTCTCAGCCATACTACTAATTCTAACATAAACCCATAACTGGGACAGCTATTAACACTGATATCACTTGTACTAATCTAATCTCAATTACTTAACCCTTCGATCACTATCTTGAACACTTAATTACTAACTGGTACTTAGTCCTTGTCATTGGTAGTAGAACAAAAAAGCCTACCATCACTTGTCGACTTATTTTGCCCAATGACTTCACAAGTAGCAAGATGGTAATGATGGTGATATATATCATTATTACTATTATTATTATTATTATTATTATTATTATTATTATTACTATTATTACTATTATTATTATTATTATTATTATTATTATTATTATTATTATTATTGTTATTATTATTGTTATTATCATTAATATTCTTACAAACTTGTTATTTCTATTTTTATTCTAATTTTATTTATATTTATATTTATTTTTATTTTTATTAAGGCTTTTATTAAGGCTATTATCACTGCGACTATCGTAGGTAGGATTGGCAGGCGTTATCATTGTTATCATAATCGGTTTTGTTAATGCTAAAACTGGTAACACCATGAAACTTATCTTATAAAATGATTCCACTAGTATTGATCTCGGTATAATATAATCACAATTTAAAAAATATATAATCACAACAAAATTCACTACAAATAATAAACAAAACATTAAAATAAAATAAATAAAATGCAGAAGTAGCAATTAATACCCTAAATTAAAATTATCAAACATTTTTATCCACATGATAATTACTTATTAGAATTAAAATAAAATAGGAATGACGGTTATAATCATAATTTTATTCTCATTTTAAATTTAACTCACTCTGGCCGTCGACCCATCTCCCTTCCTCCCACCCCGGCCGAAATTGAGATCATCACAGCACAAACACGTGAAAACCTCCCACGCAATAATTTGAAACACGACTTGTTGGGGTCCTCCCCCCTCCCCTCTCATGTCCCATGTCACCGTTATAGACAAAGCCCCAACTCTGTCCCCCTCCCCCTCCAATGTATTTTCAATTTTCAATCTCCCGTTAAGGTGAAGTTAAAACTATGCCATTTGAATTCCATCGCTAGCCCGATGAGTTGGTCGCTATTTGCACCAATGAAACAAAACTTGTTTTGTCGCAACAAATGGAATAAAATCAAAAAATATATATTTTGCTCTGAATTTTCATTTAGCACTCTCATAAACCCGGTTTCAACTTCCTTCGGATTCATACCCCCTGGATATTTGTAACAAGTTAATTATATATATATATATATATATATATATATATATATATATATATATATTACTATGTCATGTATCCACATACAATTTTATAAGGAGATATAATTTTTTATGTATCAATTTTCAGTATTTACTTCAACATTGCTTGATACGGAAGTAGAGCTTGGTAGTAAGCTATGAAAATATATTTATGGCAATTAAGCTACACATATACAAATGGAAAAGAGCAAAACACTAATAGTAACCACCAGAATAGAAATGAAAAAGTTAGCAATGAAGAGAAAAGATGTAACTGCATAAATCGTACACTTTGTCTACTACAAAGTAAATGCCTAACGAAAAGTATTGTATAACAAGCCACAATATTTGCCAAGGAAAGACCGAATAACAAGTACTATGTAGGTATGACCTCCCTACATTTTAAAACCAGATAGTATGACCACAAAAGTCACATTTAAAAACATCGAATTAAAACAGCACTATTGGGAGCTCAAAGAAAATGGACACTCACCAATAATTGAATGGAAAATTATATGACAGGCCATACATGTAGAAATTTAGACGACCCGTGTAGATTATGTCTGAATGAAAAATTTGCAATCCTAAACTTTAAAGACCTCCAAAACCAAATTAAACTGTATAAGTGAGGTAGTAAACAGCTTCCTACACAGAAATAAATTTACCTTAGGCTTACGATACATAAATAAATAAGCAAATAAGTAAAAAACTGAACTAAACAAAAACCTTACAATTTAAAAATTAAAACCTAAAATAGAAAGACAAGGAACCACGTGTTAAAATAAATTAACCCATTATATTGATACAACAAAGGAAACAGGATATAGACCAATCTATAGAAAACAGAACAATAGAACAGGATATAAGAAGTAACACTAACCACACCTTTGTTCGTGGGAAGCCCAACGATTGGCTGAGAGAACAACAAAGAATCTGATTGGTTAACTAGCTAGCCATGTATATAAAAACACCCGGCAAAAATAACTCCATGC
Source organism: Sepiola atlantica (assembly GCA_963556195.1). Classification (NCBI taxonomy): domain Eukaryota; kingdom Metazoa; phylum Mollusca; class Cephalopoda; order Sepiida; family Sepiolidae; genus Sepiola; species Sepiola atlantica. The sequence continues at coordinate 92,170,109 of OY744525.1, read as the reverse complement.
AGAAGATCCCCCGGGGATGAAACGCAGGAGCCTCTGTGTAGCTTAATTGCCATAAATATATTTTCATAGCTTACTATATATATATACATATATATATATATATAAGTATAAATTCTTATACAAACATTGTTGGCTACATATGTTTTGCCATTCTAACATTTGGTTCTCCGCCCTCTGATTATTCGAACGCACAGGAAGTTCTATTTCAAGAAAGAGAGAGAGAGAAAAATAACCAGAGAGAGGTGGACACAAGACAGGGGCGCGTTATTTTATTAATAACATGTAAACAACACATTCTCTGAGATTTATCGTACAGGTCGCTCAGAAATGATATATTTACTTTGATTTTTTATTAAAAGAAAAGGGTTTTTTAAAAAAATCTCATTATAAATTCTGTTTTAAAGCACAAATTTATTGAACAAAGTAGTAGTAGTCGTGGCGATGGTAGGAGTAGTAATATCAGTATGAATAGTCAATATGTTGCTGGTAGTAGTTGTTCTTGGTGTTATTATAGCAGTACGAATAGTTGATTATCATGGTAGTAGTATTTGTTGATGTAGTAATAATAGTACGAATAGTTGCATTGTTGATAGTTGGTGTAAATGTTTCAGTATTTGTACGAACAGTTGTGTTACGTGGTCGTAGTCATTGATGGTAGTACTTGTAAAAAAACACACATTTTACTGAGTAATTCAATAAAACAACTAGCAAAAATATGCGAACGTGGGGCCATATATTTGCTAGTATATATAATATACATTGAATATTATATTTATACTGTATATGAGAAAAAAATCAATTCTTTATATTTTCATTTAACAGACTCCCCAGTTGCTATTCCATTATTTCCCCATGAAACTATTTGACTGAATTCCGACATTACGTTCAGCTCAAACGAGTATTCCATCGACCATTAGTCATGCAGTTTGATTGGTGTTCAGCGAAATTCTTCTGACACAACATGAAATTTAAATCATAACAGCCAACTAGATGCCCATGAGAATTCATTACCGCATACACTAGCATCGCATAGACGCTAATCCTCCTTCATTTTCCCAGTTCTGCATGCAATTCGTTCTGTTCAATGGTTCGCAGTCGATGGGCGTCAGTGGAATCTCTTGTTTAGGTTTGCCAACTAATTTTTTTGTTTTATCGTAAACTCCCTTTCTGGAATTTGTAAATCAATCTCCTAAGGTAAAAATTATTATTCAACAAGCGTTAAGTAAAATGTTTGTACTCTAAGAAATATTTGGACCCAGTGATTCGGGTAGCATTAAGAGGACTTTTGACTGAGAGGGTGTTATATCCTCCGACTTCGTCGATGATATTATTAATAAAACAGAAATTAGTAAGCAAACTGAATATAAAATGTAAAGAAAACGATTAGAAATGAAATGTTTTCTATTTCAGAAAACGAGCCAATAAATGGCGAAAGAGATTTTCTTATGTATTTTTTGTTTATTAGTCTATTCATGAACTTGAAATTTACTTTATTATTATTTGTACTGACTAGGAGTTCTCACACTGGTTATCGTCAGTGATTGCTCACCGACAACAATCGGTGGTATTCCATGGAGTCTGAGTGACAACAAGTCTCCTCAGATTTCCATTATTCTCCATTTCTTTGCGATAACCACCGCAAATGACCTTGCGGTATCGCAACAGCCGCTTACCATTGATTTCTCTCTGGTAAGAACCATTGGTCTACTCTGGGATTTGGGTGGCAATACGCGTCCCCAAGGTCCCAGGACTCTCCGCACTCTTCCAGTGGAGGTCTGGTTTGTGCTGTCTCTCATCGGTCTTCTCACCCTCTTTGACTCTCTACAAATATTTTGTGTGGTGTCAGCCTACGCCGGCGCAATTTTTTGTGGGGGGGGGGACAGATCAGCTTATGATGTTCTTGCAGTTTCTGTTCATGCGGTGGTGTTTTTCCTGTGGTTTTGTTTTCTTGTACTTCCATGTGAATGGTTACTATTCGTAGCTTATGCGGGTTGGTATCCGCATTAGTAGATTTTCCTTAAGATTGCAGCTGTTTTGATCATTGCCGTCGTTTGTATGGTCTCAGTGACCCCTTTGATTCCAATTTCTCCCTGTCTTTTCTCCAGTTTTTTTTGGGCTGTTCCTAGTACTCTTACAATTATTGATATTAGACTGACTTTCTTCATGCTCTATATTCCTTTCAGTTCTCTGGCAAGTTCCGTGTGTTTGCTTTGTTTCTCCGTCTCTTTGATCTTCACACTGTGGGCTGCTGGAACGGCGAATTCTACGATTTTGCAGGATTTTTCCTTCTTATCGATCATCCTTGCTTGTATGAGTGTATCTGTTTGTACATCCATATGCCAGAGGATTTTGTGTTTTTCGTTTTCCAGTACTGTTTCTGGTTTATGTTTGTACCATTTGTCTGCGTATTCGAAATTCAATCGTTTGCACAGTTCCAAGTGTACTGCTTTCTCCACGCAGTCATGTCTGTTCTTGTATTGAGGGAGGGGGCTAGTTTGCTGCATTCACTTATATGATTTACTGTTTTTCTGGGTTTTATTTATTTTAGCTTTTATGTAGTTTGTCCTAATCGCATTGTTTTGTGCAGCCATCAGTAAAGATTGTTTCTCTGTGCAAGTGTCCTATTTTAAGAGATGCTCAGCTATTTTCGTTAGTTTTTCCTCTTGTCAGTCTTCTGAAGTGTCCATGTAGTTGTTTTTCTTCCCACTTTTCTTGTTTTCTTTTTGTTTTTGGTTTCGATGCTTCACGAGTTGCTCGTTGGAACGGTGCCTCTTGCTGTGGTGATTATCCTTCTCGTGTTTTGAGTTATGTATTTCTCCAGCTATTTTTTGGGTCTTCCACACAACTCTCTAAACTTACCAGTTCTTTTCCCCCTTCGTTTCTTTTAATGTAGAGTCTGTCCGTATCATCTTTTGGTTGTAGTGCGTTGTGCATGGTCATTAATTTTCTAGTCCTCTGGCCAAGGTGCCTGAGTTCTTCTTTAGTACAGCCTATAAACGGCATCATGGCTATTATAAATAATAGTGGCGATAAGGAGTATCCTTGGTAAATGCCTCTCTGTATTTTTTTTATCTCAGTCAGGTGTTGTCTTCCGGCTGTCATTTCTAGTCTCCATGGTTCTATAACTTTTTTGATAAGATTGATAATTCTGCAGGTATTTTGTATATTATTAAACATTCAATTATTCATACTTGAGGAAGTCTGTCGTAATCTTTTTTGTAATCAATCCATGCCATGGATATGTTATTTTTACTGCTTTTCACCTCCTCGAAGATCATTTTATCGATGTATAGCAGATCATGCGTCCCTCTTTTCCCTTTCTGACATTCATTTTGTTGTTTGGGGAGCAGTCCACGATTGTTCAGGGATTGGTAGATTTGTTCTCTCAGTTGTGCCGTCAGGATTTTCCACATTGTTGGTAAACAGGTTATTGGTCTATAGTTGATTGGGATCGTTCCTATTTTAGCATCTTTTTGTATTATCGTTGTCCTTCTTTTGGTCATCCATTCTGGTACGTCTGTTTTGTGGATACATCGCTTCAGTTTCTGCTCTAGCCTTTCATGTATAGTCGTAAATTTTTAAAACCAGTATGCATGTATTCCATCGTGGCCTGGTGTTTTCCAGTTTGCCAATTTCCATTAGGGTTGCCGTAATCGTTTTTTCATGAATTTCTGTTTCTGTTCCTTCTTCAATTTCCTGTAGTTCATCTTTCATGTTTTTCAGCCACTTGGCATTTTTGTTGTGTTTTTTTAGGCTTTTCCCATATCTTGCTCCAGAAGTGTTTTGTCTCTGTCGAGTCCGGTTGTTCTGTTATTGTTCGTTCTCCATTTACGTTTTTGTAAAACTAGCTTTAATTATTTTCAAAGCTCCTGTTCTGTTTTTGCTGTTCAGATTTGTATCTATATCGTCCCAGTCTTCCTTCTATTGCTGACATATTTTGTTTTAATTCTTCATGTTTCTTATTCAGTCTTTCCTTGTAAACCAGATTTCTGCTCTTCCATCGTTTCCTATTCTTTCATCCTGTTTACGGGTTTAGCTTCTTTTCGAAGTTTGGTAATCTGTGTTTCCAGTCTGATTTCTAATCCAGGCTTTGTCTGTCCATTCTTTTGGCTAGTCTTTTTTTTCTCTTTTTAGTTTCATACTTATTGATTTTGCCCCCACATTTATCGAGTTGTTTAGGTCTGTGATGGTGTCTGTTGAGATGTACGCGAATACTCTGTTTACTGTCTCTGTTTCAACTTTTAACTTCTTCCAATCTTCGGGATTGGAGTTTTATTTTTCCTCGGCCATGAATCGTTTGATGTTTTCCACTTCTATTGCTTCTTTCTCGGTGAGTTTTGTGATCTCATGATCTTCGCCCTCTTCAGTTTCAGTGTTTATGTTTTTTCCGTCTTTTTGTCTGGTGGTGTTTTTTAATCTATCACGCCATTAATCTTCTGCTTGATACCCGTTAATTCCATAACCAAGAACCACCCTCTCTTGAGTATCTGCCTTGCTTCATCTGCTATCCTTTGTTCCGTTGCATGGTAGTCAATAGAAATAATCCCATATGTATTTCATTCGTTTCTGGTACCCTCTTTCTGTGGGGTAGCGGCTTTTGTAGAAGCATTCCATTACCAGATTTTTGGTTTGTTCTTTGTTGTTCTTTTCATTCCTCTTCTCTTGTGTTTGGTCCGTGCCCTTGTTATATCTGGAATTAGAGAGGTTACTTACCAGTTTTTTGTCCGTGATCTTGTTTCAGAAATTAAAGGAGCCAACATTCATAGGATAAGGACAGGGTTCCCATGTTGGCCATCGAGGGAGCACCTGACCATCATAACACTCAGATCTTTCTTCCGAGTTCCACGGCGTTTATTTGTATTTGTAAGTATTTATCATGGTTCGGTGTTTGTGGCAACACCAGGCTCAAGCTTAGTTTACCTGTGATCCTGTCACAGAGATGTTGTTTCTCTCATTTTCATGAGAGTCAAGGTATACTACAACACATACATACCATTTACGAAAGAAAAATTATATATATATAAATATATTAAGTTACCTAGTATACTTAATATAAGTTTTCTAGGGTATACTTAAATGATAAAAAGACGATAGGCTCCACTCCCATGTTCGTCTTATGAATTGATGTGAAGTTATCAAACGCTTCTTACTCCGACTAGGTCGAGGTTTTAAATGCCCTTCGGCACTTATAAAATAAAACTTTTTTCTCACGTGACTAATTAATTCTTTTTTTTGAAAGTCAATCCCTTTCAACTCAAGAAAACGCTAGAATAATATTCACCCTCACTCGTCCCTGAAAAGGAAGTCTCAGAAGTTAAAATTTTTACTTAAAAATAAAAATAAAAATAAAAAGTCACAATACCGTATATAAATGCCTTGATTCGGTACGCTCGAATTTTAAATTTCCGTTGGCACTTATGAAATAACAACGAAACTTTTTTCTCTCACGTGACTAATTAATTCTTTTTTATTTTGGAATTTCAATCCCTTTCAACTCAAGAAAACTCTAGAATAATATTCACTCCAACCCTCCTCTGAAAAGGAAGTCTCCGGGGTTAGCATTATTAGTTAAAAATGAAAAAAGTCACAATACCGTAATAAAATGTCTTAATTCAGTACGCTCGAGCTTTTTACTCTCACGTGACTAATTAATTATTTTTTAATGTCTTTTCAACCCAAGAAAACGCAAGAATATTATTATTATTATTATTATTATTATTATTATTATTATTATTATTATTATTATTATCATTATTGATGATGATGATGATGATGATGATGATGATGATGATGATGATGATGATGATCAACAATAACAACAACAACGTATTTATGTAGTATTTTTCAAAATACAAAAAATACAAATATTAACTGGATCGAGGGGTTACCTATACAGGACTATTGTTCTCCAACTCCTTAATTTATTTATTCTTCTATAAGAATAAAATGAAAAATAATGAAATTCATAAAATATGAAAAATACAAAAAAAAAACAACAGTAACATAAAAGCAAATTAGTAACTAATTTAATATAACATGCAGAAATTGTGCCCTCCTCACCTAACATCAAATATAAAAATATACCGCAAACAGACACATGTATATGCACCCCCCCCACACACACATATATATATATATATATATATATATATATATAACCCACTCGATCTATAAATTAATTACACTACACAGCATAACCCCTAAATACGAATACACCATAGAAACAAACAGCCAGCCTCCGTAATTAAGAATTAAGTTAATTTTAAATAACAGTAAGTTAAAATGCCGACTCATACATCCATGTAGACCGCCCCGTAAACTCGGTACTTTTCCCAAAATGAACACTTTAGACAATTAATCGGACGATGAAAACGGAGATTGTCGGATTCCATTTTTCTTAATTTCGTGAGTCGCCAAAGATTTAAGATGGGCTGTACGGGCGTTTTCTAAACAGTAACGGTCTACCCAAGTCAATAGCACCATGGTACGTTTCTGAATGATCTAATGCATAGTTTGAAAATAAATAATTCGTATTTTAGCTCTTGCACTCTTACGATCGAGCACGTTATTGATTTCTTTTCAATATACCCCGACGCACTAATATATATATATATATATATATATATATATATATATATATATATATATAATCCAGATAAAACATTCACAGGTTAGTAATCCAAAGAATTTCAACCGGATTTATAAAAAGTGCTTAATATCAAATAGAGCTTTTATATGTGATTATTTTTATTTACACAGACATGTACAAAATCTGCGACACTGGCATGTCAATGTTACCGATCAACAGTTATTATAAACTGAGATCTCATCAGGCAGAGTTAGAATCCGATCTTAACCTTAGATCATATTTGGAAATCCAAATATGATCTAAGGTTAAGATCGGATTCTAACTCTGCCTTATGAGATCTCAGTTTATTATAGCTGTTGATCGATAACATCGACATGCCAGTGTCGCAGATTTTGTACATGTCTATATATATATGCATGCACATATATTCACTTGTATCTATTCTGGAAAATAACTCTGAAAATAAAACTAATTACTTATTTATTATATGCTTTTGGAAATCTCTTTCCTTTAATCAATAAGCTCAGCTCAACTTAATTCATACAGATCAAGGTCTCTAAAATATTTCATCAAATAAACCCTAAAAGACTCCAAAATTGTCAACATGAATTCATTTTTTTTACTATTATTTCTTAATTCATTCAATTTATTCTTTAAATGATTCATATTAGCGTGTGTTAAAGCTTTTTTTGTTACTTATATTCAACAAGGCACGTTGCCACTGGGACTTAAAGGACTGATCTGAATTAGGGACCAGATTAATAGGGGCATCCTAAGTGGGATGTCTTGCAGCGAGTTGTTTTTTCATATTACATTTAAATTTCTGCGTGTTTGTACAGTCGCAGAAACATAGAGCAGGGAGGGAATTCTAACCTGATGAGGCATGGGTCTAGTATACTACTGAAACCATGTGGATCTTGTTTATTTGTTATAATATTTAGTCTTCGTGCGTGTTTGATATATATTTTCTGTTGTTGTTTATATTTGTTTACTATTTATCGAGCGTTAACTATTCTGTACTTTTACCGAAAGTTATTCGTTTTTTAGAAAGAACTACTTTTTGTCAGTTCTGAATCTATATATTAATACGCGTGTGTTTCATTCATTCGATCTTATTTTTAAGAACATTTTGGATGTCTTGAAATTTCTTCGCCGTCTTTGATGCAGTATAAGTAATGGTTATCTGAAAAGGTTGGTTGGTGGGACTTTGGGATTTCTTGTGTGACCCATCACTACGCGATTGCCCGCGAAACCAGAAAGAAATGTGAACTTTTGACACTTTCGGTTCTGTACGCTGATCGGCCATTTGATATTTTCGTCACAGGCGCGGCGGCCATTTTATGTCCATTCGTCTCGCACTGTCGGTTTTATGAGCACAGGTTAATTTTATACCATTCAGTCCACTTATGCGCGTATAAATATATAACCACATTACACACATACAAACACACATACACAGCGACATAGCTAGAAAACGGAGCTATTAAACCTGACATAGGAATATGGGGCAAGAGGAAGAAAGTAGTAACTCTAGTTAAAGTCAGTGTCCCTAATGATGCTGGCTTAAATCAAGCTGAGCGGGAGAAGATAACGAAATAGCAAGGTCTGATGTACGACATGAAAAGAAACTGGAATCTTAGGAAGATCTCCATCATTCCAGTAATTATAGGAGCAACCAGGTTCATGAAAATAAATTTTGAAAATGGCGAATATATCTGGTGAACCAAGCGCAAGAGAGATACAAAAAATGCGCTTAAAGGTACGGTTAGAATTTTAAAAAGCTCTCTCGGTTGGGGTCTCTGAAATAGCGGATGAATGTTTGGCACCCGGTAGGATGCCCCATCTTCAGCAAAAACAAAAAGATAAAAAAAGGGGGAAAAGGGGAGCACAGATACATATACGTGTCCATATACACACACAGCTACACAAAGATACGCGGAAATGAACACACAGAGGCAAACAAAGGTATATACATATAGACACAAATATATAGACGAATGCACACACACAATGTTGGATACACATACACAGACTGAAAGGTAACTATTATATACATGCAAATGCACACACAGATACGCACACATTTATAGATGTATACGCATACACACAAAAAAGAACACATGCATCCACAAGCACATATATGTACACGAATATACAAAAATACACATACACAGGCATACAAATACACACAAAAACGTACAGACACGGAAGTGTCTATATGACACAGAGATTATACTCATTTGTGTCTTTACTAAAAAAAACATGGTTCATCACTTAGGTAACTTCAAAAACATCTTATTCCGATATGTATATATATATATATATATATATATATATATATATATATATATATATATATATATATATATATATATATATATATATATATGCGCCTCCCCATAATTGAGGCCTTACTCATTCGAGTAAACAAACCTACCATAAACCAAGCTCGATATGAGGGAGGGAGAAGATATACTAAAATGCCTTTCATAATAAAAAAAACAGTTTTAATCGGCTTTCTTAATAAATTCACCAATTTTAATTTGCGTAACTCATCACGTGGCTGATGAAGACTCATGGGAGTCGAAAATATTTGCAGTTTTGGAGAGATGGATCAAAATAGAAACAAACAAAAATTCTCCCTGTTGTTTTATCAAACATGCATATATATATATATATATATATATATATATATATATATATATATATATATATATATGTGTGTGTAGGGTGGGGCAGAGAGGGCAGACGTTTTTCAAATAATCACAAAATCGTTAATTATTTTATTGGAAATAAATTTATTCCCAGATGTGAGTTCGTATTAAAATAGCATTTTACAAAATCAAGTGTGGAAAACAACATCACTCATGTGGCGTCCGTTATCAGTGATACATTTTTGAAGGCGCTCTTGGAAGTTTTCATAAACATCGCTCTGTCAATTTGGGTGACTTCCTCCAGAATAGCTTCTTTAAGTTCTTCTAGTGTATGGGGCTTATGCTCGTATACACGTGCATTGAGGTGACTCCATAAGAAATAATCGCACATGGATAAGTCAATGAACCGAGGAGGCCAACGAATGTCGCCAAACCTGTAAATGAGGCGACCAGGGAAGAGAGAGCGAATAACGTCCATTGATGCTCTAGCTGTGTCAGCTGTTGAAACCACACACGTCGAATGGGAATACGTTTACGTCCTCACTAAATTAAAAAGAAGTTGTTTATTATCTCGATATAGAGCTCCGAGTTCACGGTAAGAGCATTCCCATTATACACTGCGAAAAAGAAAGGACCAATGACGCCAGTTTTGACTATAGCGCACCAAACCGTCACTTTAAGGCTGTTCAGCGGTCTTTCGTGCAATTGTTTTGGCGTTTCAGAAATATTGATATGAAAATGAGCTTCATCACTCATGCACAATATGAGGTTGTCCTTTTGCTCAAAACGTCACTCGCTGTCTGTAATCCCCGGGCTTCAGTTCTTGCACAACGGCCAATTTGTGTAACGCCGACCCCATCCATGCACCTGATTTCTGAAGGACTTATGCCTTGGTATCTGCTGTCGATTTTTACATCGAAAGATTAGTGTGAATCTTGGATGATCGCGTAATTCCTGGTCTATTGTGCTTTTCGAATCCCATGAGGAGTCTTGTACCACTCATCAATTTTTGTAAGTGACGTATACCTTTCTTCCTTGATTTGTCTGGACACGAATTTTGTTTATAGATTTTACTCGTTATTAGATACCTCTAGACATGATTCCTTTCCCCATAAATATTATTTTTTTCTTTTTGTTGTTTTACTTCATGCCTGTTTGCCTCTTTTTATCTTCATATAAATAACATTTTTTTTATAATTTAACTTGGTGTTTGAGTTGTCTTTTACCTGTTCGATGTTATTCCTAATTTTATGTGATTTCTTGAACTGGAGAATCCCCTACCTCTATATTATGTTATTAATATTGGGCACTAGGGACCCACGAGCAACTTCCGGACACATTTACTTATTTTCCATTTATCATTGTCACGTACTCACCGCCGTGGTACCGACGAAAGCTATGCGTAACAATATATATATATAAAAATATATATATATGATATATATATATATATATATATATATATGTATATTTTATATATATAAATTCATTTCCTTACATATATATATATTTGTATATTTATATATTTATATATATAAATTCATTTCCTTATATATATATATATTTGTATATTTATATATTTATATATATAAATTCATTTCCTTATATATATATATATATTTGTATATTTATATATTTATATATATAAATTCATTTACTTATATATATATATATTTGTATATTTATATATTTATATATATAAATTCATTTCCTTATATATATATATATATATATATATATATATATATATATATATATATATATATATATAAATAAGTTCAAATATATTGATAACTTGAACTTAAAACCAATACTTTTTCAAAAAGTTCTGAATATAAATTAGAGCTTTTATAAGTAAAATTAAATAAAAACTAGAAACAGTCTACGCAGATCAACCTACGTTTCGACGCTTACGTGTCTCGTTCAGAACTCTGAAGTGATTTAAGAAGTGAAAACTGATTTTTTTGGTTTATGTCTGTTTTTTTTTGGGGGGGGGATCATTTCAATTTTGAGTTTTGACTTCTTAAATCACTTCATTCCTGAACGAGACGTGTGAGCGTAGAAACGTATGTTAATCCGCGTAGATTGTTTCTAATGTTTATATGATTTTACTTATATATATAGATAAATATAGATATAATAAGATAAGTGAAGTCAAATACTAAGGCTATGGTTGTATTCCAGATAGACGAATAAGTAACGACACCTTAGAGATATCTGGAAAAGGTGAAGTCAAATAAAGCCCATTAGACTATAGTGCCGATGTTATATGGATTCATTAGCTACGTCTAGTCACATTGATGATTCGTAGACGTACTTTTACATATTATATATTTTATCACGCTATTAGCAACCGAGATAAATCTATTATTTACAGAGGAGTATTGCTTATATATATATATATATATATATATATATATATATATATATATATATATATATATATATGAAAATATATTTATGGAAATAAGCTACACAGATGCTTCCGCGTTTCATGCCCATAGGGAATTTTCAGGCAAAATTGGGATGAAACGCGGAAGCCTCTGTGTAGTTTAATTGCCATAAATATATTTTCATAACTTTTTACTTAGATTTACTAACGTATTCAGCACTGTTAGAGTAAATACTGAACATCGATACATAATATATCATATCTCCTTATAACATTTCATGTGGCTACATGAAATATATATATATATATATATATATATATATATATATATATATATATGTGTGTGTGTGTGCGTGAGAGAGAGAGACAGTAGACAGACAAATAGAAGGAGGGAGAGAAAGAAGGACGCGTAATGGAAAATGTTTGTATTTAGTTCTAAATATTGGCGGCCAGTACGACGGATTTAAGATCGAGACGTTGAGTATCAATGGGGGTGGGGGTGGGGGGTGAGAGAGAGAGAGGGGGTGGGATAGGAGAGAGAGAGAGGGGGTGGGATAGGAGAGAGAAATACTTATAAAAAATGGTTTGATGGTCGTGCCCAAACTACATAAATCTTTCCCCGTATTTAACTTCCCATATAAAGCGAAGAAGGTTATCACGCGATCTTCATCGAATTGCGCTTTTTTAATGCTTTCTACAAGTGAACATGACAGATTTTCTAAATTTTTAAGATATACCAAACTACGTATGTTTAGAGTTTCGACAAACTGTGTCGACACGGATATTTACAGCTTTTATTTCCCACAAAATTGACCGGCATATGTAAGGATTGTTCGGTGCTTCTTGACGTAACAATCCCCGCTTGTTTTATGCTAAGCAACGATTAAACCATGTTTTAGTGACAACAACAAATACCTCGTGAATGATATTCTCACAAAGTGTCGACCGATGTTATCTCCGACCTTCTTCAAGTGCGTTTTGCCGAACTCGGGAATCTGTATTTCGAACTCGGGAATCTGTACGGAGTTTTGAACTGAACCCTTTATTAATCCACATGAGTGGATTGTTCTTGTTCTGTCAGCCACGACTAAGTAGAAGCCTTAATTAATTTTAATTATTCGTAGTATCGCCTGTATTAAGGATTGAATTTTCAACCCCCAGAAAACTGTCACGTAGAACTGAGTATAATTTAGTACTTTATCCGTTGCGCCAGGGGTTCAAAGTGCTACCTTGTTGATAAAAAAAGGATTCAGTTCAAAATTTCATAGAGATTCCTGAGTGCGGTCGACTTGGAAAAGGGAACGCGCTAAAATTTCGGAATGTTTTTTTTCTAATGTTATTTTTACGTACTTTTAATTTTGAATCATGAGTTTTAAAACTTCTGACATCGATAAAGACACGGATTGAAAGTACTGATTTCAAATCTGCGGTTAGTTTGACTTTTAGATCAACTGTAACTGTGATGCCGCGACACACATACACACAACTTTTCTTTATATAAATATAGAAGTTATAAAAGTTATAAAAAAATTAATTAAAAACAAATTACTTGTTTGTTTTCACTAATATCTTGTAAAATACTTCTCTACACAATAATAAGTCTGCATTGCATAAAATAAGAATCATATTTATATGACAAAAAAAGGATTGATGTCTAGAAGAACCTATTATTAGTCGCAAAATCATTCCAATAATTGTTAAGACAATCATATTAATATTTATATAAAGTAGGCTATGTGTATCTGTTTATATATTTATATGTATAGGATTTAATCCTAAACTAATTAACCGATCATTATGAATTTTGAAAAACAGCTGCTAGGCGTAGTGGTCGCTGCTGCCGGGCAGTCATGGAAAAAAACGTCTTTTTAACGTGTATAAATAGTACATATAGTGCAATAAAAAAATACACACACACATATATTTTTTAATTTTTAAATATTTAAAAATAAAAATAAAATAAGATAAATAACAATATAAATACATCAAAAACATATAAATAACCAAATGGGGGTGATAAGTAGTATAATAGATTTGTCCGAACTCTATAAAATACAGTTGTTTTGTAAATAGCAAATACATTTTTTTAACAAAGACAAACAACACAGGTAAGGTGAACATTTTTTATAACAAAATAGGTTGCAAAATAAAATAGATCTGATTTCGGGAACGTTTTTTTTAATGGGAGGTGGTGTTTGATCAACACTGCTGAGGAGCCATTAAATAAAATACGGTTTTGTTTTTAAATCGCCGAAACAGTTTTTCATGGTATAAATTCATGATCTATACAATAATATTAACTCTAGCGTAAATTCTTGGAAGCTAACTAATACAGTGATTAGTAGAAATTAAGGTACTTGTCCAGATATTGAACCTAATTTCCGTTACTGCCCGGCAGCAGCGAGCCGACAACTAACGGAAGCTTCCGAGACCTGCCGAATCGAAAACAAGGCTGGCGTCAAGCAGCCGATAGCGATTTGAAGTGGAGACGCTTGTTAACCAATTGCAAAAAATGAATTTCGAAGTGCTGTGTCGCGCGATTGGATCTCCGGAGGAGTGCATTAACTTTTGTCAGCAGAGAGCTCTGCTGGCAAAAGTAATGCGGTGTATGCGATGCGGCAGCGGTCGGCCGACTTTGCCGGTTAGCACCGCGAAAGACTGTGGCGGACAAATATGCCTGGAGATGCCCCACCCAGGAATGCCGGGCTTGGATTTCGTTGCGTTCGGGGACGTTTTTTTCGCGATCAAAAAACCGTAGAAAACACAACGTCGGCCGTGTTCTCCAGCCGCTCTGGGTCTACGGTGGATACGACCCCGCAGAGAAGGAGGGTTTCCTGGTGACGGTACCAAACAGGAATGCCGAAACCCTCCTTCCAATAATCAGACAGTACGTCGCCCCTGGGACCACGGTCGTCTCCGATTGCTGGAGGGCTTATAGCAGGTTAGGAGAGGAGGATGGATATCGACACCTAACTGTTAATAATAAAAAAAAACAAGCCCTTACCCCTCCAGGAAAAGAATCTTCAAAATTCCCCAATCCCCCCCCCATAAAAAAGCAACAAAAAGAAAGAAAAAAAATGCCTAATGTAAAAAAAAACCCTCCAAAAAAAGCTAAAATAATGAAGAAAAACAATGCGTAATTGCAACAAAAAAAAAGTTTTTAAAAAAAATGGTTACAAAAAGTTTAAAAAAAAAACAGTTTTTATTATTTTAGCGTTTCTACAAAAGTTTTTAAAAAATGGTTAAAAAATAATAATAATAAAAAGTTTATTTATTTCAGCTATGGGTTTGTTCATTTATTTCATTTTTTGTATAAAAATATATGCATTTCTTTTTCTTTACGTATATTCATCGTCTTACATTGTTGTCGTCTGCCGACTCGGCAGGTCACGGACGCTTCCGTTAGCTGTCTGCTCGCTGCTGCCGGGCAGTCACGGAAATTAGGTTCAATATCTGGACAAGTACCGAAATTAATAATAGACTTTTTAGAAAAAGCATTTTCCAACTAATGACTTAGGACTAAATTTGTTTATTTTGTATTTTTTTTCCTTCATATAGTTTTAAAGGTTGAAAAACTTCCATAATATAATATATATAAAGATAAACAGTGCCATTTTAAACTAAGAATCATTTTTTTTAATATTTGGGCGAGTACTAAGCGAAATGAAAACGATATTCCAATAGTCTCTATAATACAATTGAACATATTTTTTAAATACTATTTCTGTTCAACAATGGAAAAAAACGTTATTTTGAACGTATAGTATTTTTTTATTAATTAGTAGTGGTGGTACGATCTTCTACCGCCGGAACCGCCTATCAGTTGCCAGAAGTAGGAAAAGGGAAAGTCTGAGAACGCTGACAAATCGGTCCTTCTCAAACAGACAGTATAAAAATAATGAAACGGTCATTTGGAAATCGTTGCTTTAATTCGGTTCTATTTTTTTCACATTTGTCTCGGGCACATCACAGAGAAAGACAGGCGATGCAGGGGGAGAGGGGCGTGTTTATAAATATTTATTGTAAAAACGTCTGTGTTTACTCGCATTAAACATTTGCAATACCCGGTTTAAGTTTCGTTAATAAACTACACTACAAATATATATATATATATATATATATATATATATATATATATATACTTTAGGGTCATGAGATTTCTTTGTGTATGAGTTGGCCATATGTTGGTTGTCAACAAGTTTTGGTTCGGGTTCATCTCTTGGGTAAGACCAAGAGGTCATACGTAAATATACAAACCTATATTTCACTTACCAGATAATATATTCCATCGAAAGAGGTGGAATATTATGCTTCTTGTTGCACCCATAGACATACAATATATATATATATATATATATATATATATATATATATATATATATTATAACTTTTAAGGAAATATCATTCGAATGTGTACCGTAACACTGACACACAAACAAATATGTATATATATATCTGGCATAATCACGTTGACACCAGTTCTTTTTAGATCACTGAAGTTAAGTCACATTGAACGAGGTCAGTACCAGATAGGTGACCATTTGGGAATACTAGGCATAGTATGTTATCTTCACTAACCAGGATATACATCATATTACCTACTGCTGAATATTCACAAGATACAAAATGATATTTTTACAATTAGTGTGGCGGCTAAATGCAAACATGCAATATAATCGTGCAAATGGTGATATAAGCACCAGCTTACATGACAAAGAATCCCAATCTTGCTACAGTTAGAAGCTATATGTTTCTAACACCCGAGTCTATCAAGTCCCATATGAAGGAAGGTTACACATGTTTGGAGGAAATATCGTTAACTGAGACCATTGGTAATGGGGTAAATGTGTCGTGGACAGCCCATCATGCATCACAGAGCAGGAGCAAACCATTTGAAGTGACCATTACCTCACTGATGCTTTTGATTCGCGAGCAGGCCCACTCAGTTGCCACCATAACGCACTGCATGGATAAGATTCGAGACACAGTGTATTTTCTAAATCTAGGACCCCCCCCCCCCAGTTATAGCTGCTGGCAAGCCACTCTTTGCTCTTGCTAAGCAAATCCAGTGACAGTGGCCAAAAGAGTATAGTGAGAACAAGTTTTTCATCATGTTAGGGGGACTACACATAGAGATGGCAGCACTGAGGTCATTAGGAACCCTTCTAGAAGGCAGTGACTGGACCAGTGCAATTGCCGTAGCAGGGGTCGCGTCATCCGGTACAGCAGAGTCATTTCTGACTATGTCAAGTGTCACAATGACAAGACTTGTCCATCAGTTCACAGCATGCAGCCTGTACACACCAATGAAAGAAGAGTATCGTGATTATTGTTTCGATTGCGAGATGTCAGGCAACTCTCCTGTGTCCTTTGAAGACTGGCACCAGATGCAAAGGAGTGACAGTCCACCGTTCCAGTTTTTGAATATGGTGCTAGATATGGAGCTCACCATATTCCTCCTGCTCCGTTCGTTTAGGGAAAGAGACTTCGAACTCTACCGAGAATCCCTGGCGGAACTGATTCTGAAATTCTTCGCAAGCATAAACTATGCCAGATGGCTCACAATTCATTAGCAGGATATGATGTCCCTTGACCAGCAACACCCAGATGTCGTCAGGGAGTTTTACAAGGGAAACTTCGTCATTCATAAGTCAAAACGAAAATTTTCTGCCCTGGCGATAGATGAAGTCATCAAAGGTGATGGTGAAGCTGTTGGACTCACAGAGGAGCCTGGGGAACTGAGAAGATGGGTGGTAACTGGACCAGAAGTGAGTCGTCTAGTTGCTGGCTATGAGACAAAGTCATGTCTGAAGGACGCATCCACTACCACCAAACATCACGAAGAAAATGAAAGTATCCAGAGGACATTCGTAGAGAAGATCGGAGTGATTCAAAGAGTCCTGAAGGAGATAAAAAAAAACCCTTTCCAAGAAGAAAGAGCAGATCTAATTGTTCTAGACACAAAGACCATTGCAGATCCAACGCTAGCGGGTATTGTTGGAACACGACAAGAAAGAGGAAAACAACAATTCAAGTCATTTGTGACTGGCCTGGAGAGTGACGATACAAGCTCATTCTACCACTTTATAAAAAAGAAGAAAGTTGCCTTCTTCAAACATGACAACGTCGTCAGTAGTTCCAAGGAAAAGGTCATGAAAGAGGAGTGACAGCTGTTTTCCAGACTATTCATCTCCTGTCAGGTCAGACAATTTAATTTGGACGACTTCTTCAAACATGAGAAAAAAGCAGCTCCTGCTTCACTGAGTGGCAACGGCAAGCTCCATACATGCCAACAGTCATAGCGGACTGAAATTCTCCAATCCAAACTGACTCTGCCAGAAAAAGTACCAGAAGGAAATGCCATCATCATTGATGGCTCAGCAAGAAGTTTCAGATGATGACCTGCAGAAACTGGAGAACTTCGTTATCCTAATGTACGACCGCTTCAGTGCAGCTAGCTGTGTCAACGAGACGTGGCTGAATCTCTTTGCCCGCAAGCAGACGACATACGATGCGATTCCACCAACTAAATCTGCCTTGAAAGAGCACGCTTAACGTACGACCTACCAGGGTGGAATCATATGAGGTCAGGCGACTGTCTCAAATCCAGAAACCAGCATCCCTGCTGACTGAGGTTTGATTCAAAGTAAAGAGGCGTGGAAAATACATTGGACAACCTTCCACCAATAGTTGCATGCTGGCAGGAATTAACTAAATATGGATACAAGAAAGACTGTCTCAAGAGGGGCAAATGTTTCCGCACTGGACTTTCTTGTACTGTTCCGTGCAGCTGTGTTTCGGACCAGTAGTGTCGTAATGAACAGAGTTCAATTGTCGAACATTTGACAGAAGAGTGTGAATAATTTGTGTATTATTCTTTTAGCGTTAATGGCATGTTCATGTTCAACTAAGGCAGTCAGTTAGACTCTATAATCATTCAGTCTATTAATTTAGTATGTGATGTCGTTAATAAAATGTATTTTGGTGTTGTAACGTTTGGTTTATTTTATTATATAAGTCGTGCTCAAATGCTTTCTAAAGTGTAATAAATAAATTCAGCATGCCTCTAAACATACAATTTGACACCAAGTTCACTACAATCGGTTGAATAGATACTAATTTATACGGAATATCGTTATCGCGAGCTCCTAATGGCGGCCATTTTTCAAGATAGCCTCCATCTTGAATTTTGAGGTGGCTAGTTGGACAGATATGTTTTAGTATTCTTTATGGAGTCACCATGCAAAATTTTCCACTAGCCACCCCACTAAATTGCTGTTTCATAAATAACTAAAAATATTTTTATACATTTTTATTTAATTTAGATTGTCTGGCTTTCACGGTTTGTGATGCTTATCGTATGTTTCATAGCTTCGCATTAGAGATACAAGATGGTCAGTTGTCTATAGATGAATTTTATGGCCCGTTTAGGAATGGGTTAAGGTTGTTTGTTTTTTTGCTAGAAGATTTTTTCTCTGGAAGTGATCTGACAACATTCTGATGAGCTGCATGAACAAAAGATAATTATGTGTTTATTTCTGGTTGTTTGTTTCTGTGTGAAACAATTGTCAAGAGTTACACTGAAGTTTTATTTTTAAATTCGACAAGCAAAAATATGAATAAAGACTTGGCCATTGGAACTACTATTGTTTACTTATATATGCTCTGTTGTTAAATGTTAACATTCATCGAGCTTTTACATTGAACTGTTCTTGTAATTTTTCTTAAAATATATATACACAAATATATATATATATATATAAAAATATATATATATATATAAAATGACGTAAGAAGCCCTTTTAACAATGCGTGAAAGAATTTATTTCTTTTTTTTCTTTTTCCAATTAATTTCGAAGTTTACAAACTTCATCTTCAGAGATGTATTTTTTTTTTTTTATAAAATAAACAAACTTTACTTTTGTTTATAAGTAGCGTCGAGATGGTGTGACGCTCTCCACCAAGATGGAATGAGCGGAAGTGAAAAATAATAAGAACGATTATGCCAGGGGCAAGCCGGGAGTTATAATGATATTGTTCGTTCTTTTTTTTTTTTTTTTTTTTTTAAGCATTGAATAAAATGTAATAAAATGACGTAAGAAGCCCTTTTAACAATGCGTGAAAGAATTTATTTCTTTTTTTTCTTTTTCCAATTAATTTCGAAGTTTACAAACTTCATCTTCAGAGATGTATTTTTTTTTTTTATAAAATAAACAAACTTTACTTTTGTTTATAAGTAGCGTCGAGATGGTGTGACGCTCTCCACCAAGATGGAATGGGCGGAAGTGAAAAATAATAAGAACGATTATGCCAGGGGCAAGCCGGGAGTTATAATGATATTGTTCGTTTTTTTTTTTTTTTAAGCATTGAATAAAATGTAATAAAATGACGTAAGAAGCCCTTTTAACAATGCGTGAAAGAATTTATTTCTTTTTTTTCTTTTTCCAATTAATTTCGAAGTTTACAAACTTCATCTTCAGAGATGTATTTTTTTTTTTTTTTTATAAAATAAACAAACTTTACTTTTGTTTATAAGTAGCGTCGAGATGGTGTGACGCTCTCCACCAAGATGGAATGGGCGGAAGTGAAAAATAATAAGAACGATTATGCCAGGGGCAAGCCGGGAGTTATAATGATATTGTTCGTTCTTTTTTTTTTTTTTTTAAGCATTGAATAAAATGTAATAAAATGACGTAAGAAGCCCTTTTAACAATGCGTGAAAGAATTTATTTCTTTTTTTTCTTTTTCCAATTAATTTCGAAGTTTACAAACTTCATCTTCAGAGATGTATTTTTTTTTTTTATAAAATAAACAAACTTTACTTTTGTTTATAAGTAGCGTCGAGATGGTGTGACGCTCTCCACCAAGATGGAATGGGCGGAAGTGAAAAATAATAAGAACGATTATGCCATGGGCAAGCCGGGAGTTATAATGATATTGTTCGTTCTTTTTTTTTTTTTTAAGCATTGAATAAAATGTAATAAAATGACGTAAGAAGCCCTTTTAACAATGCGTGAAAGAATTTATTTCTTTTTTTTCTTTTTCCAATTAATTTCGAAGTTTACAAACTTCATCTTCAGAGATGTATTTTTTTTTTTTATAAAATAAACAAACTTTACTTTTGTTTATAAGTAGCGTCGAGATGGTGTGACGCTCTCCACCAAGATGGAATGGGCGGAAGTGAAAAATAATAAGAACGATTATGCCAGGGGCAAGCCGGGAGTTATAATGATATTGTTAGTTCTTTTTTTTTTTTTTAAGCATTGAATAAAATGTAATAAAATGACGTAAGAAGCCCTTTTAACAATGCGTGAAAGAATTTATTTCTTTTTTTTCTTTTTCCAATTAATTTCGAAGTGGAGAGCGTCACACCATCTCGACGCTACTTATAAACAAAAGTAAAGTTTGTTTATTTTATAAAAAAAAAAAATACATCTCTGAAGATGAAGTTTGTAACTTCGAAATTAATTGGAAAAAGAAAAAAAAGAAATAAATTCTTTCACGCATTGTTAAAAGGGCTTCTTACGTCATTTTATTACATTTTATTCAATGCTTAAAAAAAAAAAAAGAACGAACAATATCATTATAACTCCCGGCTTGCCCCTGGCATAATCGTTCTTATTATTTTTCACTTCCGCCCATTCCATCTTGGTGGAGAGCGTCACACCATCTCGACGCTACTTATAAACAAAAGTAAAGTTTGTTTATTTTATAAAAAAAAAAATACATCTCTGAAGATGAAGTTTGTAAACTTCGAAATTAATTGGAAAAAGAAAAAAAAGAAATAAA